>OX578133.1:145322050-145731816 GCA_951213105.1 Amaurobius ferox | reverse complement strand
GGGGGGGGGGGGGGGGGGCATTTGGTGCTCTGACATACCACCACTGCGCCTTTAGAGATTCATTTTCGCCTTCGAATAAATCCTGAATGCATAAGTAGTTTAAAAAACAAACATAAATCGAATATTTATTACTTATGTTTTTAATCGAAGTAATTTTTATATGCTTAAATATACAGATTCTTTTCTAAATATTCAACTTTTTTTTTTTGCTTTAACGTAGGTTTTTAGAAACATGGTACAAAGTTTAACATTGCAAAACTGATGTGTCAATGTGAAAAATGATTCATTATATCCTTGAAACAATTTAGTAGCTCAATGGCGTTAAAAGGTGTGCTAAAAATAGTCGTATCTACAAGTCAAATCAAAAACTTATGAGTGGATTTTGCCTCCCCCATCCCCTAGAATAAGGCGAAATGACTCCTTTGTTTGTGTTCTTGTCTATTTGGATGTCTGTACCGAATTGTGCCCCGATCGCACAGCAGATACGTATCACACAAATTACTGAAAAATAGTGAGGGGGGGGGGGGGGGGGGGGGGAGAGCACTCTACATATTTTTCGGCAAATTTACAAAAGTTTGATTAAAAATGTGTTCATTTTTTTTTTTTATAAATAGCATTTCTCTTTAAGACGGCAATTTTATTGCAATGTTGACTTTTTTTAACACCATCCCCTCCCCCTAGAATCAGTCCTGTGTACATGGCACTTGGGGTCAAAATTTCATGTCTAGGGTCTGACTGGAGGATTGTACGTAACGTAAAGATATTTTATAGTGGTTCACTAACCAATGACGGGGAGGGGGGGGGGGATTTGGAAGAGGGAACGGGGTCCCTTATCGCATAAATATTTTAAGTCTGCATATTTTGGGAAATTATATAAAAAAAAAAAAGTTATGCCTCAGTAAATAATTCGGCAAAATTTATTGGGGAGTTGGCAAACCAAACTTTTACCCTTCCAAAAATTTTCTACCCTGTTACATGGGTCTAGAAATAATATAAAATGTGGAGTGTGGGAAAAAAATCGGCCACTAACCATTACAAAGGGGGGAGCCTAATTTAGCATGTGCTCCAATTTAACTCTTAATCAAATGGTCTTCGAAAAATAAATTTTATCCTATAGGATAGGAGGAGTTGAAGTCCCTTCTTGCACACGCCACTGCTCATAAAGTAACCGTTTTATCAATTATACAAAAATCGAAACTAATTTAAACATGTGGATTGAGCAGGGTCTGATTACCGAAAAGGCACGATAAGCATACGCTTCTCTTCAAAAGATTCAAAGGGGCCCCCCAATTTGCACTTTTCTTCAATGCAAGTTATTTATTAAATAGTTAAGTTAAATAGTATCTTGCCCATACAGGCAAACGCTGAAATATTTTGGCTGTCTGAACCCAAATCTATATTGTCCAATATTTTTTTACATTTAAATATTAAACTGTTAACGACAAAAGGTAGGATGGCAGTTATAAGTTAGAACTAATTGCAAAAGTAAACATGGACCACCCGTAATTAAATATAAAATAGAGAGACTATGGTTTAGGATTTTGGTACAGGCAAACAGTTTAAAAAAATCAGTTTGTTGATGAGAACTGTTAGGTGACCAGAGCAATGCGTAATAGAATTTTTCGAGCACTGATGAGTGCATGGGAAATTTTTGGACCATGTTCATAAAATCAAAATGGGGCCCCCAAATGTGGTTGTGCTTCTTCTAAATAGGTTGTTTAATCAGGCCCTGATCAACAGGCGCCCCCTCCTCCCTCAATCAGATTATCGATACACTTGCACTGTAATTGTCTGTCGTGTTTGGCCTTAAATTAAAAATCTATTTAAACTCATGAATGAGTAATATTTAGTAATTGATGCCACTCTAATTTCATTCTAGAAAGATCTGGCAGTTTGGAAATTCATCTAACCTGAAAATTTATGAAGCAAAGAACCCATTGTTGAAAATTTGCTTTTGTGGCCCATAGCGTACTTGACACACACAAGCCTTGTTTCCTTCCTCCCAGCACTTGGGGACAGGTGTTTGTCCCTCGAGACCGATAAAGTCCCTATCGTTAGCTTTTCCGGTTTCTACGCAAGCAGCAGTTCCTTTTTGAGGTACAGTACCCCCCCTAGAAATTTATGTTTTTTAAATGTAGGTGGAGCCACAAATCAACACTGGATCCTGTACAGTTTGCTACGTATCATACATCATTTGCTGCAGACAATTTGCCGGACGGACCCATTTTCTATTTTCTAATCATGGCGATGACTATGAAAGAAAGTGTTGTACACTGGCGTAAGAAATTAGAAAGGGAAAACATAAGTGATGACTCGGTAAGACTTTATAACTCTTGCTTTAAATGTTCTGAACATTTGTTGTGTTATTCAATAAATATTGTTTAGCGAGAGTTCAATATTGTGCCAATTCCGATAGCCATAGATTGTGCTGTTGAAAAGGGGTATTTTGTTTTGTACAGTAACATAAAAAAATATATATATACTGCACATAATTTATATTTTGAAGTTATAGGACAGTATGAAAGACTTAAAAATCGTTTTTAATGGTTGCCATTGAAAAATAATGATCTATTTAATTTTTATTTATACGGAAACTAATCCGATTTTGCTTAGTTTTATGAACTAATTTAGATTTTAATCGCCATAAAATAATCTCGTACGTGTTAATGAGGAAACGGTATTTAGAACATTTGTATTCATTTCGTTTGTTTTCAGATATTTCGCGAATTCGACATTAATTTCGCTATTCTTTTGCAAATCCTTTCTAATACCATTCGTAAGTAGTTCTAACTATTGTAATAAATGTATTGGTTAAAATGCATGGCATTAATGTCACGTTATCTATAGAATTTACGCGTTATGTTTATAGATCGAAATTGCTTTTATTTACTGTGAAATACTCTTATTAATTGATAGAATCTTAATTTTTTAATTGTTATTCTATATACACGATTGTTGACATGAATGCCTAGATATAAGGAAGAAAAAAGTCCCTGAGTAAATTGATTAGTTTTGCTCAGGTTTCTCGTATGTTGGTGTTTTATAAAGCTCTGGTATAAATAGGTTGATTTTTAAATATCGTCCCCCCCCCCCCCCTCCTCCTCGTCCCAAGAACTACCGTTTATCACGCTGGTTAACAAAATAAGACTACGTCGCCAAGCTTGGCGATATTTCTAATATGGATGCGAGTAATTCGGAAGGAAGGCTCTGTTCTTTTTTGGAAGTGGGAAAAATTCATGAGGGGGAATGAATATAGTAAAAGCAATTAGCAGCTAGCACTTAGTAGATTTGATATATGAATGATTTGATAGCCAGAGTCTGGTGTTAATTCTGCCCTCCCCCATGTGCATGAACACATGCAAAACATCAACACATAATAAATTTGGTTGCTTAGAATCATAACCTGCTTAGAATAAAATTCTTAGAATTAAATTGCTTAGAATAAAATTCATGAGGGGGAATTAATAAAGTTAAAGCAATTAGCAGCTAGCACTGAGTAGATTTGATATATGAATGATTTGATAGCCAGAGTCTGGTGTTAATTCTGCCCTCCCCCCCTCTCCCATATGCATGAACACATGCAAAACATCAACACATAATAAATTTGGTTGCTTAGAATCTTAACCTGAATGTCCATACATGTACACAACTTGTAACTTTTGACTTCAAAGTAATATTGATCATAAGACATTAAAAGATATATAATGTTTAAAACTATTAACGTATTTTATAATTTAAAATAAAAACTAATATTACAGTTGTAAATTAAATTATTTCTGCTTAAATTTTTTTATTGCATAAAATTTAGGGGCTGTGTCCCCCGTAAGCCCCTATGTATATCAGGTCCTGTAATAATATCGGGTGTTTTTATCTCAATTTAATATAATTTCACCTTAGCATAAAAAACTTAGTTTGAGGATAGCTCAGAATACAGTGTGTAAAGTTTATATATATATATATATAGCAGCATACCCTTTCCTAGTATGGTGCATATAATATAAAGAAACTATAAATTCCCAATCATGTGCAAATTCTGATAGCATACTAAATGATATTGTTAATCAAAATATTTAATTTATTGCTCCTAAAATGCAGGGTTGGCAATTTCCCGGGAAAAACTAATATTTCCCTGATAAACTGTTTTTACCGTGTATTTACCAGGGAAATATTAGTTTTTCTCAGGAAATTACCAACCCTGCTAAAAAGTACTTTGACAATATTTGTTCTCTCTATACAAAATTATCTTAAAGGACAGATCTGAGAATAAAACATCCTGGTCCCGTTTGTAAATAAATTTACAAAAATTATATCAATTCAGTTTTATATGTAAAATAAAAGCGTTAAAATTGTATGGGACCCATACTACTTATATTTGCAAATATTAGAAGATATACCCTGAATTAGTAGATTACGGGTTTATTGATATTTTCAATTTATATGTGTAATCCTGAAACCTGAAGGCAGTAATTGATTCTAATATATGTCAAAATGAAAGCGCTAAGATTGTATGAGAAGATATACCCATACTAATTACGCTGTTGTAGATTAGAAGATATGCCCGCATGTTGGTAGATTACCCGAATTACAGTGAGCTTCGATAATCTTTACCAAAATAAAAGATGATGTAATAAATTGAAAATATCAATAATCCCCACAATCTTTATACCAGAAGGTATAAAGATTGTAATTGATTCTAATATGCCAAAATATATGCAGATATATACATGTACTACTTATATTCTCGTAGATATACCCATGCATTTGTAGAAGATTACCCTTTACAATATGAGTTTCAACAATTTTTGCCAGAATAAAACAATGGCATAATATGAAAATATTAATGTTTAAACCTGAAAACTAATTCATGTCCAGTCAAAAATGCAATGTCAGTCTGTATCCAGTCAAAAATGCAATATCAATGAAATTTATTTTATATACATATCTTTATTACTTAAATTTGAATAGATTTAATAAAAAGTCTGCCGCATAAACATATTGGATTTAAATCCATTGTTAAGCAACATATTTTCTTCAAATAAATTGGTGAAAAAAATATTCTGCATAATGCTATCTGTATGGGATTTTTAATTGTGTATTTTAAGTTAATATCTGGACAACCCCTGGTCTTAGAAACTCGAAACATGGACTAAATTTTAAGTGGGGCTATTCCAAGTCTACCCTGAAAATTTCATCCAATTAGGTGCAGCTGTTCTCTTGTGATGAGGCAAACATAAAGAAACTTTACAATTATGTGTAAATTCCTATAGTATTCTAAATGACTTTGTTATTCAAAATATTCTATTAAAATGTTTAATTTAATTCTAAAAAAATGTATAAGAATCTCTGAGCTCGATATACAAAATTACCGTCACAGGTAGATTTGAAGAATAAAGCATCCTGGTCCAGTTTGTAAACAAATTTAGAAAAAACATTTTTTAATTCTCACATAATGAGATTATCTGGAAAATAATAATTATGCAGAATATTGAATCTTCATCGATTTGGTGTCATTTTGAGGAATTTTTAACATTTTAGTGATATTTTTAGATATTGATAAATTTATCGCTAAATGGAACTGTAGAACTTGACGACAAATTAAATAAACATCACAATATTATCCCCTAACGAAACACAATTTATTAATTTCATTTATTTAGCATAATTTTATCAATATAAGGATATTTTTATGGATTTACAAACATTTTTATCAATTTTAGCGAATTTTTAAAATGTCATCAATGTGTGACATGTTAAAGTGCCATCTAGGGAATTTTTCTTTTTTAAAATTGGTTTTGAACTCTTTAAACATGTATAAATACTTGTGCAAAATATAAAAAATATTAAAAATGGTGCAGCATAACCCTTTGTTGAAATAGCATGGAATGACCCCACTGTTAACTAATACAGAGTGGGCAACTTTTTTTATACTACAATAGAAGTGGTAATTTTATAAAATGTTTTAAATTCTTCAGAAATAATCCTTTTCTTAGACATTTTTAGTCAAATTTCATTCATATTTTACTATTTTCATACAATTTATTTTTTATACCAAATATACACAAAATATAACTAATTTTGTACAAAATTCAAATGAGAAAATTCTTGAAGCTAAAATAAAATCATTAAAGTTTTTTCCCTATTGAATACATATAAAAATAGTCAAATTTACTTAAAACATGAATGAGAAAAGTTTTGTATACGGAAAGAAAATCAATAAAGTGCATTCAATTTAAGTACATTTAACATATCTTAAGACAAAAGAAAAGTTAAACACTGGTGGTGGATGTTTTCAGCTCAGTATATCTGAAATATTCAATATTCTGTATCGTAGAGCTTAAACTTTTTAATGAATGCACCACCTGGCTAATTTTTACTGACTGCCTGGGAACCAATGTTTTCCAGATACTTTGATTGGAAATTTTTTCTAAATTTTGATAGTTGTCCAAGAAATTATCCCCAGATAATCAATCCTAGAGTTTCAACAGGTTTAGAATCTTGTATTCCAAACTTCTTTAAAATTTTAATCAAATAATTCTTTTGAGATAGCTTAATTTCAACTGTTTAATTTCTACATGCTCTTCATGAATCATTTTTTCCGAACTTGCAATAATTACAAAATCATCAAAATACACAATAATTAGTAATATAATATAATTAGTGATTATAAAAAAAACTTTTTTGCCGATATGAGCCCCTAATGATCATACCATTCAAAGAAACTGAAAGAAATTTTGGATGCAGGTATTTTAAGGTATGTGCTCAAGAATGGCGAAAAAACCAAGTCCTGCTCTCACAGTTAAAGTTAGTGACATAATTTCGAAATTTTCAAATGGCAACACCTACTTTTTTTTTTTAATATTGGAATGTGATCTTCACAGTGAAAAACCATATATGATGTTGAAACTATATTTGCAGCATGAAAAACGCTGGCCCTAGGCATAGACTAAAAAAAGGTGAAAAGAACTGTGGCGTTCACCAGAACACTAATTTCTGTTCCATTGACATCACATTCCACATGGTGTTTTAGACTCAGAACCCAGCCTGCTGAATCTCCTTCGAAAGGAGGAGAGACCAAGGTATGCAGATTTCCAGGTTCAGTGTAAGACACAGTCATGGCTGACGTCATCACCATAGGAGAAAGAAACAGCATTGTGATTTGTGTACCACTTGCGTTCTTGCACTTTGACTTGACCAGCATGACGCGTACAATGAAATGAGGTGAAATGGTAAAGCTCTATTTCCTGAATGGGCAAAATGCTGCAGAGGCATCGCGTGTCTACCACACAAGCCATTAGCTATGATGAGGCCCATTTTCTGTACAAGGTGTACGAGACTTAATACTCCCACCTACAATAAACAGAACTGTATTGTATGGTATATGGATGGCTCGAAGATTGGTATAAGTACTGGTGCTGGTGTGTGCTGTCTGGATGATGGCACAGAGCTGTCTTATCTGCTTGGCAGTTATGCTACTGCCTTTCAGGCCGAGGTCTTTGCAATTCTTATGTGTTGTAGAATTTGCTATGACAGAAAGTATAAGAGCAACCAAATACTTATCTGTTCCGACAGTCTGGCTGCTCTCATGGCTCTTGGGAGATGTCATGGTAGACTTTCCCTTGTCTGGGAGTGCTATAATGCACTCTGTGAAATTGCTAGCAATAATGAAGTCATTCTTTACTGGGTACCTGGACATTCGGGCATTCCAGGTAATGAGTTGGCTGATGAATTGGCTAGAAAAGGCTCAAGTACTCCTTTTGTTAACCCTGAGCCGGCCTTGGGTATTCCCAATGATCTTACCAGAAAAATTGTTTGACATCTTCAGGAAACTTCAATGTACGAACTGACGTAATATTAAGGCCAGGGTCAAAGGCAAGCGAAAATTCTCAACTGCAATTGCCCTAGTACATGTCAAAAGGAACTTTTCAAGCTTAGCAGAACTGGCATCAGGAGGGCTGTTGGGCTCCTTACTGGGCACTGCACACTCAAGAGACACCTTAACATTATGGGCATCACTAAAGGTTCGCATTGCAGGGGCTGCAAATACAGCGAAGAAACTGCTGCTTGCATTCTCTGTGAATGTGAGGTACTCTGCTCACAGATTCGAACACATTGGTCGTCATGTGATTGAACCCTGGGAGCTGAATGACATCCCTGTCAAGTGCCTGCTCATCTTTGCGTCAGCTACTGGTCTCTTTTCATAGATTTGTTCTGTCTGGTGTTGTACAATAGACCTCTGGTCGATGTGCTGGGCTCTTTTTGAGCCACCCGTCTCTCATTTCATTTCATCATTGCTGGGCGGAATTGCTGAAGTCTGGAAATGCAGATAGAAAAAAAGAAAATAATTTTTGCCAAATTACAGACACTTTTGAGATATAAAAGATTTATATTATACGAAAAACAGGGATTATTCTAGAAATTTGTCAGTGGTGGAAAATTTTATTGCAGATTCAGACACATGGTACACTTAGTTTACTGGAGAGCAGTTGCGCCACCTTTTTGCAACAAGTTAAGTCGTATCAGGTCTGAAATACCCATAAAAATATATGGTTTGACCTTGAACATTATTTTCATAGTCTGTTTTAACATGACCAAACTTTAAATTTTGGCAAGTCTGTTTGTGTTAGAGTACCTGTAAATAAAATTTGTACTTGATTAATACAACCGTACCCTTCTATTCTTTTGTTTCAGCCAATAATGAACGGCTTCTTTTACAGGGTATTCTTCTAATAAACTGCCTTTTATTGAAATTCTCATCAAAGCATCTAATGTGCTTTCCAATAACCTATTCCTTACAGATTTTCTATTTTCATTTGGTAAAAATGTCTTTCACAGTCAACAGAATGAAGTGGCATCACTCTAAACCATTGACACAGACTTACTAAATATGGAAATAATGTTCTGTAACCTGCATTTACACACATAAACTCAATGAATTCATGTTTTTTGTTGTTATGGTGGTCTTGCATGTACAGCTTCAAATCGCTCCATTCACGTTGACACTCCTCAACATGCATTCCAAATCTTTTGGCCACAGTACAAATTTCTTTCTCACCATAAACAAAGTTCACTTTGTGTCTCTGGAAGCTTGATAGGATCAAACATATTAACACATTTGTATCTGTTTCAGGGAACCGTTTGTTGATATTATCAATCAATTTGTCAACATAGAGACACTTAAAATTTTAAGATTCTTGTGATCGTTTGGCTTGTGTCTTAACTTTATTCCATTGTGTTCACAAGAATCTCAGAAATCTTTCAGGTCTCTGGAGTTTATACCATCAAAGTCCTTTAACTGCTGAAGTTTATTGATGGTGGTTGTTATAGATGGTCGAAGTTGTGACAAGTCTGAATGTTTTTCTTGAAATATTTTGGAAAGTCTATTTACAACTGGCAAAATGTCACACATAAAAAGAAGTCCTATAAAAACAAAATCTGTTACGAACTTGTATAGCCCTTTGGCCTTAGCATCATTTCTTTCCTCAGTTCCAAACTGAACACAATGCTATAGAATATAGTTTTCAAACGTAAAACAGCTTCACCATGGCTAAGCCAGCGAGTATAACTTGGCTCAATCAGCTTTCTTGCTGGTTCATGAAACAACAGTTGCATTTCATTTAACCCACTGCTTCTCACTGAACTGTTGTTGAAAAAATCATATAATTGGCGAATAGTATCAAAGAAGTTGTGCACTTGGTTTATTTTCTTTGTTGCTTGCGAAGACACTAAGTTTAGTCTGTGTGCAACACAATGTATTCCAACAGCTTCAGACTGTATTTCCAACTCCTTCCTGTTCCTGAAGTTCAACTTGCTTGTTCTGAATTTTCTTCACTGCTTCATTATTTCTTCCAGTTAACACTGATGCACCATCAGTTGTTATTGCATAAAACTTCCAGAAGTCTATATTGTTTGATATCAAATATTGCTTGACATACACAATCACCTTGCTTGAAATACACTCAGCATCTAAAATAATTTTAGCACCAAGACTACCTCCATCTTCGTCATGCTGCAAAATGTCAATAATTTTGAAATATCTACTCTAATTCTCCAGTTGAAGATAAATATCGACAATGAATAACTAATTGCTCTGTCACTGAAATGTCCGTTGTTTCATCAATCTCAATGGCAAACCATAGAGATTTCTTCAATTCTGTCAAGTATTTGTCTTCAAGAACTATGAAGAGACTCAAAAGCATTTCACGAACAGCATTTATGCTACAATACGTTGCATTTTTTGCAATATGAAGATTTTTTATCTTCAAACCTAAGAATGTTGCTAAATCCAACAGTTCTTCCATGTTTGTTGTGTATGGAATTCTTTGTTTACATAAAAAGCACAAGCAACCAAACATATGAATTAAATCTTTCTCTCTTGATTACTGAAATTGCACTACTCTATGCCACTATAGCATTTACTTCCAACTTCACAGAATCAAGGTGGGATGCTGAAGTTTCACTATGCTCGCCAATCTTAATCTGGTGCATGAGCTTTTCGTCCAGATGTCTCTCTCAAATGGTGTTTTATGATACTTTTGGCACAAAGTACAGAACATTCCTTTTTTGGTGCTATCATAGTTCAACCACAATCTGTTTGTTTTCCATTTTGTGGAAAATCCAATAGCATGCTTTGCCTCTTGTTGGATCTCCTGATAAATGTTCTGATTCAACCTCACGATGAGAACTAGGAGATGCTGTTGTAGGTGTAGCATTGACATGATCTATTTCGTTTTCAGTACTAACGAATGAATCCTTTACAGAAGTATTGTTATTATGTATGCTTAGAGTTATCACTGCAGCTGGTAGTAGAAAATGGTATATCTGCAAGACTAACTTCAGATGATGTTTTTTTATTTGGACCAGCATTGAAAAAGACTGTAATACTTTGTTCACCAGTCTTTCTTTTTTTACCATACTTGAAGGACATTGTTATTATAGTAGGTGTAGTAGTAGGTGTAGCATTGACATCATCCATTTCATTTTCAGTATGATTACTAACGAATGAATCCTTTACAGAAGTATTATTAGGTATACTTAGAGTTCTCACTGCAGCTTGTAGTAGAAAATGACATATCTGCAAGACTAACTTCAGATATTTTTTTATTTGGAACAGCATTGAAAGACTGTAATACTTTGTTCATTGTCAGTCTTTCTTTTTTTACCATACTTGGAGGATATTGTTATAATTTTGTAAATCTTAATTACTTTAAAAAATGAAATTCGTGTATCCTCGGAAAAATTATTTCTGGAGGTTCGATAAACCTAATAAAGACCTAAAGGTAAACAGCATTTGAACCGCCGAAAAAACTGATGCTACCGCGTGCTAGAGAAATAAAAGGCACAAATTATTTACACGATGTTGTGCATTAGTTTCCGACAATAAACAAAGCGCAAATAAATATAAATCTTGGTGTGAGAATAAATGTAAAAGTTTAAATTATGTGTAGTGCGTATTATTCCTGTCAAATACATTCCGATATAAACTAACATTTTAGATTTATTTGTGCTTTGTTTGTCGTCTGAGACGTATGCACGACATTGTAAGTAATTTGTGCCTTTTATTTCTCTGGCTCACGGTGCCATCTGCTTTTTCCGGATGTTATTGTTTACCCTTTCGGTTTGTCGAACCTCCAGATGTGTGTGTGTGTGTGTGTGTGTGTGTGTCCAAATCTAAATTTTTGTCTGTAAAGGAATCTATGGAAAAATTTCCCACAATAAAAAGTGCCTGCGATTTCATTTTTGAGGTTATACATACGCAAGTGGTGGGTGGGACCCGCCCATGACCAAATAGTGGTGGGAACCCGCCCGTGACCAAATAGTGGTGGGAGGCAATTTAGAGTGGTGGAAATGCCTCCCACTGTAGAATAATCACTTGAAAAACACACTGAAGAATGGTTTCTGAAATGAAATCACCGGCATTAGAGAGAATGGGCCTGTTAAAGAGGAGGAGCCTAAAGTATGATTGATGGGCAGAATTGCTGAAGTTCAGTAATAAAAATTGCCCTGTGTAATAACACCATTATTCAATCCAAACGGAACCTTTGGGACGTTAAAAGTGATCTTTACAGTATAAGAACTCTAAAACGGTATTCCTATGAGGAAATTACGAAGCAAATGCAAGGGGAAAAAGTTTTCCCATTTGCTGCTTGGAGTGACTTGACTTTCGTTCTGTGCTGCGTGGAGGGATGTCACAAACAGTTCTAAAACTGTTTTGTGAACGGTTTGTTGTCCCAAATTACTGTCATGTAATAGGGCCTTAAATCGGAATATTAGTTATTTCATTAATATTAATTTGATTAATTAAAATAAAACATAATTAAACATTGATTTCACAACTTCTCTTTAATCAATTAATGTTCATTTTATCCTTATTTGAACCTCTAGGTATAACTTTTATGAATAATTTATAGAAGTAATCTTTTAAAATTCCTACAATTTTTTTTTTTTTGTATAAAAACAAAAAAAAAACATGGACCAGATAAACTTAATATACATAAGATTGGAGAGGATGAAATAATTTTAATTGATTATTTAATGTTGCAAATATAGGCAAATTAACCTTTTAGGTGATTTTCTCATCATGCAGAATTGCAGACCTAAATATAATTTGATCATAGGAAATGAGAATGAATTGTCTTGCAAAATGTTTTTCTCGATGTTCTTCACTATCTTTTACCACCAATCACCTGCTACTCCAAACTGGTTTTCCCAACTCCAAACCGGTTTTGATTCTGTACAGGTGCATTATACAGACTCTTGACCAATCAGGAACTGGCAAGGAACAGGTGTATACATTCTTGTTTAATTCTTGGTAATATTAACAATTTTTTTTCAAAAACTTCAGATAAAGAGAAAATGAAGATTGATTTGGCTGTTGCAAAGTTGTTTTATGCCTGCAACATTCCTTTTGCTGTTGTGGAAAGCGAATAGTTTAAAAAACTTGATCCATATCTTGAGACCAAGTTATAAAGCCCCTTTTAGATGTTGTTCACAGTGAAATGGAAGGATTAGTAGCTGCTGAAAACTTAAAAGGGTAGGAAGGCACTCTTGTTATTGATGGAGTAATATGCATAATGAACCCATAATAGCATCTTGCATTGAAGTTAATGGAAATTCATATATTATAGATGTTGAAAACACTGGAACCACAAAAGTCAGCAGAATTTTTATCTAATAAATGTAGTGACATTATTCAGATTACTAAAGAAACATATGACTGTGAAGTTAAAAGCATCGTTACTGATAATGCTAAAAAAATATGGAGAAAATGAGACGTGAATTAGAACAAAAATCTGATGGTTCAACTCTGATAACATATGGCTGTGCAGCTCATTGATTAAACCTTTTGGAAGAAGATATAACACCTTCCAGCATTATTAAACATGTAATAGATATTCACAAGTATTTTCAAAATCATCATACTCCTGAAGCATGGTTAAAGGAATGCAGTGAGCATGTTTTACCTCAATTACCTGGAAATACTAGGTGGGGTAGTCAGTTGATTCGTGTAGAAATGTTTATTCGAAATCATACATCATGCGTAAAAATAACAAATAAGCATT
The DNA here is from genome assembly GCA_951213105.1 of Amaurobius ferox. Classification (NCBI taxonomy): domain Eukaryota; kingdom Metazoa; phylum Arthropoda; class Arachnida; order Araneae; family Amaurobiidae; genus Amaurobius; species Amaurobius ferox. Next base: position 145,718,257 of record OX578133.1, on the reverse strand, counting down.
TTGAGGAGATGGATCCAAACATTGCAGCTCCTATACAGGATTTTAACCTTTATCAACAAGTGAAGGACCTTATCAGACAAAGCCAGTAGCAAGTGTTTTAGCTCTTCTGGAGAGTGATTCAGCAACAATTGCTGATGCTTGCCATTTATGGTGCAATTTGTTAAAAAATGACGAGTTGAAACCCAATTCTGCTGTAGTGAAAGAAAGGTTTAATTAAACAATTTTGCATTGTCATCTTCTTGCTTATTTATTGCATCCTAAATACAGAGATTAAAATCTCGATTATGAACAGGAAGAAAAGGCCAGAGCATGTCTACAAAAAATAAATCCTTTATTTATATCGTATGCCATAAACTTTGAACTGAAACTGTATCCAGGTACATTTTTTGAAGGTCAAGTGTTTAAGACTTGATGCTAGTAAATGGTGGAGAAGTATAGTAAGAGCATGTAATATTTCTAAAGACTTTTGCAAATTAGTTGCACATCTCCAAACATGCCCTTCAAACAGTGCTGCAATAGAGAATATTCTCCAATTTTTCATTTGGCCATTCAAAGACTCGAAACAGGTTGGGAATGGATAGTATTTCAAAACTTATTTATTGCTATGCAATGTTGAAAAAACAAAATGTGCTCTGATATAGAAAATTCAATTGAATTTGATGAAATTTAATTATTTTATGTGATTCTTTTCATAATTAAAGTTATAATTTAATATGAGCTATACTTTTAATATTTATATTATATAGTAATTAATATACTTTGTATCTTCAAATTACTATTGTTCTAATTCTGATAGATAGTAAAATTCGTATTATTACTCAGACTTTGTTAAAAATTAACTGAAGCATAATTAGTTGTTTAATAGTTATGGCTGTCTAAACCAAAGCCAGTGAGTTATTTTATTATTTACTTTCTCCTTTCTCATGTTCTGCATTCATAGTATTAACTAAAAAAGTATTTTACTAAAACAATACAAACTTAATAGCATTTAGATTACTGTTTCAATGATGCATTGAACATTCTAAGTTATAAAAAAAACATTAAAGTTATATATTATTAGAGTTAAAATTAGTAAAAATTAAAATAATTACATTCCTGTAAATAAAGCATATCCATTCTTGCCACTGTGGCAAAAATGTATTTTTGTCAGGACTGTTTTTACCGGTTTTTTCCATCTTTGGCAAAAACGTGCCAACCCTAATAGAGCTATAGATTTAAAATAGTTAAAAATATCAGGTATATAGTCAGATACCAACCATTACAGATTTTTCACACTATTTTTTACACTCCTGTGAATCATGTCTAGAACCAACAATATCTCAAACTAAATATTCGAGTAGTTTTGATTCGTTAATGTTCAAGGTTGTCACAGTTAGGTTTGTTTTGTCTTTATAATGAGGTTTAAAATTGTTTGTATATATATTTTTATGCATATATTTATTATATTTATATGATTTGTGAGGATTCTAAATATAATATCTAATAATGTATTTTTAAATTAAAAGCAGTTTTAAATTGTTTCTTATATTATATTTTAAAACCTATAATAAATGGTAAATCATTTATGATTCTGAATAGGTGAAAGAATTTTAAATTTTTTTCCATTTAATTTCTATTCCTTTTGTGCAATGTTTCAAATTTGTGATTCATTTTTTTAGATAAAATTTATTTTATAACTTTTCAAAAGCACATGTACTTAATGAAAATACTAAATTACAACTGCTCACTGCAGTATATATAGATATAAAAATATTTTATGCAAGGAATTTTTTATATTCACTAAACTGCAAACAAACATCGCACACTAAATCTCATAAAATGGCTTTGAAAAGTGTATTTATACAGTCACTGATTTATCATAACATACGTAATGAACACTCTTTAATGACAGTGGTGAATTTTGTTTACAATCTGGCTTCCTGCACTTCACATAATTTTTCACAAAAAACATTTTTTGTGATAGATATAAATATTTTATCTGATGATGTAAAACTAGTAGTCGGGTACATTGGAGCGATACAATACTTATAACTATTCGGAAGTTTGGAACGGAAGAAACAATTATAATTATCGGAACTTTTACGAATGTAACCAAACTAATGCACCAATTCTCAAAGACGGGAGCCGCGGACGAACCTGATGACGTCACATTCCATACGCGCCAAAATGGACCATTTTCCCGCCACAGTCAGAAAGGCGAACTTTGACTGCTAATAAAACATGAAATACAGCTCGGAGAATAAAAATTTTTGTATGTTTGTCTGTTTTGAAACATTTCGAATCTAATAAAAAAATAAAAAGGGGCTGGAATTGTCCATTATGATAAAGGAAAAAAATCTGACTTATGCCATTTTTCCGTACCATGTGAAAGGTTGTTTCATCAATGAAAATGGGGATCATAAACAATTTGACGATGGAAATTATTTAGATCAAAAATATATTGTGTCAAAATTTTTTTATCACAAATGCATCTAAATAAAGCATTACACAGACAGAAATCATATAAAGCAGTGGCACTCGCTACGTGGTTGGGTATCCTATGTATTATCATCCAGTTTTATCTTTTTTGTGATATGTCACAAATTTACACTTCTAATTTGATATATGGTTCCCATTCTTGTTCAATTTTCAATTAAAAATAACTCTCTCAATTTTAAAGATACAGATATGAGAGTTTTTTTAATGATCTTGTTGCATTAAAAATAAAATTTTTCTGATTAACCAAATTTTTTTAAGGGGGTCGTATAAAACTTTAAAAAGTATAACTTTTTGAAAATTAATGGGAGGACTATTTCATCAATGTCTTCTTATTTCCTACCTTACTTTCAACATTTTTGTAATTTACATTGCCCACTTATCTCCAACAGGTAAAGAATTAAAGCGTGCTTCAATCTTTTTGGGACACCCTGTATATACCACACATTGATGTCACAAACAGTTTATTAGATGGACACAAATCAACACATATTTATATTGGGCTTATTCATGATCTCTTATTTTGCTTAATCCAGATGTGTCTAGAATTAAGTGCCATTTGAATCTTCCATATCGAATCAATTCTAAATGCAATTATTGGGTCATAATTTTTGGCCTTCTAAAAGGAATCAACTACTGGAATCCTTTTTTCATCATAATCTAAAACAACAAATATGCATTTAACAAAAGATACTTTCCACAGCAAGCACCATCTATTGAACACTACAATAATGTGCAAAATGTCAACTCTTGCCAAGCACCCATGGGTCAGTTGGTAAGCAAATTTCCTCATTCATCCAATATCTAGGTTAAGCGAAACAAAACCTGAAGTCCAGGATAAGAATGGCGACAATACTCCATCTTCAATACGAATAACAAGTAAAAGAAAATAATTCCAATGTGTTGGAATAGCTGACCTAAGGTCAGTGATTACCCATCTAGTATTGTGATGGCCATTCTTTTGATGGATGGCTACTACTTGTGGGTAAACAGCTGCTATAAAATAAACATTCAAACAGTATACAAATCTAAATCATAGAGGAAGATATGTGTCTGTAGCATAGAATCTAAATGTCTTACGGACACGAAATTTGGTATACATGTACTTCAGGACTTGGAGTGATATTCCTCAATGAGATTTTTTAAAAATTCGATTTAGTTTTTTTTAGTTATTTTAAGTCAAAGAAGCTTCGCATTTACAACCGATTTGTACCTTATCTTCTACACTGCTGGACAAAACTTTGGCGACCACCTAAATCTCGGTGCGTGTTATTAATAAAAAGATATGCTATGTAAAATAAAACGATAAATCAATAATATGCACATATGAACATCAAATTAATATATTATGGCAAAAACAATAAAGATTATAATGAAAAACGCGAAAATAAGGTGGTCAAAACTTTGTCCACCAGTAAGAGTTTTGGAAATATTTCATATAAATATAAGTGCTCAGTTACTAGTTGTATAGCTTACAGGTGGCGCAATAAGCATGCAATAACTTAAAGATGTGAAGGATGATCACTGAGGAGAAACGTGCTGAAATCATCAAGTTATATGGCCAGCTTAAAAGTGTCAGGAAAACCGCCGTCCAAACAAGTGTTTCCAATGATAGTCATCAGGGTGCTCAAGAATAGGAACCGGAAAACAGGGAAGAAGATCGGACGTCCTGAAGCTTTGTCTGTCCGTGATAAAAGGAGAATTAGGAGGATGACATGGCAATTAATAGGGCAAGATGAACTGGTCACCAGCCGTTTCATAAAGAATAAAACCGGTGTGACAGCCTCACGCCGAACTATTTGTCGAACGTTAGCTAAACAAGGCTTTAGCTACAAAATAATCAAGAAACAACTGCCATTAATGCCGAGACACAGGGAAGAGAGTCTCAAGTTCGCACGCAAACACATTGTCGAATCCACTGACTTCAAGCAAGTGGTTTTCACGGATGAGAAACACTTTTACCTCGATGGACCCGACAACGTCAGTTCATGCGTCGAACATAGAGGTGATAGCGTCATCGCACCGCATCGAGTGAAGCGTCAAATAGGTGGTGGCAGTGTCATGATTTTAGGTGCTATCTCTAGCTTTGGTAATCTTGTGATAAAGGTTGTTGAAGGCAAATATAACACCCTAAAATATCTTGATGACCTATGAATCACCTTTATCCCATGGTGTTACGGACAATTTGGCCAGAACAAGTGGATTTGGCAGCAAGACAATGCAAGTATTCACATTGCAAAAAGTGCTGAAGTACCTGAGGTCCAATAAAATTGCTGTCTTAGATTGGCCCGCATGCAGCCCCGATCTGAACAACATTGAGAATGTGTGGCACCTACTGGAGGAGATTGTGTATAGCGAAAAGCAATATGATGACCGGAAAGAACTGATTCGTGCTCTGGAGAGATGTGCAAAGAAGTTCAATAAGGAAACCATAATGAATCTATACAAATCAATTCCTGGACGTTTGCTAAAGGTCATTGATGTTAAAAGGGCACAAATTCAATAACTGACTCACCTTTTTGTCATCTTTTATTTGTTACACATGTGTGATTACTTAGTGGTAGGCAAAGTTTTGGCTACCCATTTTCCTGTATTTTTTGTAAAATGTTTTAATTTTGAGATAAACAGTTTTTGATATTCATATTTGCTTCTTATTGTCCCTTCAAGTCACGGTGGGGAACACATCCGTACATGATTTGTAGTTTTTTAGAATCTGGTGGTCGCCAAAGTTTTGTCCAGCAGTGTACGACACTGTAGCTGATGGCTTCATCTGGTGTTGCAATCTTAAACGTAAATCATCCTAAAAAAATTTTTCATTGGTGCATTTGCCAATTTTTGATGACTCAATATTCATTGGGGAATGCTGATCATTTTTTTTTTCAGGAAAAAAGTTCATTTCATTTGATCGAAAAGAAAATTTGCATCACAATCTTTATCAGAATGAAAAACACATGTATATTTTTCAGACTTCGTGTACCTAAGTATTTAAAAATTTCTATTTTTTAAGTTGTCTAGTTTGAGATGTGCTCAAGAGGTCTTAAAACATGCATATCCGGAAAATTAGAGATACCGATGAGAAATTAATTTTAAAGCAAGTCTCCCCGGAAGGAAAGAGTCGTGGTACCCACCTATCTTCTAACTATAGTCGGAGCTGCATAGGTTTTGGAGAGAAAATTTCGATATCAAAAAGGGGTGACCGTATTGGTCATCAAATTTAATGACGAGAGGGGGTGTTTCTTGCTCATTGTGTGTAGCATGGCATGGTAGCTTATGGCGCTATCTTAAAATTGTTATTTATTAAATACCTTTTATATTACTGCATGTGCATTTCAACAATATAAAATTCTGGAAGGTTTATTTATTGTTTAAATTTGCTGATTTTTTATTTTATTGAGGATACAATATTCATTGGTGAAACTTGGCATTAAATTTAAAATTCCGGCAAATTCTCATTTTTTTTTTCAGACAACAATTTAACTTCTTTTGATGGAAAAGAGAATTTGCATTATAATCTTTATCAGAATGAAAAGCACATGTATATATTTCAGATTTAGTGTACCCAAGTATTTAAAAAAATTTTTATTTTAAGTTTAAGTTGTCTATTTTTGATCAAACTGTTAGTGACACTAATAAAAAAATTAATTTTAAAACAAGTCTCCCAAATCTAGCTTTGAATGGATTCTCACATACTTCATATGTGCGAGTTGTGAAAAATATCAAATTAAAACTTAATTTAACAAATAATTATGAAATTAAAAGTAAAAAAAATAATTTCAATATTTGGGAATCCTAAGACATAAGTTTTTTGAATTTGAATATTTAATTTACATTAAACAGATCAGAATATAAGGAAGTAATGAAATCAAAGTAACTCATTTAACTCTCAAACATATTTAACTTATAGGAGCATGTTTAAATTTCAATACATGCAAGTGCACATGCTTTGATTAGCTATTTAAAAGTTGTTGTTTACTTGTTATTTATACAAAGTTTAGTGAGCATGCACTGTTTAAAACTGGACGTTTCACCCTGATACAGTTCATATTATTTATTGAAATTGTTATTCTGCACATGTGTGCATAATTTTAATCTTCCTAAGTATTGTAGTTTTCGAGTAAAAGAGATTTCAAAATTAAGGCAAATGTTTGTTTTGCTTCATTAGGAATTGAGAATGGACTTTGCTTGTCCATAACAAGAAAACTTTGATTCAAATAATTCTCGCTGCTCTTGGACTGAAACAAGTGAACCATTAATAGAAATTTTGTGGACATTGATGAAACTAAACTTCAGAATTGAGGGATATTCAAGAAATAGCCAGTGAAATTCAGAATAATTAATAATTATGAAGTTGTATGACAGATAACAAAGATGATTTAACAAAAAATCTTCAGACTTTCGCGAAAATAGTAGAAGCTTTGAAAATGCTTAGTCACTGCATATAACTTACTAATTCACCGAATATCATATATTCCCATTTCAATGAACTTGAAAAAGCTATTATTAATGACAGGCAATAGCAGAAATAATAAATTTTACACTACTTTAAAAAGCTACATATGTAAATACAATTTTGAAATTAATTTACATATCTGAGTTAAGCTTTTAAGTGTTAAATTTAATTTTTCTATTCTTCATATTCTCGCATTACATTTAAAACTTAGTGAAAATTGGTGTAGTTTGTTAAAATTGCTATTTTTAGTCCCTTGCTCCAATGTATAAATGAAAAATTACTGTTTCTAAGATAGCATGTTTTAAGGGAAAAGTCATCCATTCTCTATGGAAGATAATCAAAGTTACAAATTTTTGTGAGGAAAAAAAAAATTAAGAAAATCCTCTGGAAATGCACATCAGTGATGCAAGAAAACCTGCTTTGGTAGCGACTGATGTTTCTTGAATAATGATACACTTCAGTGAATAAAAGAGACAATCAAAATTTATAGTGAACATGAGTGATCATAGCAATATTTGTGCAAAAGTATTCTTTCAAAAGTGAATCCACAAAGAGAAATATTTATGCACATCTTAAACTTTTGATAATTATATTAGCTAGAGAATTTAATTTCTTCAAAATTCGTCATTTCTTCTTTTAAAATTATCACTAAAGTGATGATTTTAAAAAGAAATTTACTGCTTGTATTTGGTTTTACACTTTTGTTTTAACACTAAACGTACCGACACTCAATATATACCTATTAGTACCATAACCGGTCAAATGGCATCACATTCTCCGCTTTGTTGAAAGAGCTGATTCAGGGTGAAAGGCATAAATGAAGGCTTTGATAAACAATTTTTTTAGCCTACAGATACATGCATCTAAATTCAATTTTTTCACACAAAGTGTTACAATTTTCTGTTGAATGCAGAAGATTTCATTTTGATTATTTTTCAAATTCTAATAGTCTAGTGATGTCATATCATCATATCATAGCATTCGCCACTGGTATATATGGAATTTCAGAAAATTAATCTTATAAAATAACTTAAAATAGCAAAGGAAGTGTAATGTTTATAATTGAATGCCTGCAATGAGACAGTACATAAATAATTAATAGTAAATTATTAGAAATTTAATTAAAAACATTCACACACAGTTTTGTGAAAGATTGGAGTACCACTTATCTAGACTAATCGGATTGTTGAATTATACTGGATTAACATAGCTATAAGATAAGGAAAAACTTAATGCAATTAAGAACAAATTACACTGCTTACAATGAAATCGCAACACCATAAGTTGTAGGTGTAGCTTTATGTAAATAAGGCAATGAAAACAGCAAGGCGAGATATGCAAATGATCAGTTTAGTTACGCATAGTGATGTAACACCTTGCCGAGCAGCATAAAAGCGTCAGGTCAAGGAGGAGCAATATCACTGCTAAATTGTAGCGTAATTGGTTTCAGGTTATAAAAATCATCACAGTATGCCAAGAGTATGTCGACATACCGCATACGTTCAATTGTCAATGGAACGGCAACAAATCATTGTTTTACGTGAAGGTGGAATGAGCCTTCGAAGGATCGCTGAACTATTGGGTTGTGATGCAAGTACAGTTCAACGGTGTCTAAAACCCAGACCACTTGACTGACCCGAGGGCTTACAGTAGCAGTTTGAGTGGCCAGCAGTTCAACGGTGTGTGTTATGGTTAGTGAGAGACAACAGAACTACACAAAGATCAGGTAGTGGAGATTCCAGGTATGCCACACCACGTGAAGATCGTATGCTTCTGAGCCATTTACCACAGCAACGGTGTTACGACATTTATCCCACACTACAGGCAACGTGGTTTTGATACAAATAATTCGAAACTGTTTGCATGACGCGGGACTCTGAGGTAGACAACCTTTTCAATGTCTTCACCGGTTACGTCACCTCCAGTGGTGTCAAATGAGATGCAATTGGTCAACAGAATGGCAAAACATTCTGTTCACGGATGAATCACAATTCTGTTTTGGCATGCCAGATGGCTGTACTGACTCATGTATGGTGGCACTTTCAACGCCACCAGGAAGCTTTTTCTGTCAGTTGCCACACAGCCCTCCTAAGTGGTACCATGGTTTGGGGTGGTATAGCATTTGGTGGTTGAACACCTTTGGTCTACGTTTCTGGCAGTATTACGACACAACGATGCCAGGCCACATACTGCATGGATAACTATGAGCAGTCTACAAGGTTTTGATATTCTGCCTTGGCCAGCTTATTCTCTGCATTTTTCGCCAATTGGGCATATCTGGGACGTCATGGGTCGCTGATTAAGAGAACTGCCAATTCCAGCAAACCATGTTCAATTGAATGAATGAATAAAATGAAGGCAGGTGGCTCCAGGAGATCCCAGCACATCGACCAGAGGTCTATTGTACTAGAACCATGTTCAGTTACGAACCCAATTGCATGCATTGGGGAATGCCATTCCTCAGCACACCATTTGACCATCTCATTGATGGGATACCTCATGTATTCAATCCTGCATAGCCGCTCGCGGTGGGTCTATTTCATATTGATCTAATGTCAATAAAGTTCCATGCTTTCATTTTCCAGGTATGATTTTTTGATCAGTGATGCACATCTCCATGTTACTATTATATTCTGTAAATTTCATAAGGATACATCAATTTCTTCATGGTGTTGCGATTTCAGTTGTGAGCAGTGCAATAAAGAATGCAGCATACAGCTGTTTCAAGAGTACGTTGGATCTCCTTCTCTAGTGCTTAGACAGACTAACAAACACAAAATGAATACAAATAAAAGAAATAGTATATAAACCCAAGTCATGGATTCAGAGTCCGCTCTAGAGAGCCAACCGGAACGCAAGTCAAAATGTAAGTCAAAACAATAACAATATTACAAGGGTCTCTTGTGTATTGTTATGACTTGTTTTCATCTTGTTGGGTTGTTTCTGTTGTATATGGGGGCACTCCAATCTTGTGTAATAGTTGATTGACTAGACTGTTCTTTATTCTGCCTTGTGATTGATTCTTTTGGGTGGATTCTGAATCCAGGACTTGAATATATATATACACATACACACACTCCTCTGTTTCTTTCATTTGTGCTCATTTCCTCTTTTTGACTTTGGGTTTGTTGGTCTGTCTAGCATTGGAGAAGGAAATTTGACATATCTTTAAAACAAATGTATGCTGCAATGTTGAAGTTTTTCCCTCATCCTTTGCACAGTGTTTTTACTTATTAACATAACTATATTCTAAACTTGTTTCACTTATAGTTTCTGCTAGCAACTGCTTGAAGCCCTACAAGTGGCGAATTAACATACCGGCGAATGCCGGGGGCCTCATTTTGAACGAAAAATAAAAGTAAAATATCTTTTTAAGAACATTTTTTTTAAAAATCAAACTTTAGGTTTTATTCACAATGGTAATTTTCTAGGAATGTTGGAACTAAGTGAATTCGATCCGTTCTTAAAGGAGCACATGGACCAAGTTGGAAACACTGGAAGGGGAAGTGTTTCGTACATTTCTTCAGTAATATGTGAAGAAATTGTGGAAATTATGGATTAAAAAAAAAAGGATCGCCGGGGGCCACATTCTCCCATGATTCGCCACTGTTACTGACAAGGAAACGTTCCCAAGTGAAACTCAGAATTCTAAGAAAATTTGACTGGCTTTAGTAGATGGCTCAAATTATCAACATTGCAATTCAGCAGCTAACTTTTTCAATGAGAAAAGCTGTAAAAAATTAATAAAAGTCAACATCTTTATTGCCAAATGCAATCCTACTTGGCGAGTATGCATAAAAAAATGGCAAATACTGAAATAAACTGTTTTCTCTGTATAACTTGAAATCTGTTGTAAAATTATTTTTTTTATAGTTTGCATTCAAAAGTATTTGAAATTGAGTTTGAATATTTATTTTTAGTATAGTCGTGCATTTCTCAGTTTCATTAACACTTTACAACATAGTTGAAAAGTGTTTATGACATTGTTCATTCTGCCTGTCTGTCCGTCCGTTAGCATAACTGCCGTAAAAATGACTTTGAAAATGAAATTTTAGTATGTTGTTCAGACAGTCTGTGGGACCTATGGGAATGTAAATAATATCACCCAATTAGTTTTGGATTGAACCCGGGTTGAAAAAATGAAATACATTGAACCCTATGTGACCTAATTTTTCAAACATTTTTTAAGCGAATTTAAAATTCATAAATTGCTTCGAAAGTTTTGAGAAATATTCAAATTATCACATAAAATATAAAAAAAATTTCAGCAAAGTATATTCAGTAGTTTTTTAAATAAAAATTAAAACAATAATTACACACATTATATAATTACACACATATATAACTGGCCGTCCAAATAGATACTTAAGTCCTCAGGATGAGTCGGACGGTCTGGGTCTTCAACACATTATATAAAGAGATCACAAGACCAGTATATGAAGAGATCATGTGATCCACTTCAAAATGAAATATGGCATCCATCTTGTGTCAAAATCGTAATTTTTAAAGTGCTTTTTAATTTATATTTAGTGTTGTAGCCATCCTAAACCTGCTTTATTTTTGCTTAATTTCTGTGCATCTGTATTTTGAAACAACGCAATTAGCATATATTTGAGTTTAAATGATCATCAAATTTTGATTATTTCTACAACGAAGCCTAATTTTCACTTATTAATTTTCACTCTCCCTAAAAATGCCATTTAGTTTCTGGTAAATGGCTCCTGAATTTTTAAAATCTTGCTAGCAATTTTATATTTCTTTTAATATAGAATTGTTAGCAGGAAAATTACTAAAATTAAGATTCAGAGTTGAACGATAACCAGATGTTAAATACTGATCAGTCAGAATTTAATAAAGAAATTCATTCGGGGCGAATGCTTGATTTGTTGGGATCAAAACAGATTGAAAGTGCTGCACAATCTATCCATGCTACGACCCATTCATATACTGTAATGTCAACAATCAGCAAAGATGGAATGCTGCTATCTCCTTTATTGTGTATTCTGAACCTAAAGAACAATTCGGAACCCAAGTGAGGTAGAAAATGTTTATACCGTCGCTTTGAAATTGGGGAAAATGAGATCAAAAGAATTGCATGAATATTTATCGGAAATGTATTTTAAAAATGCACCAAATAAAACCGTACTTTTAGTGGATTCTTGGTCACCCTTCAAAAATGATTTGATATAGTGTTATGTCACCAGGTAAAATCGTTCATGTGTTTTTGGCATGTCACCTAGAACTATGCAAATCGATTTGTTTCATAGAGACAATATCTTTAAAGTACAAACCATTGCACACAACCAGTTCTCTTCACCGCACTACGTTAACATGTGGAATTCATGGTATGCATGATCATACACGGAAAACCATCCTGGGTATTTCAAAAATCCTGTTGAGTTCATATTTACTGCAAACAATGTACTTGATTGTGAAAAACAAAACTGTGTATCTAAAATATTCGCTCTGTGTAGCTGGTGTAAAATGTTTCTGTTTTATGCATTTCTTAAATGAGCCACATATTTGTAACACTTTCAATTTATAAAGAAATTAACTCTTTCATTCGACCTCAATCATTTGTCATCAATTATATCTCTTATCTATCTTATAAACTATATACCATAGTACTGATACATGTAATCTGCATTTTCTGTTTTTCGAGTGATAATTTTTAAGAAGCTATTTTTTAAGTATTAACGCCTCTAAATGCAGCATAAAATGTGTTTTAATAGTATAAACACACTACATGTGTTCGTCAATTTACAAGAATGGAAAGTTGCCAATTGATCCCAACTGTATGGTTTTGGCAACCCAGACCCAATTTTCAACATTATTCTACTCACTCCTCTCCTAATGCAATTCAGCAGCTAATTTTCAGAGTATGGATTTTCTATAACATCTAACACTTGTCAAATTTTCATCGAATTCTATGCTTTTAGCTTAGGAACGTTTCCTTGTGAGGTATTCATTTAGACTATTTTTGGTAACTATAGCAAGTTGAATAGAATATTGCAATCTTGGAAATAAACTTACAGTACCTATTATGTGACTTGTATGAAATTAAGCACATAAGAGAATTGGAAACCACTCTGAAGTGAAAATCAAACTAAAGTTTATTTTGCTATCGTAAATTAATAGAATAACACTCGTATTTCAATTTTTTTAGTCTATCAAATTATTTGAAGTGTAGTAAATAGGTACAAACCAAAATATAACCATATTGCCCAAGTAAGGATATCTTTAAGATTCCCGACAAGATACTGCATTGCAGCAAAACATGGAGGAATATTATTAGTTGTGGTTGAATACAAGCCTGGGCACATTAGAAACTGTTTTCAACACCATTACAGCCATGCCTTCACAAAAGGTTATGCGAATTTGCTTGTTACGGGTTCACTTTTGATAACAGATTATAAAACTATCATGAGGACTAAATGTAATAAAGTCGGCTTGTCCAAACTTTCAGGAATAGAATTTTGATAACCAGTACAAGTCGTACAGTCATTAAAATGAGCCATCTACTGTGCACAATTCAAATTGTACGGTTTCTAAATACAGTAAAACCTCGATTTTACAAAAAATGTGTCCCTCTCCCCCTTGAAATATATCTTCCGAATATGTAAAAAAAAAAAAAAAAAATATTGACATGCCAAAGTACACATTTTCATAAATTTGTATAACTCTTTCAAACCATTCTGGCATATTTAACCTTTTCATCGGGAGGATGTAATTATGCACTGGAAATACATGTTTCAAAAATTGGTTTTAGATTCTTTTTTCACGGTACTGATGGACTATATCCTATTTATCAATAGATAACCTGTTTTAAGTGTTCTCAATTAATCAAATTTTTTAATTTTTCGAATCTTCTGCCCCAAATAATTCAGATAATCGAGGTTCTAGTTATTAACGTTCTCAATTATCTCAAACACTATTTCAATAATGCATTTATGCGCAAATGTTTGAAATTTTAGTATTCCAATACGATATCGCGGATGAAAGTCGGCTATAAAAGTACTGCTGATACTGTTATTGTCTGAATAAATTTTGTAAATACATGGGCATCTATAGAACTTTTTACCGGGGTTCTATGGATGCCCATGGGAGGGGCAAACTCAAGGATAAGACGTACAATATTAACTAGCTTTGACTTTTGTGACCTTGAAAGTCCAGAAAGGGGCAAGTGGCCCCTTTGGCTTTCCTATGCGCGCCCATGAGTAAAAAGATTAGTACCTGTTGGGTTGAATGGGTAAACAGTAAGGATTTTGACATTTTCCTCCTTAAGAATTAAAATTGCATTTAAATATGCCAAGAAATGAAAAAGGTAATTTTATCACTTGCCTCTGTCATTAGCAGCACTCTAATTTTATTGTTGTGGAACTGTTTTCTTTGGAATTTTTAGAAATACAGGTATGAGTTGCTTCTCCACGCAAGATCTCTGGTGATATGCAACATGAAATGCAAGATTATAAATTCTTGCGTCATCATCTGTATGAAATGGTATACTAAAAGAAAGAAAAAAAAAAAGCGAAACTAACGGGATTCTTGCGCAATTACGGAAACCGATTGATTTACAATCTCCAACTAAGTCGAAAGAGTTATGGACACGATCATCGTACTACTCAAACTAATTTAGAATAATGCATTTTTCGGATATTAATTCTGAAATAAGTCAATACTCTTAGAAGATGCGGATTTTTTTTTTTGTGCGGAAGACTTCGCTATTCACTTTTAAAAACGCGTTACGCATGCGTGTCAGGTGAGTTTCCAAAGTGTTTATTCCTTTTAGTTATCGGTGGCATTACTTTTGAAGGGCCCCACGATGCTGAGGGATAGATCTAAGACACTTTATCGGGGATACCCACCAGTGAAATGAATTTAACTTAAGGTCAGACTTATGTTATTAATTCGACTAGAAAAGAACCTGTGAAAAAATCAAAGGGCTCTGTTGACTCAAAACACATAATTTGATTTTATGGAGTTAAAAAAATTAAAAAATATATAATTTTGTAAAGGTATGTTTGATTTACGATAAAACGAGGAAGCTTTTTATGTTATTGAATACAAATAATTTTCACGGGATTCAACAAACAAATGCTACAATTAAAAAATATTCAATATTTTTATTTTTAATTCATAGTTCTAGAATTCTAAAAAAAAATCGTTCTTACTTTTCCACAGAACGTGGGAGAGGTATCGGTAACATATTTTCTTTCCCTTTTCTCCAAGTACAACTTCTTGGAACTTCAATGTATTCCTTAGAAGGGTTATGACCACCAAATCCTCCCCCTTTGGCGACGCCACTGATGGAAACATAACGAACGACATTTCCATATAACGTTCTTTTGTTTTCATAGTCCCAATATGCGTAACAGCCTTTGTCACTTTCACCTCGTAGTTTTTCTTTCTGGCCAGGTCAATCCATATGAGCCAAAACAAAACAATTCTCTCAAAATAATAGAAGAGAAATAAATAGATAAATTGAAAAGCTTGTCTCAACTTCTACAATTTTTATCCATTAATAGATCACAAACTTGGCTTGTAAATTGCTATAGTGCGCCTCATCTGTAAATTTTTTATAATATATATATATATATATTATATATATATATATATATATTATATATATATATATATATATATAAGTCTAATGCTGTCATGAGCGCCCAAAGGAAAGGGAAGGAGGGGGCACTCGGAGGGCGCCCAAAGGAAAGAAAAGGAGGGGGCACCTCTGGACGCTGGAGGTCAAAGATAGATAAACTAATCGATGCTCGGGGGCGTATTTAAGGGGGAAGGGTTGAAGGTTCACCCCCCCCCCCCCCCCCCCAAATTTAAATTTCAAAAGGCTTCCTAAACACCCATGTGATAATGAAAAAAGAAAGTTCCCCTCAATCCCCCATCCAGTTTGTCGTTATGGAATGAGTCCCTGAAATCCGTTTTTATCTCCAATACCAAACAAGTTAAAATGGGAATAAGAAACTTTTGAAAACTAATAACAGATATCTGGAAACCATAAACAGATAACTCAAAGAGAAGTGTTCCGGTAACTCGTGACATTTTAAATATTTCAGCTTTCACACTCCTTGGAAAACCCAGTTTAAAATATTGAAATTACAATCACTATACTTTGAAAACTACGAGCTCGATCCAAAATACGATCATATACACTTGTATGGTTTTCAAAGAGTTACAAATTATTGCTTATTATTCATAGCTAGTATTTTGTTTTTGAGATATAGGCATTACAGACTTAAAAACAGAAAATTTTCAATCTCCTTCAACTTGACAAGGTGGTTACGCGAAAACTATAAAACTTTTTAAAACAAAATGTAGATTTAGAAACTAAATTTCCTGATACGTATTTTTGTCACTTACTATTTATATCTTTTGTTATGTCAAAGATTATTTGAAGTGAAATAAAAAGAAAAAAAACACCCTCTTTATGACTACACTGTGGGCTTTAGGCAAAAAATATCACATTGTTTTTATTATTTTGTTTGAAATTAATTTTTCCCATTTTTTACTTCATTTTACTTCGACTTCCGATAATTCGGTAAATTTGGTAATCCGGCACCGCTGAAATTCGGAACGTGCCGGATTATTTATTTCTCAGCGATACAGAATGGAACAAGAATGATTACATTATCGGAAGTTTACTGTGTATTTTATTTGTAACCTTTCTAAAATGATATATAGCGTAAAATTTTAGATTCAAAAACTTGAAGCCCTTCTAAAAACATAAAAAAAAGTGCATGTAATTCCTACTTTTGATAGATGAAAACTATAAACAAACGTATCCTTCGTGTGAATGCTGTCATTGTTTACCGGATGACAGATTATCTGATTTTTTTTTACCTGGAACCATGGGCGCCCATAGGGGGGGGGGGAGGGCATTCCCCACTCTGGTCGTTCAAAGTCACAAAGGTGGGCATGAAACTAGTCATGTCTTTCAATTAGTCCCCTCTCCCGGGGAAAAAGTTCTATGGGCGCCCATGCCTCGAACCCAAAATGTGCAGGGGATTTTGAGAATACTGCGTCATCCACTGTTTTGTATATTACTTAATCTGTTACATTATGTACAAATAAACAATTTTATAAACCTTTTGATTTTTAATACATCGACATAATATAGACATTGGAAACACAAGTTAAAACATACAATAAACATTATAATCTACACTTAACTCATCCGACCATGTATGTATATTGGTTTCGAATGCAATTTCCTATTTTGGCGTGTGCCCAATGTATTTGTTTTTAATTATGTACAAAAAATACGGCCCTATATTTAAAACACTGAGAACGGGGGTTGGCATGTCCCCAAAACATTCGAAAGTTAAAAAATAATAATTTGTGAATATTTACAAAAAACGGACCATTTACCAAAACAAGTCGTCAGCTATACATTTATTTCCGAGAATCCAAAAATATCTCGGTAACGCAGACTTGTCGTTTGCGATTCAAGTCCGGACACCCGTGCATCCAAACAGCTGTTTAACAAATCTGATGTGGGCAGCACATAACTTTCCTTATATAATACAATGAATATATTTCTTTCACAGTGAAAAAATAATGTACGTATATGACACGCGGTACTGTGTTTTTAACTTTGAATTGTACATTTGGCGCTTTCCGGATGACAACATGTAAAACTATTTCGAAGTATCCAATTAATTTATGTTTAACGCAACTCTAACAGTTATTAATATTGATAGCATCTTCAATAAGCAATATAGTCCATATATTAAAATATGTTAATCATTAATTCATCAATTAGGCGTCATTTTCATTAACTTGCCGTCAGTTTTTGGCAATATTTCGGTAGATTGTCCGCCAAATGTATCGCGAAGTGTTGTAGACAAACGGAGCGCAAAGCATTTCTTATATACTGGCAGTGCTTCTTTCAGAACTTTTTGGCCGGGGGGGGGGGGGGGCAATGAAATTTTAGGAGGGCAGGTTATCTATTTGCCCTATATAAATATATCTAAATGCTGTGTCACATAAATAGAAACTAAGTTAACATAAAATGTCTCCGGGAGAGGCCCCCCCCCCCCCCGGAGGTATGCCTGTCATATGACGGAATTCAAAATTTAACCTCCCGTTTGACATAATTTTTATCAATTTGACGATATTTTCGGCACTTTGGTGACATTAAAAAAAGTCGCCGAGTTGGCATCTCGCCAAAATTTTCACCGAGCATTACGGATGGGCGGAGAAATGAGGTATTATAGTCGATTTTTGTTATTTCCGAGATATGGAATTTTCATCAATTAGTTGTCATTTTTACCAATTTGGTAACATTTTTGTCAGTTTGGCAAAAGATCACCAAGTTGGCGCTAATCCGTCAAATTCGTCGCTAAAATTTCGCCAAGTGTTACGGACAGAAAATAGGCTATTCTTATATTCTTCCCAACATATTGGATTTTCATCAATTAGTTATCATTTTCATTGATTTAGCGTCACTTTTATCAATTTGGCGACATTAAAAAAAAGTCGCCAAGTTGGCGATATTCCGTCAGATTCGTCGCCAAAATTTCGTCAAGCGTTATGGACGGGGAAATAGGTTATTCTTAGTTTGAATTTGCCATCATTAGTCTATCACCCTCTTATGAATAAAAGGAGTTTAGATCCATGAAAATGATTTTAACAAATTCATCACATATTATATATTTATATATGAAAAGTGAGCATATTTCACAATAATTAATACTTTTTTTTTTTTAATTTTATATAACTTTTTGTTAAATTTATTTGAAAACTGCAATATCTCAAACGGTTCATGCTAGCGTTCTAATATTTGTTCAATCATTTTCTAATGAAAAATTACATAAGAAATGATTATTTACTTAACTTTATCAAAGGTTTTGATTTTTTGATAACTTTTCAAAATTTCATTCAAAAATTTGGGGAGAGAGAGGGTCTTCCGAACATTTGATTACATTTAAAAACTTCCAGTATTCATGGATTGTAATTTTTGTACCAAATTTAATCTGAATCGCTCCATTAGTCCGTGAGATATAGTCTCCATAGACTCACTGACACACACAGACATCATCTCAAAAACGTTTGATTCATATTCAGGGATGCTTGAAGCGTGCTCTCCGTAGAGGAGAGATACGAAGTAGAGTTTCTATAACCCTTTATTTGGTGTTCCATCGTTAAACCACGTGATTACTGGCACGCACTTCTTTCTCCTCCTGTCATTTCAGTGTTATTTTAATGGACGCTTATCAAGTTAAATATTTAAAAGAGAATTCTTATATTTTGATGTACGATTTGCACTTTTTTGCTATTTATTAGAAAAGAAACTGGTTTTGGGTCAAATTTGTTTAAATGATTTGCTATTCAAACGATTCGTTTTGGCGACAGAATTATTCGCCAAATGGCTCTGTAAAAATTAAAGCTAAACATATTTCTTCTATGTTTACTTACAAAGTGCTAAATAAGTTTCATATTGTTTGTGTTTAAGTATATCATATATATTTTTTAATATTGATTATACAGTAGTTGCTAGTTTAAATCAACTAAATTATTTTGCTTAACAGGTTTTAATAATTTATTTGATTATAAAACATCAAAATTTGGTTTAAATGCCCGTTGAAAAATATCTGATGCCATTTTAAATGCTTCATATTTATAATATTTATAGAAGGGAACTGTAGTTCTCGCTTCATGATAAGTTCCTTTTATTTAACTTTGTCAGGTGTTTATCTGTCAGTATGATTTATATTATTAATGCTTTAACTAATCAGGTTCAATTAACCACAGTAACATCAAAATTGTTGCCTTTTCGGGCTAACTCGATAGCCGACATAGGCCTGCAATAGGAACATACTACTTTTTTGGGAATAATTTGAAAACCGGAATGGCTAGAAATTCCAAATTCAGAATAGATCAGTCTTTTGTTGTATATTTTAATTCTTTAGATTTTAGACCATTTAAGAATAGTCTGTCATAGGCTCATAAAGAGGGGGAAGCCTGAAAATATTTCCACAGCCCGTAATGCTTGAACGACAAGGATCTGAATTTATGCAGGACATTTTCTATCTACATGCAGTTTTTCTGTCATGAGGCCCAGAATTGTTTTCTCGGGGTACTGTCCCACTCAGGGTGGCCCTGCCCGCAATAGGAACATATTCATTTTTGAGAAATAATTCAAGAACTGAGTAGCTAGAAAGTCTAAATTTGGAATGTTGTTTTCTTCTGCAATATATATTGAGGCTTTAGTCTATGATTTTGTAGTAGCTCTTGCTCTAATGTTATTTTTCAGTACATTAAAATTGCTTAAATTTGAAATTGTATTTGTTATAAGTTTTTTCATTATATTTTTCTTTTTCAAATATTGCTCAAACCGAAAAGATTTTTCGGTTTCTTCCCATATATGAACAGTATCAGAATAGGCAATTCTTAGTGATCCCAACTTTATGTTTAAAAGTGATACATTTGTCACCTCACTTTTTAAAACGCTTAGTCATTCTTCACAGTATATCTTTTCATTTCTATAAAAAATTTAAAGTACATTTTCTTTCATGAGATCAAGTTTATAATTATATTCTGCTAAAAAGCGTAATTATGTTATTGTAGCTTCAGTTCTCAAAAATATTTTTGTAATAAATGTTAGTTCACGTATGTATATAAATTCACTACATTAAAGACTTTTTAATAATCAGAAAATTTTGATTTATTTTTGTCATTATGCTGCATGTATGTTCACAAATGCCCCTCCAATTGGGCACATGTGCACAGTTGAAACTATTTTTTAAATTGATCACAAAGTAAAGAAATCTTTAATTAAAAAATTGGACAGAAATTCCTCCAAATAAGAAAAAAGTTTAATTTGCAGACATTTTTGGTAAAAATAATGATCACATTTTTGGGAAAAAATGAAGAAAGAAAAGAAAAAAATCACATGTGCCACCCCTGCCATAGGTGATTAAGATTAAATGAAATATTATTTAAAACATTTCTACCTTTTTAAATAAAAAGTTTATTAGAAAGCTAATTTTCTATTCCAAACAAACCAAAAACTAGACGAGGAAGTACAAAATCATTTCCTATTATAATACTATCAAGCACGATATTTTTTGTTTTCGCGGGACTCTTAAAATACACACCGAAAATATATTTTCGTAAGCACTAAACAAGCATTTCTTATTATTTTAGAGATGCCAAACGCACAGAGTAATAGATAGATCCGCTAAATGTGCCATCTCTTCTGCCTGTAGTCACATGATTAACTGCAGAACAAGTTCTTTGAGGAAAATCCAATGGGCTAAATCACTCTACTTTTTATTCCTGCTCTAAGGTGCTCTCCCATCGAAAACTCGGATTCGAATTTTCGACCCTGTCACATTACTTTCCTTATACATTTTACTATGTATATAAGGAAAATATAAATGGACTAGATTTTTTTTTTCTTCAAAAAATTAAAATGAAAGTTTTGAAAGTTAAAAACTTTAATATATTTTACTATTATTTTAAAGTAAAAATCTGTTATTTACGATCAAAATCTCTGCACCTACTTAAGATAGAATTGATATTTTGTTTCATTTTAATATTTTAAATATGCACAAGTTTTTTATTTAAAAAAAAAAATATTTAATACAGAATAAGGCTATTTATTTTGTGGACCCATTATGCAGATTGCATGTACCCGCACAGTGAACTCGTTCCCTATTATACTTTAAAATTATAAAAGGCAATTCATTTTATGAACTCACCGCGATGGTTATACAACGTTCTTGCGGTCATTAAAAACTAAGGGCCCTAAGCCTTATTATTTTTTTGCCAGAATCCCCTTAAAAATCTTTATTAGCTGGATCAAAAACTTCCCCTTTCATCTCTCCTAGAAATAAATAACCAAGTGTTTATGTTGAGTCATTAGCAGCAAGAGCTAAGAGCATCATCAGATATAAATATTTTTTGACTATAATGTTCATTTTTAAACATTTGTCTGATATCATTTAAGTTTTAATATACAACTTTCAATTGCAATTTCTTTTCAACCAGTATAATTTCTCTCAGCAGCCAATAAAACAGATTAAAGAATGGATTTAAAAACAGATCTGATTTTGAAGATAAGTATGTGTTTAACAAAAAGATTCATGTGGGCAGCTTCATGACTTTCTCTGCAACAGTAGCATGTCTAGAGAGGGGTAAGAACCCATCTCCCCCCAAAGCAACGCTACTGTTCTGCAAACTCACTCATTTTAAATATCATCACAAGTTTATTTTTATAATTTCTATTAGTCTATCAACTATTGGAAAAAATGGGCTCACTTCTGCGGTAAAGTCGAGGCGGGTGTCATTTTTTTGCGTGGATTACGAATATCATGATCCGGAAATCAAAATTGGTAGCATTATTATGGTTTAGGTCAAAATATAGTGTAAAAAATGCAATTTTTTTATTTTTATTTTTTTCATTTTTTTTCAGGAAATATGCATTTTATCCAAAAAAAGTGTCAAACAGAAGTTGTTCAGCTTAAGATTATCTACAAAAAAGGTCCAGTTGCATTTTAAGATAAAACTAGCGATAACGGCCCTACGGAGGGTCAAACTCTGTGAAATTTTCGGTATTGCAAGAAAAAACTGCTTATACGTAAACTTTACACACTACTTAATTCAACAATCTGATTTTCTGTTAATACTCATCAAAGTCATCGTCTTCATCCACAATTGCTGTGTCACTGTTATCCGTATACTCTTGACATTCAGCGTCGATATCTCCTTTATCACACAAACAGTGGCAGATGTCAGTGCATGGAAGGCTAACATCTGAGCACGGGCATACTCCTGGTTTACAGACTTTGCATTTGCTGTATGGGATCATTTCTAAAACTTCTTCAGGTGCTGGCCTACACTCAAGCCAAGTAATTGAAATATGCCCATGTTCACAATTCCAACTGTGTTCGTAAGGTGTTGGAGCTGTTTGATGACTTGTTAGAGATTTTCGCCATATTGCAGCCTGGTAGTTTGCTCTGTGGACATGGAAGTGCAATGTTGATCGACAAGGAGGCAAGAGCTCAGGCAGAACACTGCCTCCTTTATAACAGTACAAATCATATCTCAACTTATTAATGTCTTCAGTTTGTTTCCCACCATACATTTTACAAACAGAGCTTTCAAGGCTTGCATATAAGTCCTCACTGACCATCCATTCTTCCCCAAGGGTTTTGAATGATCGAATGTAGTGTGTTGCAGCACTCATAAGTTTGAATGGTACCCTCTTGCCTCTGCCGTAAAAGGCTGAAACTCTATCACAGCCGGTGAAGCTATGGAACCCCAAAAGAGCTTTCATGAAGTCGACACTGTTGCACCCATTTGGTAGTTTAGTGGTTAGCTTGGCAACAACATTTTTAAGGGCAACGATCCGATCTTTCCCTTGTCTACCCATTCGTACATATACTTACACTTCGTACTTATACATGCACTTAAGTTGATCTGTGAAGGCTAGTAGAATAAGAAGGACATCGTTGTCATCTGCATGAACAACTGCAGGGATGTTGCTTTCACCAACGTGAGAAGCATGCAGGGCTATTCTTGTGTCAGCCTCTTCGTGGTCACAACCTAGCTCCAAACATTCATCTGATGTTATTTTGTAGCATTTATCGTCATAGGCAAAGAAAACCACTTTGCTTTGCAATTTACACTGATAAATTGGTGTCTTCCACAAATAAAAAAAAACGAATGAAGTTAGTCTTATTAGAGCTAACTGTGAGAAACTGTGACCAAGATTTTACTTTCAAGCCTCCTCTGATATTTCCATACAAGCCTGAAGTAGTATCATCTTGACGGTGAGCTCTCTCGAAATCTTTTATCGAATCAGTTTTGTATGTATCGAAAACTATATCGATTCTATTTCCAGGACTCTGAATCAACCATTGAAAGATAGCTTTTCCGATTTCGTTAAATTCCATGCCAATTGGGATCTTCATTTTCCTTAGTAAAGACATTCCATCGAAAACACAGTCTGTATTGCGTGGATATCCTGGTTCAGCCATAACGTCTTTTTCAAGGATGTGACACAGTTGACTCTTAACAGTCTTTCTAGGAGACCCCATTCCATCAGACAAGGCCCATGGAACAGGCCCTAATGGATAACTCAATACATCCCGAAGGTCAAAATGTCGTCGTTGTACCACAATAGCAAGTCTTGCAAATAAGGATGCATTACCAGCGATTGCTGAATTCCTTTTCTTTGAAGAAGACACCTTTTTGTTGAGAGAAGAGAAAGTGTTTAATTTAATTTTGTGTAGGGGATCGTGGAAAGTTTACTGCATTCTTTCGTTAATCGATCTTTCACAAAGGTTTTGGCAGCTTGTAGTCCCTTATCGTGAGCTTCCAAAAGATTATCTTTGACTGATTGTGTTGCAATCAAGCCAGTTGAAATACTACGCAAGGGTCCTCCATGCCATGGATTTTGTAACGAGTTGTCAAAGAGGTTGATAACACATTAAACATCATTTTTGTCACTGTTTATACGGGACTTGCAGTAATCTGAATGTTTTGAACTTGCTGGGTTGTTGGATGTCATGTCCTGAAGTATTGCCTTGTATAATGAACGCCTCTGATTATTTAAAACCCATGTCTGAGTTGCAGCTATATTTGAACTGAATCCTGTGAACCCTCCACTAGTTTTACAGTCTTTATTTATAGTCATTTCAATCGCTTTGTCCGCTTCAATAGAACTGAAAGCATTGTTATTAGATAACTAAACAGCAAATTCACCTCTACAGAATGCGTCATATACATCTTTTTCTTTTCTTGGAGACTTTTCATATCATCTAGGTGTGGAATCAAATACCTACCATAGTTTTGCCGATCATAGACAAACATCCAAGGAATGGCTTCTTCTAAAGCAGATACATACAATAGCCAATTTCCAGTCCTCGTTGCTGCTATTAAACACAGTACAATTTCAATAATATTTAAAAATGACAACCAGAAGTTGAACAGGTCTCCAGATGTAGTTCGGAATTCTTAACCAAAGTTAACAAACTCTGTGTGCCAGTTTCTAAAAGTGTCAGTTTCGGTGCAAGCTGTAAAGCTTGTCTCACATTAATGTCCTCTGCAAAACCACCAATCTCTTCTTCCAGTATTTTTACACAATTATCTTGTTCTGGGTTGAGTGTAGCATGGAATGATTCTATTAGCATCAGCAATAGAGCTTCATACATAACTTTGAAGAGCCGTACTGCCCGATTGTAGGATTTTCCACTTATTACACTAGGAATGGATCCCTCTGCAACTACACCACTTAAAGTAGCAACATCTTTAGTCCCTGTATCTCCAAACCGTTTCCTGACAACGACAACGGCAAGTATTGTCATTAGAAGATGGAAGGCCTAACATGAGAACAACATTGGGAAATTCATTCTTCTCCCATAGCACTTGGGCTGCTTTTGCATACATTGCTTGATCAAACACGGCTACAACACTTGATAGGTTTAGCCTCTGTTTTATCTCAACAGCTCTTTTGAGCAATTCATATGCAATTGCAGTGTCAGTTGCAGGATGATCCAGTGTATCAAGATATCCTATTTTGCTCTTTATAATTACAGTGTTGTTATTAATCAAAATGTTAAAACCAGTCCAGCTTGTTATTGGAAATTCTAGACTGCTTGAAAATAATCTCGATAGAGCCCAAAATATGTTGGTGGTTTTAAATTTTTTAGCTAGTTCTTCATAATTTGATGGTTGGTCTACATCAAAAGATGAAAAACCTGGACCTTTTCTGGCTGACAGAAAAACAGATTGCAAGTCCCCTTTTTTGATGTGCTTCCCAAGAGTTTTGATTTTTATCCTTGCAGGTTCTATCTCTTGTAGCGTTTTTTGTAGAGTATTACATGGTTCATGATTTTCACATCTCTATTGCGGTTTAAAAACCAAAATAGAATTAACTCGATGCAATGTCCCACTACCAGATAAAGTTCGTTCCAGGTTATCAGCTATCATAAGACATACCGCACTTGTATCTTTGTTCACTAATGTGAAAGAGGATGGAATAACAACCTTTCCTTCTTGGATTGAATCAATATTTTCCAATATTCTCAAGAGTGTTCAGCTCTTCCAAAACATCATAGCTGATGCTGTGCCCAAGTTTATTAGCCGAAGTGCTATGGTGTTGTTAGTCAACCCTTTAACAACAGCTGGAAAAAGAACACTCTTTGGCGTACGTATGCCGGCAGCACAGAAAATTAAATCCTGGGCTAGTGATAACTGGCGACATTTGGCTCGAGGACTGGTTGCTTAATCAGGCCTTCCATAAAGATTCTTAATTCTTTTGGGATGTATTTTTCCACCTCTTCAATACATAAGTCTTCTTTTGGTGGCCACGGAATGGTTTTCTAAACCTCCTTTATTTTTCTTAAGACCTCACCAGCTTTCTTGCAAACATTTTCTGAATGGTCGCCACTTACAAATTGCTCCAGTTTCTGTTGAAGATGGTAGTTATTACAGTTATTACAATTAGTTACAATTATTACAGTTTCTATTTTTAGTGATGATGGATATACTAGTATATTCTTGTGGTTAGCATGAATAAAACGTATTGAATCTCCTATTACTTGTTTTACTTTACGAACAAAGTTCTTCTGTTGAACTTCTGACGACACCAGACCGTTAACAGAAAATTCATTATCCATTATTTACTTAGAAGAGAAAGACTAATAACTCTGGGTTCTCTTGAATAAGATTTTGGCAGGTACTTATCACCATTTTAAAAGCCAAATCTGCAACCGTATCATACTCACAAAGTCGGTATTTTTTTTGGTCTTCTTTACAGCGATTGAGAATCCGACAAATATCATTGTGGCAAGACTTGTAGTAAAGTGCTTCACTTGCTACAAGATCTTTTTGCATTATTCCTAAAATTGCTAAAGCAATTTTATGTTTGTCTGTGCTTTGCCTGATATGTTCTTTGGCTGCTGTTCTTAATGTAACAACTAAACCTAAAGTTGATACTTGATGGAGACTTTCTCTAGTTTTTGAGCCTTTACAGTATTTTTCTATATCACAGTAAATGCATTTTTTTGGTAGCACAAAATAACTGTTCCGCCATGCTGTCTCTTTTTCTTCCAGTTCTATTTGAGATTTTTGGAGGTTATTGTTTGCTATCTTGAACTCTCAGATATTTCTGAATATTTTTTTTATTCGTATACTTTTCTCTGCATTGATGGTGATAAAATACCGGTGATGAGTCAGGTGCGAAATCATCCCCAAAGTGATCAATATCCTTGCAGGCTACCGAAGCTTCCTTCAACTGCATCCAAGAGGAAGCATCTTGAGTGAACTTTTTTGCCTTCAGTTTCAGCTTCCTTACAAAAAACACTCAGACATTTTTGATCCTCTGCCATTACTATACTTTTTCCATTGAAACTTTCCGCAAAGAGCCTGGAACAATAACAAATACCAGTTAGGTGGAGAAATTAAAATTTACAATTTTTTTCATTTATTTAAGCATATTCTTTTTTCGTTAATATCCTCTGCAATCATAACTCTGATCGCATCAAGGCTTGCTTTTAATTCCTTATTATCAAGTACTTTTTTATTTTCTTTCAGAGTTTTATCAGTTTGAATAGCAATTTTATCATATTTATGATCGATTTCATCAATCTTTAAATCCATAGCTTTAATTTTTCCATTAGGACATCTGCTTTTGCATTTCATATAGTCGAAAGCCCAGACCACCCGACTCGTCCGATGACTTAGAGTAACAGATTGAATGGCCGGGCATTTCATATAGTCGTAACATCTCAAGTGAAATATCAAATTTCAATGTCTTACTACTTTAAACCACAAAAATTAAATCTATAAATGATTAGCCCCATCAAAGTAACATAGCAAATTTGCATATATGCTTCAGAAAATTCATCTGTTACACAAACCCTAGCTATATAGCCGGAAATTCACCTCGGACATTAATAATGGATGAATAATTCTATATATAATTAAAAATTAAAGTTGCTCACTTAAATTGTTTTCTTATTATGTAATTCAAAGTAAATACATAAGAGACAAAATAAAAACAACCGCCATTACTACAGTGCTTGACTTACTTATTCACTAACAATGCTACCAATTTCGATTTCTGGATCATCAAATTCATAATCTACACAAAAAAAGGAAAAAAATGACGCCCTGCTCGACTTTACCACAGAAATAAGACTATTTACATAGAAATTGGCTGATGGACTATATGGTGTTGTTGAAACCCAGACCGTTCGACCTACCAGAAAGGTGTAAGGTAACTGTTTGGACGGTCGGGAAGTGCCACCCAATTTAGACCGGAACCCAGTGGGGGAGGCATCCACAGGGACCGTACCCTCCTTCCCCTACCACCAACCTCTCGGAAGGACTTTCGGACCCACATGTTTAACGTGATCGTACTCCGCATGAACACGGCGGCAGTTTTGGCAGTGGTTGGAATCGAACCCGGGCCTACCGAGTGCAACTCCAGCGTGCTAACCAATGGGCTACCGCGCCCCAGAGGAGACTATATGGTGTGTCAATATACAGGGTGTCCAGTGCTATTGGTGCCCAATAGCTATTTCCTCAACCGTTAGTCACAGAGATACACTTCCAAATGCAAAAATGTTTTAAATTTTAAAATCTATTATCTTAGAAACAGTTTAAATCAATAAATGCATTTCTGAAAGAAATACAAAATATAAATTTTTATATAGTCCCCTGGTCCTACCTATTATATTTAGGAAAATCACCCTCATACAATTTTATGCAAAATTAAAAAATCTTCCTTTTACAACCAAAATTGACAGACTTATAGCTGTTTAAAGTTGAAGCACTTTTTGTGCTGAGAAATGGTCCCTGATTGGTTGGTTGCCTGGAGAAATGGTCAATACGGTCCCTGATTTGGTTGATTGCCTGAAACTGGACATTTTATGCGTGGAAAAGTGACTTAAGTCATAAAGTTTAATGCTTCATAACTCGGTAAATTTTGGTCATCAAAGGTAGATTTTTTTTTTACATGAAATTGTATGAGGATGATTTTCCTAAATATAATTGGTAGGACCGGGGCACCGTATAAAAATTTATATTTCTTTCAAAAATGTATTTGATTTAAACTATTTCTAAGATAATAGATTTTAAAATTTAAAACATTTTTGCAATTGGAAGTATATCTCTGTGACTAACTGTTGAGGAAATAGCCATTGGGCACTGATAGCACTGGACACCCTGTATATAAATAAATATTTTATTAAATAAATAATTTTTCATATAAATAGTGTAATTACACAATCATTTTGTATTCAA
Organism: Amaurobius ferox; assembly: GCA_951213105.1. Classification (NCBI taxonomy): domain Eukaryota; kingdom Metazoa; phylum Arthropoda; class Arachnida; order Araneae; family Amaurobiidae; genus Amaurobius; species Amaurobius ferox. Next base: position 145,689,060 of record OX578133.1, on the reverse strand, counting down.
GTGCATTACTGAGAAACCACACTCAATTTTTTTCCCACCCATCACCGTCCTTTAATTATTACACAGCAGGTAGATTAAACTTTCTTATTTTCATATTTTGGTTAATTTTGAAGAAATATTTTGCATAATTAACCAAATATTAAGAGAGTTAATTATGATGACAGTAAGTTAATTTTCAGTTTGAATCTATAAGATATTTTTTTTAATTTTCCAGCTTTTCAAACAGTTTATTATAAGATACATGTTTTTAACACACAACATAGTTGAAAAGTGTTTATGACTTTGTTCATTCTGTCTGTCCATTTGCACGATAACTGCCGAAAAAATGACTTTATCAAAAGGAAATTTTAGTATATTGTTGAGACTGTCTGTGGGACATATGGGAATGTAAATGAATAATATCACCCAATTAGTTTTGGATTGAGCCCGGGTTGGAAAAATGAAATATATTGAACCCTACGGGACATAATTTTTCAAACATTTTTTAAGTGAAGTTAAAATTCACAAATTGCTTCGAAAATTTTAGGAAATATAAAAATTATCCTATAAAAAATATATAAAAAAATTTCAGCAAAATATGTTCCGTAGTTTTTTAAATAAAAATTAAAATAACTACACCCATATAATATGAAGCGGTCACTTGACCTGACCCACTTCAAAATAAAATATAGCATCCATCTTTTTTCCCCAGAGTCAAAATCATGATTTTTAAAGTTCTTTTAACTTTATATTTAATATTGCATCCATCCTGAAACTGCTTTATTTTTGTGTGTTTTTCTGTGCATCTATATTCTGCGCCAACACAATTACAATATTTTTTAGTTTAAATGATCATCAAACTTTGATTATTTCTACAACGAAGCCTAATTTTAGTGAATGCAGAATGTAAACAAGTGATTGTAAGATGAGTTGTATAAGAATATTGCTGAATCTTTTTCATGCAAAATTATTTAACTGTGGAGTCTGAAATAAAAGTATATGAATGAAATATTCACTGCTTTTATGTAGAGAGCCAAACTATTTATATTTCGATGTCATTTGAATAAAGTTCATTTTTTCGATGAAGTTTTAAGTTTTCAAGTAAAATAAACTATTGTAGTTCTATAAAAAATTATCACTGCTGAATGTATCGCATTTTAGATGTTTAAATAAAATTGCATTTCAGTTGGAAAGTGAATCAATGCTTTATGCATGGTTGATCTTTCTTGTTTTAATTGATAAATATATTAAACAATAAATGGAACAGTAAAAATAAGTTAATAAAAATTTTTGTATTTATTCTTCTACAATAAATAAAAATAAGTTAACCCTTTGCAAATGGCGGCATTCTGGAACACACCATCACCCAAAGGACTGAGCGTTTTGCTTTCGAACTATTCCCATAGGACTGCATATTTTTTGCACTAAGCTTTACTCCCAAGAAAAATTCATTAAAAATTACTCATTCAATATTCTATTTTTCTATTTTTCTATTCTATTTTTTTTCAGAAAGAAAGGACATACTCCATTTTATGTATATGTTCCACACAAATTATCTTTTATAGATATATTAAAAATTTAATTGATTAAAAATGATTACTTGATTAAAATAGTTATCTGTTATGCAGGAAAAATATCAGAATGATTGTACTCAAGACTTTGTATAGCTAATGGAGATCATGCACAATTTTTTACAAGAAAATAGCGTTGCTATTTTCACTAATATTCCTTTTACATATGATATATTTAAAAAACATGAATACATACACAGGCCAATATTGCCATCTTTGCATTCATAAAACTGCCTGTGTACTCATCAGAAATACTAAAATTCCACAAATCTTGACTATTTTTCATTACTTTCTTTACTGTCCATTTTGATTACCATACGAATATATTCTTCCACGAAAGAAAACATCTTGAACCAGCCATTCTTTTAATTGAAATAATTTAATACATTAACTACTACCATATCCCTCTAAAACCCAAACTTGAAAAAAAAATACTTTCTTACATTACAACAATTCACCCATGCAATCATTAAACTAAAATCAAAACGAAAATCATACTCAATTATAAGATAGCAGAGTTTGTGAGAAATTATCTATTTGTTTATATTACAAAGTCGCATTTCAGTTTTCTAGAACAGGATGGACCGATACATTTTAGAATCCAAAGAATTAAAATAAGATACAAAAGGCAATGGTTTGCCTAATTTGAACTGTCTGAGGGAAAAACAAATCTGCTTCAGGTTTGTTTTTCCCTCAGAAACATATATCTTCCTGTTGCTGGCCTAAGACTGTATATACAGGTAATGTTTAAAATCAGAGAGTCGATTTATGCACACAAAAGATAACAGCATGCCAAATTTCAAGTCATAATAAATAATTGAATCTGGTTAGTTAGGGCCTCAAAAATTGGAAACATAACAAATGTTTGTAATGAAAACAGTAGTTAGATATATATTAGATATATATTAGATATATATTAGATATATATGTCTATCTAATAACTGTTGTAGCCTGGTTAAAATCAGCAGACACATACTCTTTCGATTCTTAATAGAACAAAGGAAATATATTCACTTTGAAATATGTATCATTTGAATAATGATATATGAATAAATAACTCAATTTGTATAAGCTTTGAAGCATGTTTTCTATCTTTCAGATGCTGCGTGTCATGGCCAAGTTGGAAAAAATTCCAATCACTATTGATCTACTGGAGGTATATGACATTGTCATTTTATTGTCAAATCTTTATCATTATCATCCCCCTTCACTTTTTGTGTACTTAAAAATTCTTGCAACTCTTCTTTTTTATGAATTTAGTTTCTAAAATTTTTATCTTGTTAAACTAGCATTCTGATATCTGAGACCATTTATGTGCCATCACAAAATATCCACATTCTTTCACAAAATTCTAAATTTCATAAAATCAGGCCTTTAACAAAATTTAAAAATACTTTTGTAGAAAAATCTGTTCTTTAAAATGCCTTGACATAAGTGGAACCAGCCACTTGAAATAAACTCATCATAAAATATGCACATTATGCAGTATGATCATTCTAAAAAATATTGCTGGAATTTTACAGTCACATTCCTGAATTAACATTTAAAAAAATAAAAGCAGGATTCTGAAAAAAAAGAAAAAAAAAAGACCCTTTATGAAATTTGCTGCTTTTGGATCTATCTAGGTTGAACAATAACTATAGTAAGTGCAAAACTAAATTATAGCAGGGTTCAGTTTCATGCTTGATCATGTGCAAAAAAGTTCCATGCAGGATTCATACACTGAGGTAAAAAAGCAGTGTTCATACAAGGAGTAGTTTTCTCTAAGCAAAAGGAATAACTTTTTCAACAAAATGTCTAATCTTTAAAAGAAATCCTTTTTGCTATGAAGGATTAATTTTAATCTTTCATTGTGTTTATTTATTTTATTTATCTTAATTTTATCTGATATTTTCCAAATTTTTTTATCTATAATAAAATATTTTCATCCCGATGAATAAAAGAAATCTGATGCAGAAAAATGCAATTCAGTTTAAAAAGGCTCTTTATATTTTGGACAACACTTCCAAAATTCTAACATACATGATTAATTTATAAAAAGAAAATCCTACTAATTTAGGACTTCTTTTTTAGTATGTTTTTAAAAAAAATTCTGTAACCTTATGTGTAAGCTTAACTTTAATGAGTAATTTAGTTTTTTTATTCTTTTGAGTTTACAATTTTAAAATAAAATGTAAAATTGGCGCATTCCTGAATTATGGAAGATTTTAAACTGATAATTTTGCTTGTATTGAATTTGATTGGAATGGCATTCTGAATTTTGAACTCGCCTGAAGAATTGATTTGTTTTAGTCATCTGTCATTTTATACACATAACGACTTAATTGACTGCAAACTATGATTTAAAGTAAATTCTAAGCCAATATGAATATTATTGGATCATCTGATCACAGTTATTTATGATTCGAAACTAATTCCTATGGATTTAAAGGTTTAATTTGTTAAAATCAAAACAAGATTGTTGGCTATTATTTTTTCTTAGAATTGCAAAATCTGTAATATTAAATTCTGTGGTAAGAATTGCAAAATTATATTTTGCACTCAAAATCATATTTGTTCAAGGATGCAAAATTTCACAGTGTATCTTTGACTGGTTATTCAAAGACTCAATTGTATCCAACTTAAAAAATTGAACTGTAAGTGGCTTAAATACTGAATGTGACTTTGTGCACAAGTAATAAATGAGTAGAAATGGTGTAAAATAAATATTGTACAAATATATATTGAATATAAACTATTGGTTTAGAAATTCTTGGATTTCATTTTTCAGTGAGAACAAACCTGAACTGAAAGCCAAGTAAGAGCTAAACTATTTCACTTTAGCAAAATGGCTAAGCCCAGGAATTAGCTATCCTCGATTTAGCCATTTTGTTAAAGCAGCATTGTTCAGATCTCACTTGGTGTTCAATTCTGGCTTGTTCACACTGAAAAAGGAATTTCAAGAATTTCTAAAAAAGATCATCTGCATACTACAGTTATTTGTACAGTATTTTACATTGTGTTATAGTTAGTTATTAAGTAACCTAGTGTATCGAATCCCTACACTTTTACTGTAAATACACTCATCCATTGTATAAACAATTGCATTAATTCTGCATAGTATCCATACTGGGAAAAAAAATCCAACACTTTACCCCCTCCCCTCTCTTCCCAAGGTTAATGGAACATAAACAGGTTGTCTCATTCACTATTCCTTCCATTATGATATTTCTGGTCAAGCTGTGATGTCACTGTTAGCCTTTTGATCCAAAATCGCTTTGAACCAGAGGCAGTCCCTTGGAAAGCATTGAAAGACTGCACATTTTTCTGATGTTTAAAGAGTTTTTCACTTTAAACATCAGCAATGTGAAATATTGCCTAAAAACAGACCTTGACACTTGATAAATGAACTCAATTTTTATATTTGAAATGCAGTAATTAATAAATTATATAGTCAAAAATGGAGGTTTGCCAAATTATAAGGGGTATTTATTTCATGGATGATTTAAAGTAACAAATATATTGGAAATTTATTTCAAACAATTCACATATTTTATGCAATACATAATCTTTATTTTTACTTGCAAATATTTTGCAGAAATTCAGATTTATATTGCTTTATAATAATTGCTTTTACAACACATTCAAGGTTTCAAACAAAATACCTCATTCAAATTCATTAAATCCAAACTATACACTCTACTATCTATATTGCCTTATAAAAAAAATGACGGTTTGAAATATGGTGAATATATATGGAAATATATAAAATAGAATAAAATGACTATAAAATTCTCCGTTATTAACTTTTCAGTTTGTAATTTTAATCATACGCGGCATGTTTTTTATGTAAGTACCGTTTTGCGATTCCGCCGCCGCAGCGCTACGGTCGGCGTTCCGCGCATGCGCGCTGGTTACCTACATCTCTTGTCTACGCACTGACGCCATTACAGTCTGATTCTTCATTGTGGAAGAAAAGGTGAGAGAAAACAGACGCTTTACAATTTCATCAATGTGCGACTGGTTTCCTCAATATTCTCGTGGTGTTTTGTATCGCATTGTGACCGAGAACTTGAATTACCGGAAATTGTGTTCACGTTGGGTTCCAAAAATGTTGACGGATTTGCACAAAACCCAACGTTTAGGCAGTGCATTGACTTTCCTTGAGCGGTACCACAATGAAGGTGAAGATTTTTTAGACCAAATTGTTACTGGTGACGAAACATGGGTGGCCTACGTCACACCAGAATCAAAACAACAATCCATCGAATGGCGACATTCATCATCACCCAAAAGAGTGAAGTTTAAGCAAACAATTTCTGCCCGGAAAATCATGTGCACAGTTTTTTGGGACAAAAAAGGAGTATTGCTAGTGGAGTTTCTGCCTCGTAATGAGACAATCAATGCAGCGTCTTATTGTGAGACATTGAACAAACTGCGTCGTGCAATCCAGAACAAAAGACGTGGCAAGTTGAGTAAGGGTATCGTTTTGCTGCATGACAATGCCCGTCCACATGTGGCTAATCGGACCAAAGATCTCATCAAATCTTTTAAATGGGAAACTCTAGATCATCCTCCATACAGCCCTGATCTGGCGCCCAGCGACTACCATTTGTTCCTGCACTTGAAGAAACACCTGGGTGGTCAGCGTCTTCAAGACGATAACGAAGTCAAAACAGTTGTGATACAGTGGTTAACAAGTCAGGCGGCAGAATTTTATGAGGAGGGTATTCAAAAACTGGTGCCACGTTATGACAAGTGCCTCAATATTCACGGAAATTATGTAGAAAAGTAGATTAAGGTACAGGCTTTCATGTAGAAATAAAATTATTGCGATATCTTTGCACGTCTTTTTTTAATTCCAAAACGGTATTTACTTAAAAAACATGCCTCGTATTTCATTAAAAATATGTTGATTTAAAATTTCTTGCATATAAGTTTCATGTTACATATTTTGTACAGTTAAAAGTAAGCACGTCATTCCACTCTGTATAGTTCCTATACAAAAAAAAAGTTTGAATCCTTTAATAATTTTATGAAAAATTACATTGATTTAATGCAAAAATTTGTAACATTGTAACTACTCAATGCATATATATAATTAATATTTTTATTTCCTATAGGTAATGGAACCCATGCCCCCTCCTTAAAATTATATACCATTTTTTTTATCCTCAAATTTCTAATATTAATTAAGAAAATCATATTTGAAAAAATACATAAATTGAAATGTGGGTAAATTTTGACAATTGATTTTAGCAGTGTGGCAAACCTTGGTGTGCAAAATTTTGATTAATTCCTTTAAACACTCATTGAAATATAGACCAATATTCAAATCTGCATCACTTTGAAACTTTTTGGAGACCATCAATCATTGTCATTGCATTTGTGTTGCGAAAATATCCATAATTTAAAGGGAAATAACAAATTTGAATGCCAATTCAGCTTGCCAAGTTTGAATGCCAATTCAGCCCCTAATTTGCATAAGGGGCTTCATATTAAACTTTGCACCAACTTGATATTTTCAAACGGAAACACTAATTTTTGATAACAGATTCTGATTCTCTAGATTAAAGCACCTGAAATTCATATAAAATTTATTTATTTTATTCCAGCCGTTAAAGAGTTATGACTGCTTAAAATTTCGAGCTCTTAAATGTTAAATTGATGTTTCAGTTTTTCTTTTATATTTTATTAAATAATTAGCCTATCGAACTAATTTCTATTTTATATTGTGATACTGAATAACCCAAACAAATTATATACCATTTTTTTTTATCCTCAAATTTCTAATATTAATTATTAATTAAGAAAATTATATTTGAAAAAAATACATAAATTGAAACGTTGGTAAATTTTGACAATTGATTTCAGCAGTGTGGGAAACCTTGGTGTGCAAAATTCTGATTAATTCCTTTAAGCACTCATTGAAATACAGACCAGTATTCAAATTTGCATAATTTTGGAACTTTTTGAAGACCATCAATGATTGTCATTGCATTTGTGTTGGGAAAATATCCATAATTTAAAGGGAAATAACAAATTTGAATGCCACTTCAGCTTATAGGAATTCCTGCTGTGTCTATATCTTGGTATATTACTTGAACTTCACTGTTAATAGTATACAGGTTTTTTATAAAAAATAATTTTAATTTCATATTTCATTTAAAAGTAGAAATCAACAGCAATAAATGGTGAAATTGCAAATTAAACTAAATGTATATATTCCTTTAGTGTGAAGAATGTCCTTCAAGAATATGTAGGCAAAGACTAAATTTGCATTCTTGGGGCTTTATGTGGTGCATAAGAGATTTGGGCTATCTCATTGAAAATATAATTTTTTTTATTACTTTTGAATTATTAATTGCATTATAGTTGAGAAGAACATATTTTATTTAAATTTTGTGTTTTGTAACTATGAAGATAAGCTATTCTATAAAATAATAATGTGAATTAGCTTTGAAGATCTGCTTTATGAAACATGGGAATTATTTTGGCAGGATACCGACCTTGTCCGCAGCTTGATACAGTGTTGCTAAAAAAATTGCATCACCCACATATTTCCATGACATTGATGAATAAAAGGACAGTAACACATTTGAAGTGTTTAATATTGACTAATATATTGAAGAGGAGGGTATGCAATAAGGCACAAATATTATTTACTTAGAAATGTGTGAAATATTCTGAAATAGTAAGAAATATGGCATTCTTATTTTTATAAATATTTAATAATGGTTTAGCGTAATTAATAAAAAAAATGTTTTTGTTAAATCGAGATGACATGGAATAATGTCTACTATCCCATAATATAACAAGAGAGATGATGACACTTGAAATTTTTATATAAGGGTCAATGCACTGAGAATGGGATGCAGCCTTTGAGTTTATTATGCTATATTAAAACAGTATTTGGTATTTTAAAAATATCGAAATTTATGGGTGATGAAATTTTTTTTGAGCAGCACTATAGATTCTGTGCCGCAACATATCCAAGATGTTATTGACAAGAACAACCATCTTGCGTCTTGTGGAGTTATAATGTTTCATGCATGGCTAAATTTCTGATAATTGTCAATTTTCAGGTTCCAAAAAAAAAATTTATAGTTTCTAGAAACACTTTTTCTTGAAATAAGTTATTGGTAATATGTTTAAGATTTCTAATGATGAATGTCCTGTGAATTTTAATGTATATTTTGAATGTAAACTTGATAAAAAAAAATCACCATTTCGATTAAACGTGTTTATTTGTCAAAAATGTGCAAAATATCAAAAAACTTTTTTTTTTTTTTTTCACATATTCGGTAAATATTGGGTAATTATTTTGCAAAAATATAATTTTTTTTTAGTGAAATTCCACTTTAGGTGTAAACTTTTAGAAACATATCATAGCTTTTTATTCACCTCATTTTTGCAAATAGATGACATCATTCAAGGTTGATCTTTACAGAGGGAAATATTCATGTTACTTAATGGCACATCTCTGAAATGACTATTAGATATATTAATTGAGTTTGTTTATAACAATGCTCAAAGAGTAAAAAAAATTGTTCGCTGTATACTTTGTAATTAAAACTTGAATTTAAAATTATATCTTACAGTGTTCAAAAACTCAAATTTCTTAATAGACTCTAATCGATATGAGTGAGCTTGACTATGTTAAATTTTGACATTTACATTATTTGAGTATTTTGGTTAGATTTCTTGATTAAATATATTATGAAGCCAGCGAAATGTTGATATTCAATTTCTGCTTGCATAATTCTAAAAATCCATATTTTATCCAAACGTTTAATTATTTCAATAAAAAGATTTTTCTTGGTTGTTTCTTTTAACTGATTAACCTTTGTTGAATGATTTAATATAACTTCTCATGTGATGCAAGTATGAGTAATAAATTAATTTAAAAATTTTTGCAATGTTCATGGGTGCACAAATAATTTTTATAATTTTCAATGTTTAGGAAACACATATTGGAAAATGTGTCAGGAAGATATCAAAAAGATCTGATTTTGTAGGAGAGACAGCATTAGCTATAATAAGGAAATGGCGTGTTTATTTTGCTGGTTGTGATTCTTCAAAGAAGCCCAAAAAGTCTAAAAAGGAGAATGTTAAAAAACATAGTAACTCCAATAAGTCTTCCACTAAGCATGATGTAAGCAATGGAAATTCTTATAAAAAGAATGCATCTCACAATGAACATAAACATCAAAGAAGTAGTAGTTCATCTCACAGTTTGGAGCATTCGTCAAAGTATATAAATAGTGATCGTGATGTAAATATTACAGAAGAATCTAGTCCTTCTATTTATACTTATGAAAAAGGAGAAGCTCATACAAAATATATGGATTATGATCCTCATTCAGATATCAATGAAGGTTATAATCCTGAATGTCCTGAATTGTATCCAGGTAGTAGTAAATCTGTCAAATTGAAAAAATCTTCTGATGCTTTCATTGACACTTATGAACCATCTTCTGTAAAACGTAAATTAAATTCTGAACCTCAAACTGAATCCAAAAGCAAATATAAGAAACAAAAAAGTGAAAGTCATTCAAGTGCTGATTCTGTATATATTGATAAAGCTAAGCATTCTGATAAAAAAGAAGGGAACAATCTTCAAAAGGGTAAAAATAAAGACCATAAATCGCACACTACTGATGATAAAAAGAAATCCGGTGATAAACATCAATTGTGCAGCAACTCCAAAGAGAAGTCTCCTTCATCAGATTTGATAAAGAAATCGAAAACTAAAGATTCCTCAGACAAAAACATTTCATCTATTAAATCAAAAGGAAAACTAAAAATTAATTGTACTGAAGAATTTACTTCATCAGAGGTTCGATTTGAAGACTGTTTAGGTTTTAATGATATTGTAACAGTGAAAAAGAAGAAAGTTGTAAAATCACAGTCAGGTGTAAAATCACAATCAGCTGTAAAATCACAATCTGCTATAAAATCACAATCACCTGTAAAATCACAACCAGCTGTAAAATCAGAATCAAGTAGCAAAAAACCTCTCAGTACTAGTAACAACAGTAACAAGATAAATGCAAGCAATTCTAAAGAAGAAAAAGTTCCTAAGGAAAAGTTGAATCTGGCCGTACCAAAACCAGTATGTATTTTATATATTCCATTTAAATGCATTTTCTTTTCATATAATTATGTATATTACATATATTTAAATCAGATTCCAACATTCAAATTTCTCTATGCATGCTACAGGAGGTTTATATTTTTCAATTTTTTTTTCTTTTTAATATAATTTAAAATATTCAGATTATATACTTTTAATATTCATATTTCAAAATTTTATTGTTTATATTAACCCCTTGACATATGAATTAAGAGACATTAAATGTAGTTGCAGGATGTAAACCACGTCCCATACATTTCTGTAAGATTTTCACATGTCAAAATTTAGATCTGTACACATCCCACAGACGTTAATGTCTACAATGTTTTTAGAAACATGCGATGTATCAGAGAAGCCGTATATTAAGGGGTTAATCTATGTATTAGCAATTTTCTCATGTCAAATTTAAAATCTATAAAGCTTCTCTTAATACTTTTGAATAGAGAAATTTCTTGATGAATATTTCTCGATTTCCTTAATACATTCATTGAGAGGCCAAAAATAAAATATTTTTAAACTTCTTAAATTATTCTTTCAAGTATTATTACAACAGACATTTCTTAAAAATGGATAATTTCCTGTTTTATTATTAAAAGTTTCACTAAGTCCATTTTAAAACTTTATTTCATAAAAAAAATTGCTTGAAAATTAATCAATGGAAAATATATTGAAGCTTAAAAGAGAAAATATTTGTAATCAAATATATTTTCCTGTGTGAGCAACAAAAGAACTCCAGAGTCTAGTGGGATTAGTATTTCCTCAGGTGTAAATAACAAAGAACTCATCAATTCCTATGTCTAGTCCCTTCTCAATGGTTTGTCCTTCTCCCAGAGAGAAGTCATTAAGAAGGGATTAGAAAACAGGTACTATAATACTGTAATCCCTCTTGGATGTTTTCTGAGGTGTGATTTCTGTATATTTTAACATCTTGGGATACAATACATAAACCTTTTTACATGATTTTTTATGGATACCCACAATTCAAATTGTATAATTTCCAGTGTGAGTAACAAAAGAACTCCATGTTCCAGTGATATTAATTTCTCTCAAATAGGGACTAATTCCCTTTGGCCTTATCGGGTGATCAAAGAGATTAATTAATAATCCATCTTGCCTAAAAGAAATTAATAAGAAGTGGCTTCAATAGTCCCCCCGCCCCCATAAGTATTTTTTGACTGCTGCTTGGGATGAACACATAAGTTTTCCCTTAATTTTTCAAGTGGTGTCCAATAGTATTTATACATTGACTACCTGTGTTAAAGGTAAAATTTGACCCTGAAATCTATAAAATGTTGTTTTCCTTCCATAGTGAATTACCTTTGAGCATTACAAACTTTGACTATAGGGTAATATGAGGCCATATTGCCCTGCTTTTATATAAAATGCTATTGAATTTTTACATGATAACCTTGATGCTCTTTGGTAAAAAAAAAAGTATTGAAGGTAAAAGTTGATCCAAATTATATCATCACTTTTTGTTTGGATCATTATTTTTTTGGCAAAATTCACAGGAATAATAACAGTAAAAAATAGTACAAGGACTGTCTTATTCCTAGATCTTGCTTATAAATGAGAACATTCTCAGACTGAAATTATAAAAATACTATATTTTTGTAACAATTTTATATTTAGTAGTTAAGTAGATTAAGATTTTCATAAAATTTTGGTATGTTATCTTATATTTCACAATTCAATTTTCTAAGTGTTCAAAATTAAAACTGAGTTAAAAAAAGTATTATAGCTATGCTTTTTTATCAAACTAATTACATGTAGAAAAGCAAAAATTATAGAATAAAGATTATAGCTTTCGCTGGCAAAGTAACAGAAGATACAAACTTCAACTGCCAACTATTAAACCGTTTATTATTATTATGATGATTTCTCCACTTTCGTTGTTCTTTACACTGAAATATAAAATAAATAGCAAGCACATAGATCAAAACAACATGCCATATTCCCATGCATTATACTGCATGCCAAATAATTTGAGGGACACCAGATTTAAAAATGTAATCTGTTAAATCCGACATAGCGGAAAAAAGAGTTGGTACCAAGAACCGTAAAAAAACATATTCTATATCTTCCCATTAAAATACAATGTGCCAAACCAACTCAAAATATAACACACTTTGTTTCATAGATATAACCAGTCATTACAAATTAATTTATGATTTAGTTGCAAATTGTTTGAAACCATTCACATAGATATTGCACATTTAAATCAAATACAATACCTGGTAAATATTTTTATTCATCATTCTAAGATATAAAACCAAAATTTGAATTTCGTGGTATGCAGGATATGTGGTTTAACAACATGCTGAAAAACATCACTGTTCTCCTGCATGCCAGCTAATGTGCACGAATACGGCAAGTCATTTTATCTTGGTTAAAAAATTTATCCATACATAACATCTACAGTAATCAGGCTTCTGGAAATCACCCGTCCTCGCTGGGTTAAAATTCGGCGAGGACGGCCAATTTTTGAAAGTTGCCGTTCTCTCAGACAGCCTTGAGATTAGAGATTCCGTAAAAAAAATTGTTATTGCAAAATTCTGGCGAGAGCCGCCCTTTACCGTGTCATGAATGAAAATTGAAATGTTGTCACCTGCAAATCCCCCCCCCCCCCCCCCATAAAAAAAACTTAGCTAGTGTGCATTATCAATGCCTTCTTTCTAGGCGAGCCGTCAGATCTGCATTGTAACCACAGGCGCTAGTTATTTTCTCTCCCCTCATCCTCTACCCAGTGAATCTGGTGACCGAACGAAAATGCAATAGCTTACTTACGATCGAAGTGACATGTTCTGTTCTCCTTTTCAAGGTCTACTTGTGCCGAAATTTCGGATTTTCACAAGACCGACAATACCAATCCTTAAACCCTGACCAAGCCCGAAGAAATTTCTAAATGTAGAATGAACTCGGTCTGAAGATAACTGCGTCGCAACAGGCCCGAAATGATTTGTATTCAAATATGTTACAAACAAATTTGTCAAAATTTTGTATGGAGAATTTAGTTTGCTTTTTTAAACATTTATCTTTACATAGTTGAAATAAAAGCAATAAATTCATGTATTTAATTTAAATCCATTTTAAAAATTTTCAAAATAAATATGTTCGTCCTGGTCGTAACGGACATTTAAAACCGGCCCGAAACAATAGAAAACTAAAGCTCAGCCCGGACCTAAGCCCAAATCCCCTTTTAACTCTTTAACCCCTTAAAGCACGAGTTTTTTTCGGAAAAACCGGTAAAAAATGAGAGTTCTTTTGGAAATCTTAAATGGAAATCTTGGTGGTGTAACATTTGGTTGATTTGTGCTAATTTCATACCAATTTCTTGCTACAGCCAAAATCTCGTCATCATTATCTTCAGATTCACTTCTATCACTCAAGAGATCATCACTTTCATCGCTGAAACTTTCTGATAAATTGGCATATTCAAAATTGTCAAAGTCGCTCATTATCAGATAACTTTTTATAAACAAGTTTCAAAAACACTTAGTAAAAATAAATTTATGGTTAACTCTATACTTTTATGATATTTAACGCAATAAAAATGGATATATTACCTTTTCCACACCAAACAACTGCTTTATAACAAGGAATTCCTAACAAACTTATAGCTAATCATCAAAATGCACCACGTGGTTTACACAAGAAAAATGCTACATAATGGTGCCATCTATGGTAAATAAGTTTAATTGTAATCTAGCCTATCTATTTTTACTAGAATGGATCTCAGACGTGCATTAGAAATAAAATAACGCGAGATACAGGATCGACCGTGTGAGACACGGGCATGTGTAAATTTGCCGGAAACTTTCGCTCGTGTCAGACACGGGCAAATGCGTTAAGGGGTTAAAACCCAAACTATAAAATTTTCATTTGCTGTAATAGACGGGAGTAAGTAACAAGTTTGAATTTTTGGAATGGATTCTTCTAGTTTCAGCCAGAAGTGTTTTATTTTCTTCCCCACTTTGGTTTCAACTTTAAAACTAAAACATTTAAAATTCAGTTAAGGTATGAAACATCTATTCAGTCCAAGAAGATTTTAATCTTGATTGACTACATTCCCTAGAAATTAAGAGTGCCAATGAGGTTTAAACTGCTTAGAGACAAGAGGATTTATATGATTATTTACCACTCCTTCAAGTTACCAAACATTAGAAAAGGGAGAGATTCCTTGCATATCTTACCCCTCTGCCCCCACCCATAGATCAGAATTCCGCAGGTCCTGTCCTTTATCAGAGACACCGCGTCGGCGAGTTTGATCGCAGCGGTTAAGTGCTGTGGGGGTGGTTAATGAATATGCAGTTATCGCACTTCATCGTGAGCCAGTTGATTCTAATTTATTATTGTTGTGCGATGTACTTAAGTACATATATTAATGAATATAAAGTGAAAAAAAATTCTTAGGAGGACGGGTAAAAAATTTCAATAGCTGTCCTCACGGACAGGCAAGATTTTGCCGATTTCCCGAAGTCTGATGGTAATCATGTACATGTGATAAGTACCAAGTTTTGTGATTTTATCTTAAGTGTTTTTTCAATGTATAAATTCAGTTTATGCACAAAAATAAAATGTTTTTGTACAAAAACCAAATATTTTTTTTTTTTGTCAAGTAGTAGTAATGGAAGATCAAATACAAGTGAACTTTAGCCAGATAAGTAAATGGGTTCCTTTGAGACAAAATAAGCTTAACATAAATGGTGTTGATTAGATGTTATAGCATGGGATATCAAGGATGGAGACATTTTTTAACACTGTACATCTTTGTATTTTCTTTTTATACTTTGCCTGATTACATGATTTTTTACTCATTGCAGTTGAAAAAAAATGAATTAATGTATTACTTTGTATTTATTGCTTGTTTTAATAAAATTATGTAATTCTAGTCTGCCAAGTTAGATGATGTTGATATTATTTCAACACTTCCACAAACACAACCAATTTATAGGCCTTTGCCTCAAAGGAGTTTAGATTCTTCTCCAAAAAAGAAAAGTTAGTAAGCTTTGTATACTTTTGTTTGCATAATTCTCATTTTTGAAGTTTAGATATTTATTTTTATTTACTTATATACTGTAATTTCATGATGACAAACTTCACTGACATGGTGAAAAGATAAACTAGTAAAAAAAATCATTAATATGACCTAGCCTTAATGAATAATATATCTATAATAGGTGAGCAATTGATTGGTTAACCTCTAGAGTCTAATCTGTAAGGCTTCAAAGCAGTAATCAATATCTACTGTTATCCAACGAATTTTTTAAACCAGATATTGGTTATTTTTATAGGCTGGTAACAAGTGATCAGACTCTACTACAGATTGTAATTCGTAGAAAGAAACTTTAGTATAAGAATACCAATATGGTTGTTTGTAGTAGCAAAATTAATATTGGCCTTTTCTGCTCTCCACCCAATATTTTGTAATTAGTCTATCTTTTGATATAAATTATTTTCTGAAATACACTCATGTCCAAAAGTGAAGCAACAAAGTGAAAAAAGCATATAAAAAGAAATGTATTTATTTGAATTCATTGAAACTTTCACAGATCATGGAGTATAACAAAAAAACTATCATGAGCAAATGCAAAAAAAATTATCAATAAATATTTAAATAATAGTGATAAACAAAACATAAGATTTTGGGTGGCAAAAAACAGTTCATTTGTAGAGATCTGTCAATACCAAATGTGATGGCCTCTGCTGGAAACACATGCCTGACAGTGTCGATTCATGCCAAGAATAAGATCTTCTATGGTGGTTTAGAGTATCTGCCCATTCATAGAGCAAACATATTCTTAGCTCATAAAGGTTACTTTGAATGGTCATGGAGAGAACTTTAATGTCTCCCAAGCATGTCCCATACATGCTCGATTGGATTCAAGTCAGGTGATGTCGATGGCAATTCCATACAAAGTCGTGTTTCCAATTCTAAGTACTGGCTGACAATGCAAGCCCTATAAACTTGTGTGTTATCATCCATACAAATGGCATCAGGACCCATGGCCACAAGAAATGGGTGAGCATATTAAGCAAGGATATCATTTCTATACCATACTGCAATCACAGTACCACGAGAGATCTGTAAATCAGTGTTGGCGCTGACAGCAATCTCTACCCAAGCTACTGCCTCTGTATGTGTGCATTTTGCAGATGTTATTGGCTTTATAAGTTCCAGGCATTCTTCAGACCAGTAACCATCGGGAATCACTGTGTACACCAAACCATTACTCATCTGTGTGCCCCATTGTTGTGAAATCCAGTTGGGTGATGAAGCTCTGTTTAAATGAGCCACTCTGTGCAAAGGCATCAACGGTATGCAAATCACTAGTCGTTTTGCATACAGCCATCTGTAAACAAAACCGTTCTTTATGTCAGCACTGTATGGTCAAAAGCAATATAATGTTCAGTAATTGGCCTATAGCGTCATACTTGCAGGCACAGAAAACTATCATCCTCAGTTATTGTAATCCTTAGACGTCCACTTATTGGTCTTCGCGACATTATTCCTTCACTTTTATACCAGTTCCACGGGTGACAAATAAAAAAAGAATGGTTTACATTTAGGGTTCAAGCTACTTCCGACTGTTGCTGGCCACCTTAGAGATGCTCTATTACCTCCCACTGCCTGGCATCACTCAGATGATGTCTACTCATTTTTCAAAATTTGGCTATTTCGATTTTTCTTCTGGAATCCGTAACACGGAGATACAGGCTCTACACAAAGCAGACCATTTTTATACCTAATACTGTTTCTTGTTTAAAAAAAATGTTGGTTTGCAAAATGCTTTCTGTGGGCTAGTTTCAATGTGCGTGCACCTGTTATGCATGCAAATTTTGTTGTTACACGTGGTTTCTTTTGACCAATATTCTAATTTTTTTCATTTGTAGCTTAACTTTTAAACATGAATGTATTTCAATCCTAGTTTTGCTGCATTTTACTATCAAAGAGATTAACAAATAGATTTATTACATGCTACACTAGACAGCCACACACATTCAACAAACAGCAGTCTAGCAGCATCAGAGCATTATTATTCCTCAGAGATAGTTTGACCCCAGTCTAAGCAATATAAAAGTTATTTAAACAGCAATAAAACACCCAAGTAAAGATACAATATATAATGAGTTCTCACTCACTTAGTTCTAATTCTCACTAGATAAAGCATTTTGTCAACTGTCAGCCACTGACACCATCTGAGACACACTTGCACCATTTTTGAATTCTTCTTTATATTTTGTTTATTTCTGCAAGTTGCCAACTGATTAAAGACAATTCTATTATTTTCTAATGTCCAGTCTGACTGACTTAGTATCTAATTTAGTACCTTAAATATATTTTTAATTTTATTAAATTTAGGAAAAAACGTTAGGGTAGGGTGGTCAATAATAAATGTCACAATTTACTACGCAGCACTTCCTAACATAGAACGATAGAACCCATTTACCAAGTGTTTGACTTCAAATAAGATTTCAGACACCTGTTAGTAATGACTTTTTAGTAATAAAATAGAATGTGATTCTTTGATTTCTAAGTTTTATCAATATTTTCAAATAGTTTGGAAGCCTGAATTGCACTTAGTACCATAGAACCCGATTCGGGCTTAGCCCATCTCCTCTCTAATAGGCAGTGATGCATTTTGAACATACGTTTTGGGGAGGTGGGAGGTTGCAGATATTTGTTCAAAATTAACTGGATTTACAGTTTCATTTTATAGAGATATTCTGAGAATTTTTCTATTCAATGAAAGAGTGGTTAAAACCACAAATCCCCCTCCTCTTAAATACTCCCCGAGGATGGATGTAATTGCAATAACACTTTGTTGTCATTTCATAGCACTTACCATTCAATAATGAACTGGTTTACAACTTTCCTGATTTGCATTGCATTTTATGTAATGTTGTAAACCAGTTGATTGTGTGCAAAGTCATGTGCTCTTTTGCCATTCAGCTGGAGTACATTAGGAAGATTACAAACTGTGATTTTAACTATGAGCTTAGAAGGAAAGACAGTCTACATATTTAACTGCATATATTTTAGAAGCATTCTTCTGAACGTTTATTGCTGTGATTTTTTTTAATGTACTTTTTATCAAAAATTGTTTTGACTTATAGAAAAGATATCTTTTTAGTATTTCTATTTAAATATGGTATTTTTTTTTCTGCAAATGAAAAAGATCTCATTTATGGTACCAAAATTCAATTTCCCTATTTTCAGTGCTCACTAATGAAGAAGCTATAAAATTTACATCATCTAGAAGAGAGAAAACAGCTGTGTATTCTGGGAGGAAAAGCTTTTTCACAGGTATTATTTTAATAACATTGTTGAATGATTTGAAAGTGCATAATATTAAATATTTTATTGCAAGAAATTACTGTTCATGCTCCTCTACTAAGTTTATAAGTGAGTTTTATAAAATGTCTTGTAATCTTAATGAAAATTGTATGTTAAAATATTAATAAAATACAAAAACATTTCTATATGAAACAAAAAATACTATTACAAGGGCCTGTCTAAGGCAAAGATATGTGGAGCAGCTGCTCCGGGCCCCCACATCAGATGGGGGCTCTAAATTAAACAATTGTAACATTGAAAAATTGACGATTGCTTCCTGAAAAAAAAAATCTTGCCATTGGATATATAGGGATTTACTGCACTAATTCATGATTTGGACCAGATTGACTTTTTGACTGAGATGAGAAAGTTATCAATAATATAAATTCCTTTAAAATATGCAAAGCCTTTTGTATACTATTTTATAGAAAGAATTTATAGTTTTGAAAATATTTTTGTACATTTCATTTGTCAAGAGGTGAAGGGGGCACCTGGAGGAATGTTTGCCCCAGGCCCCAGTTTCGCTAAGTTGGACCCTGACTATTACTAAACTATTCTGTTTAACAGGGTTCGTATGGTCCTTAAAAACTCCTTAAATTCACATTTCATTTTTAAGGGCCCTTAAAATTCCTTAATTTTGCCAAATTTTCCTTAAAAAAACTCCTTAAAATTTTTGCCGTTCCAGTTCCAAAATGCAAAAGAAAACTGGACAAATGACTGATGATTCGAAATCGGCATTGTAGGAAATGTTATCAAAATAAAGATTGCGATTGTTTTTGTTTGTTTCTTAATTTCTTTTGCCCCCAAATCCGAACTTCATTAGTGGGATCAAAAGTAGGGAAAAAATAAAGTAAAAAAGACTGAAATATTGTTGATTGGTGTAGTGCACTTCTCTTTCTGCCTGATAAATCACTAAGTTTTTCTTTCATTACAAAGGCAACATTTTGCTAAATTATTCTTTGGTTGGTGTCTATTTTGAGTAAAAAGTTCTGAAAATGTGAACTCTTTAAGAATTTTTGTTTTAAAACCAATATTTCCAAATATAATTATTCACACTAGAATTCCCTTAGGTTCCTTATTAGCCAGAACTATATTTTCACCAAGTGTTTACTCTTTATGTTGCGTCAGTCAAGTCAAAACACTGAAAGAGAGCGAGAGCTATGTGGTTAGCAGTCTCTGCTAGGGATTAAAGGAGTCAAACATCTTAATGAGATTGAAATATATAAATATTTTTTTAATGTAATGTTTATTTTTAAACATTTGCCTAATATTGTTTAAATTTGAATATACAACTTTCAATTGCAATCTCTTTTATCCCAGTTTAATTTCTAAGCATGTCAGAACCAATAAAAAATGGATTGAGAAACAAGCCTAACTTTGAGATAAATATTTGTTTAACAATAAAATCTGATGTAGGGCAGCTTATATCATTCTCTGCAAACAATTTTTTTTTGTCTGCAGTGTTCCTGCTTATGCGCGCTATATTAATAAATTATTCCAATGTTTTAGAAATGACTTATTTCAAATATTATCATCAGGTTATGTTTATAGTGTGCCATTATAAATGAATAAATATTTTACTAAAAAAAAAATATTTAGCATAAATGGTGGGATTACACTGTTCATTTTGTATCGTTATGAAAAGATGCTTGGGAGTCCTCAAGCATCGTTTTCCATCCATCTGCATCCTTTAATTATTACACAGTAGGCAGACTAAACTTGTTCATTTTCATATTTTGGTTAATTTTAAATAAAGAATAATTGAAATATTATGCACAGGGTTCCCACTAAGTCAGGAAAAGAGGGAGAGAATTTCTCTCCTTCCAAAAACTTTTGGGAGAGATTTTCTGTTATAAGGAGAGACACTTAAAATTTCATTTTTTTTTTTACCATGCTAATTTAGAAAGTAATAAAAAAGAAAGCATTAACTATAACTCATATTCTTCGACATTTAAATTTTTTAATTCTCAAAACTAACATTCTTTTAAAAAATTAATTAGAAGTCGTTTAAGTATTAAGTAAGCACATTTTTGATAATTTCATAGCTCCCCCCCCCCCACACTTGTTAGCAAAAATACTCAAATTCCTGACTTCCCCGATGCTTACGTTATGATTTTATTTGCTGACATAAAAACGTCTACATGGGTTATTTTATGTAAAATGACTCACATGCGAATTTACGATTTTTTTGTCTGTAAACTGCAAAAGTCGAGGGCCGACTGTATTTACTTGATATTTTGATTTTTAAAATCATTTTATGATCAATTTTCATGCAGCAATAGCAATTGAAAACTTTAACGATTTTTGATCGCCGAAGGCGAATATAGACGAAAACTATTTCACTAGGCAAATAGAATTAGGTAATAAATTTGACTTTATGTTTGAAAATGGATTTTTTATTTTTTTTTTATTTTTTTCAAAACTTGCAGAACATAAGGATTGCATCGTCCTTTTGTTGAATCTCAAGCCAGTCATGTGATTTTAGCCATTTTGTTTGACTCGACTTTTTTCTTTTTGTTTTCAAAATAGCCCTTTATTTCATAAATAATACGTTTGTAAAATAATTTTTCTGTATGAAACGCGAAACAATTACAAACACTGTAGTCGATGCAAACAGATTGGAAAAGTGGGAAATATTTTTCAAATTAAACGACGTATGCCGAGGATAGCGTACAAATGCAGATTTTCGTGATGCTGCGGCCAAAATAACCTTTCATTTTATTAATAATCCGGTAGAAAAATGGTTTGGTTTTTATTATTTGTATATTAAACGACATAATTATGAAAAAATTCAGTCGATGCAAATATGTTGTGAAAATGGCAAAAAGATATTCATTGGTCATCTCTCCTCATAAAATGTGGGAATCGCTTATGCGAACGCCGTTTTCGCAATCGCGGACAAACAGATTTTCAGATCATGTAAGAAAGGAATGCCTCTGATAAAAAATTCGTTGCTTTGTTCAAATTTTGTAACATTTTTTGGGCATATATGGCCAATTTCACGACATTTTCGGGATTTTTGTAATCTGTAGACATACTGTGTACGGGGGGAAAGGGTTTTCGTCCGCGGAAAGAAGAAAATTTCTCGAGCAAAACACAAAAAATGCGGGAAGTACGCGGAAAGAGCATAATTCAAATCCGTGAAAGAATCCTATAAAATAAAAGCAAAATTTTATTTGATCGAATTTGCCACCTGCGCAAGCTGAGGGGACACTTATAGTTTTCTATAAAATATCTCTCTAATTAGAAACACGTAGTACTTTAGTGTACCCAAATCGCGATTGACTGCGATTCAGACGTAGCTACGAAATCGCGGTCCGCGACCGCTCGGCAATCGGCCCGCGATTTGCAACAACGAGGCAACTGATCGCGATTTGCGGTCGCGAAGCAATCGGCCCGATCTCCAATCGGGATCGGGCATCGGATTTCTCGGTATCCAATTTGAAGGAAAAAATAATTTTTGGCCGGAACTGGAGAGAGAGAAATTCTCGCGCAGTCTAAATTTTTACGCGAGATTTTTCATGGATTACGCGAGAATCTCGCGGGTTCGCGCTGAAATGGGAACCCTGATGCATAAGAAATATTGTGCATAATTAACCAAATATTATGAGAGTTAATAATGATGGAAGTAAGATGATTATTGTAGTTAACATTCTTGTGCAGTACTTTGAATCTAAAGGTTCTCTCTCTCTTCCTCTCTCTCTCTCTCTCTCTCTCTCTATATATATATATATATATATATATATATCAGTGTTCTGCCTTCCTATCTTTTGAATGGGCGGGCTGCCCGGCCGACAACCTAAGAAAAACGTATGTAAAAAGTTTTAAAAAAACGAACGAATGTGAACAAATATAAAAAGTAAGTTTTGATTAGCCTACATAAATTTGCGAAGCCACTAACTTTAGTAAAGAACTTTGGAGCCAGATTAAAGTGCCACTGACAGCATAATATTTTGCCTGCCATCTGAGCCAATAACCCCTTTAAAAAAAGAAAGGAAATTTAGTTCTCCGATCATTCTGTGATGGTGCCATGCCAATAAATATATGTTGCCGAAGTCAAAACATAGCGGCTGGGCATCATTAAACATGGACGCTGTGCATTTTTCCCATAGAGGAATAAAATAGTGAATAATTTGCCAAATAGTCTTGTTCTATGCTATGTGTTTCTAAATGTCTCGTACGGTAATTTTGCTTTTTTGTTTTTAAATGAGTAGAAAGGTAATCCAGGGAAAGAACCTATTTAGTTATTTTAACAAAGTTCATGAAAATAATGTGCGTGAAAGTGATACTACGTCTACAGAGATGCCAACTTTTAAGGATTTTCCGTAGTTTATACGGATTTCTACTTCATCTTGCGGTTTTACAGATTCCCAAAACTACTGAAAATCCCATGAAATCCATGCATCCCACCATTCAATTCATATTCCCGACTTTACTGAGAGTCCAAAATTGTCAGTTTCATCTATTTTCTTCTAATGATTTCATATCAGAAAAATAGACCTCATTTATTTTTATAGTGTAAGTAAAAATAAAGAAATATTTTACTAAACAAATTATATTTCGCTTAAATTATAAGATTCAGCAGTTCATCTTTTTTTTCCGGCTTTGCTGAGAGTACACAATTGCCTTTCTTCATCCATCTCCATCGCGCCGTATTATTGCACATAAACTTGACTAAACTAGCTTATTTTCATATTTTGGTTGATTATAAAGGTTAATTTTTTAATTATTTTCATATTATTAGTACGATCGTGAAATTCAGTTTTTTTGTTTCACCAGCGTTGCCGGGGGTACGCAATTATCCTTTTTCATTGATCTCCATCTCCCTATTGTTGTACATCAACTTGACTAAACTAGCTTATTTTCATACTTTGGTTTATTATAAAAGATGGTTTTTTAATTATTTTCACATAAATTGTACGATCGTGAAATTCAGTTTTAATGTTTCTTTTTGCTGTCGTTGCCGAGAGCACGTAATTATCCTTTTCCATCGATCGCCATCTCCCTATTGTTGCACATTAACTAAACAAACTTATTTTCATATTTTGGTTGATTATAAAGGTTAATTTTTTAATTATTTTCACATAAATAGTACCACCGTGAAATTCAGTATTTTGTTTCGTGTGCGTTGCTGAAGGTATGCAATTATCCTTTTCCATCGATCTCCATCTCCCTATTGTTGCACATTAACTTGACTAAACTAGCTTATTTACATATTTTGGTTGATTGTAAAGGTTAATTTTTTAATTATTTTCACATAAATAGTACGATCATGAAATTCAGGGGTTTTTTTTGTTTGTTTTTTCCAGGCGTTGCCGTTCTTTACTAATGCTTTCTGATATTTTACCTCATTTGGCTGCTTTATCTAGGGGTTGGCAAAAGCAAGATATCGGCTTAACAGAAATAGAACCAATTTTGGAAGCCATAAAACTGACCATTACAGAACTTAAAGAATCTCTGGTTGTCACTTTCAAAGCATCCACCACAATCTGACTAGCTTCTAACAATTTAACATGAAAATCAGGGATGATTTTTATGTTAAATTTTCAGATGCTAAAGCAGCTACATTTGAAACTGAAATCTATGATAAATACATAGAGATAGTTGTTTAGCACCTAGAAGCCAGACATGCCTATTATTGCATCTTTCCCTAGACCTTTTAGTACAAACATCTCCAGTCATGACGAAAATGAAGCTGCTGAGTCTATTTGATCATTATTCTAAACAAGGGAATCCACCAATATTAAACTATGAAGCTTCTAAATTAGAGTGGTAGTTAGTTGCGTCCAAAATGATCAAAGGACAATCATATAAAAATATGAGCACAAAGCAAATACTTTTGAAATTGGCTACAACACCTGAGCTCAGAGAATCATTTCCAAATTTATCAAAGCTGGCTACTGTAGCACTCTATACCTGTCAGTACAGCAGAATGTAAAAGAGAATTCTCATCCCAAGGTAGAATTTAGAACTGTTTATGAAACCGAATGAAACAGTCAACTCTGAATAATCTCATGGCTATTTCAATAGAGGGGCCAGATCCAGATGATTTTGATCATAACAAGGCAGCTGATGACTTTGCTTCTCAGAAGAAGAGAAAAATCCATGTGTAGAATTATTAGTATTTACTAATACTAATAAGTAATTATATTGTAATATTATATATAATGTGTTGTAATTATTATTAAATGTAAGTTACATTTACAGTTAAAGACATTTGTGTTTCTGAGCATTGAAAAAATTTATAAAACATAATACATCTGCTTTGACCACCCGGCTGGTAAAATTTTCAAGGGAGAACACTGTATATTACAGGAGACTTAGGTATAGTTAAAGACAATTCATTAAGAACCATTATGTCCTTTGGCACTAAATTCAAGTTACCATCTTGTAATAATTCATTTAAAGTTTTAAAAACAATCTTGATCTTGATAACTATATATATAAATTAGCTTCTAAATATTCTCTACCTTTAGAGGCATTTAATATGTGGAAATTTACTTTATTAGAATCTATTAAAAATGCTATTAGTAGTATATTAAATTGTCTAGATCTATATGTAATATTAATAATATTAAACTCTCCATTAATGATTTTCAATGATACATTAGTTGATAAATTTATGTATTAAGTTAACAAGCTGAGGCGTTATCGAATGATATCAGAACCAGGATTCTACCTATAGTGGAAGTGCTCAATAATTTTGATACATCTCTCCCCCCCCCCCCCCCCCCCCCCCCCCGTCTTTGATTATCTTCACACCGCCCACTCTACTTAAAATTTTCAAAATTTTAGATTTTTCCATTGGTCTCGAAGGTGAGACGGATCGATTTACATAAAAACAAAGATTCTAACTATAGTGGAAGTGCTCCATAATTTTGATGCATCACCCCATCAGTCAATCAGTTCAGTGCATATAGATATGGAAAGCAAATTCATTTATTCATAGGTGTAACCAGGATTTCCTAAAAGGGAAGGGGGGCAAAAGCAGATAACAACTTTCTGTTGTCTTTGAAACTAGTATAGACCAGTTTTTTTGTATGTATGCTGTATTTACAAAGTGTTTTATTTATCGTGTTTTACTGCAGCAGTTTTTGAGTGATTATTTGACTTGATTCAATATGGACTCTATGAAAAACTAATGCAAGTTATCCGCCAATAGGGACTATGATCCCTTGCCTATGCCACTATATTTATTCCATCCAACTGAAACTGGCTTAAGGTGACTGCGAATGGATATATTTAAAAAAAATATATATTTTAATGAATTTGTAAAGAAATAATTTGCTAATATCTTCACTAGTCTAAAAAAAGAATATATATATATATATATATATATATATATATATATATATATATAATATGATAAAAATAGTTTATGAAAATCCAAAGATATATTAGAGATAATTTGTAACACATATATTAATCCATCACTAAACATTATAAAAAGCCAAAAGTGAAACAAAATTTAAACAATATTGAAACGCTTTCCTACCATTTACTACTACGGAAAAGAAAAGCTGGGAAAGTAAGCACTATGACTTTCTAATATGTAAAAATTAGAGATTCAATAACCAATGGGAGAATAAAACTAATACAATGCAAATTTTCCAGTCTTTAATTTTATGAATATCAATATATATATATTTCTAAAACCAGACTTGGAGCATATAGTTACAAGAGTATAGCTAAAGACAATTCGTTAAGAGCCATTATGACATTTGGCACTAAATTCAGGTATATATATATATAAATTAGCTTCCAAATTTGCTCTGCCTTTAGAGGCATTTATTAATATGTGGAAATTTACTTTATTAGAATCTATTAAAAATGCTATTAGTAGTATTAAATTGTCTAGATCTATATATAATATTGATAATATTAAACTCTCCATTAATGATTTACAAAAATCTTTTGTTATCACCTATGTTGATAAAGCCTCTAATAATTATGCTATTATCTGTAAAAAATTTTATATACAATGTCTGTTAAATTATTTAAAAGATAAGTTTTTTTAAACTAGATTTACATTCCATTAATAGTATCAAATCGAAAATTATCAATATGTAATAGTGATTTAAATATTAAATCTAAATTTCTTAAATTTCCTTATATAGTGCTTATTCCTAAATTTCGTAAAAAACTCTATTAAATTTTGAATAGTAACTAGTGGTCATAATACTTAACTCTACTACTGTGAGTAAATTACTACTAAATTCTTTAAATCTAATAAATGATAGTTTACGTCAGTCTAGCAATAATTACCTTATTCTAAATAATAGTAAAGAATTAAAGAATAAATTAACATCACTTAGAAAACTAATAGGATTTCAAACTTTTGATTTTAAAGATCTTTTTAATAATATTAAGATCTCAGACCTGTATGATGTAATTTTAGCTCTATACAATGCTTATATTACTAATCTATCAACTCTCGCCAATTTTATAAATTTTCCTATACTTTACCACAACTTCAAGTTACCAAACATTGGAAAAGGGAGAGATTCCTTACATTTTATACCCCTCTACCCGCACCCATAGATCAGAATTCTGCCGGGTTCGGTCCTTTATCAGAGACTTCGCGGTGGCGAATTTGATCGCTGCGGTTAAGCTTTGTGGAGTGAACATCCACCTGTGGAGTGAGAAAAATCTGTCAGCAACCGCTACAATACTGCTACGGCTCTCTCACAGTTTTCCCCCTACGAAGCAATCGTAATTTATTGCATTTGCTGCCCAGTGAGTGCAATCTACATTCCTATCCTACCCTCCCTGTAATCACCGATGTGATTTACGACATTCCGGGGTGTAGCGTCTTTCCTGTACTCTATGAGCATTGCATATAATAATTACGGCTTAAATGGATTTCCCCATTTTTACATCTGACTCAAATTTTAAAGGGTTCCCGAAAGCGGATGCATGAACGGAATTAAAATCACTCGCTAAAATAAAAATGTGTGAAACTTGTTCCCGCTATTTTGTGCTTGTGAATTTATTTATTGGTTAAATATTCATTGTAGCATATTTTTCACAATAAAAAATTAAACGAATTAATCTATATGAACGAGTTTCAGGAATACGCTGCCGCTCGGGGCCGGCGCGAGTGTATTAAATCTGGGCGCCCGGCACGAATAAAGGATATCAATCTTGGGGATGAGGGAATGCTCTTCCGAGCTGAATTGCCGATATTGCAATGTTATGTATTATTGTTTTACTTTAACCTACATATGAACGGCCCATAAACTACTATACGAAAATTATGAATGTGTGTAGCATTGGCTAAAATAGCGCGTTTGAAGGATGCTATCCCGGACATACTTCGTATTAATTTTAAAACTTGATCGCAAGAACCTTATAATTTTTTAAAATCTCGATGTACGACAGTTTTTCGCTAGGAGAAATTTCAGATTTCCTTTTACAGATTATACCCTGTTTTAAGTTATTAATCTCTCATCGACGATGTATAAAACAACGATGTATGAATTCCTAAAATGTTTGCGTAGTTGTATTTTCAGAAGTGCTAACTGTTAACAATTATTATAAGTTCAAAGTTAAATCGGTTCCATTTTCAACTTACCCGCGGGGCCAGGGGTAGTTCACTGCCCTTTTCCCGTTGATCAGAAAATTCGGGTATTGCAATAAAATGGCATGTTTCTAGCGATATAAAACGCCATTTTTTAAATTCAAAACGTCGAAATATTAAAAATAAAATTTCTTCAAAAGGATAGATAATTTATTTGTTATGAAATAAACATATTGAGGAAATTTTAAAATAAGAGTTCATAAATGGTAATAGTGACAATAACTTATAGAAAAGAATTAGTTTTAGGAGAAAAAAAAACACTTAAAATAAGTTTTGAAAATTTTATTAAATGTTAAAAATGAGAAGATAGCAATAATAAATGCATGTTAACAATATTACGCATTAATAAATTAAAATATTTCTGTGAATTTGTTTTTGTTACTGTCAAATAATAATAATAATAAAATTTGTATTTTGCTAATAACTTAATTGTTCCCCAATTTTTAAAATCCTCCTCCGCCTCAATATCGAAATAATGGATTCTATAAAAGTAGATCCACTAAGGAGTTTTCTTGCCAACAGACATATAGTGATACCTTGATAAAGTACTCATCAGTTCAAGACATGGGGAGAAGGGTTGGTTGTTTGACTTATGTCTACTGTACAATAAATCTATTATAAATAAGTACTAAGTAATAAGAGCAAATTTCTAAATTATTTTAAAACATACTTACAATTTAATTTTGCATAGTTTTTTTAAGCAACTTGAAAAAACTATCGCATGATGTAATGTAAAAACACGTTGAAATTACTAAATTACTTTTACTGGCTTTGCCTCTTTACGTGAAAAACTCATCCAATGTTTTCTGCTTCAAAGTTGATACTCTGTTTTTTTTTATGCTGTTTATCTTATACAATATATATACATGTTTTATATGTATCTTTTATATTCATTTATCCGTCTATCAGTTTTTAGTTAGTCGAGTTTATGAATATTGTTGGGAAATTCTTATTCGAACAGATGATTGAAGAAAAATTTGTGAACTAGATGGGGCTACTTGTCCATGGAACTAACTTCAATGCATTTTGCAGAGGCATGACCTTGGCAGAAGAGGATCGAATGAATTATTTCTCCATTTGGAGCGGTGAAAATCATTTTGTAACATAAACAAACAGAGCAATTCTCGTAGCATCAACAATTTTATAATTGAGTTTCGGTTTTTATTTTTATTTCAGCGTTATGATTTCGTTGGTGAATCATAGGAATATAAGAGAGTATTTTTTTTTTGGGGGGGGGGGGTTAAAGGCAGTGAAATTATTCATTTATTTCGGATAAAAGAATGGGAGCAACTAACGAGTATTTTGTATTCAGATTTGTATGAAAATTATACATTATGCAATCCACAGTTGTGCTGCTAGCTGTGTGCTTGCAATTCAGTAT
Source organism: Amaurobius ferox (assembly GCA_951213105.1). Lineage (NCBI taxonomy): Eukaryota > Metazoa > Arthropoda > Arachnida > Araneae > Amaurobiidae > Amaurobius > Amaurobius ferox. The sequence goes on along the minus strand of OX578133.1, from coordinate 145,659,096 downwards.
TTGAATTATTCAATACAGAAAATTATAATTGTTAAAAATTTAGGTGACTAGTCAAATAATCATACATGTTTGTTTTTTTCATCACTGCAGAATTGTCAACAATTTTAAACTACTGAACACAATCGTGACAAATTATCAATATGTAAAAATAACCATAGATCATATAATCCATTGAAAAACCGCTTGTCAAAGCAAATTAAACATTATGCCTTTCTTCATGAAACTTGTAAATCTAGAAAAAGTAATGAAAATGAGTTCATAAACATTTGGCTAATTTTAAGAGGTGCTATCATTTGATGTCATTAATCCTGGATAAAAAGCAGCATAGTTCAAGAATGTATACTTTTAATTAAATAATTAAATTAAAGAGTATTGACATTTTTAAATGTTTTTGAAAGAGCTTCACTCTTACTTTCTTGACTTGTATGGTTATTTTTTATACCTCATTTGTCTCTGTAGGTATAATTATCTAAAAGGCGACCCAGGAATATAGATATATTGGTAGCTTTTATGAGTGTTTTTAAAAGTATGAATTCAATGTGCTTTAACCCTTTCCGGATGGTTAATGTGTCCGCACGTCGGCTGCGAACTTGTATTCAAGGACGACTGTTACATATCCACTCTGAGGAAAATTTTACCCTAAAAGATGACAATCACGTGAGCTCGTTTTCATATGGAATGTTTTTATTTAAATTTATTTGTCTACTAGATGGCGTTAAATGTCTATGCAAACAACTCCAATGTATTTTGCAGATACTTGACCTTGGCATAGGGGGATCCAATGAATTATTTCTCCATCTGGAGCTGTGAAACATGGTTTTGTAATATAAACAAACAGAGCACTTCTCGCAACATCTACAGTTTTATAATTGAGTTTCGGGTCTCGTTTTGATTTTAGCTTATTGATTTCATTGGTGAATTATAAGAATGTAAGAGAGTATTTCAAGTTTGGGTTTTAGAGGAATGTGCGGCAGTGAAATTATTGGCTTATTTCTGATAAAAAAAAATAGCTGGATCAGGACGTTTTCTTTCTGTGGAAGAATATACCCGTATGATAAACGAACTGGGCAGTAATGAAAGTGATGCAGATAGTAAAGATTCATGGAACTGTGGTATTTCTGAAGATGAAAATGCAAATAATTCTTCAGGTTCTGAGCGTACTATTACAATTCTGCCAGCTTCAGTAGCTGTTTCTGCGAATTATGTTTTTGGACAGATTTGAAAGATCTGAATTCTTTTGAGTTTTTGAGCATACTTGGAATTAATCACAGTATTATGCCGCTAATTTAGATAAGGAAATTAATTTTTTAGCATATTTTTCGAAGATGGATAGTAGAAATTATAGTAAAAGCAACTAACGAGTATTTTGCATTCCTATGAAAAATATACATCAAATAGAAAATAAGTATTTCTATTATTTCTGAAAAAGGTAGATTTCTGTGTTGAAGAGGTGATTTGTAGTGAATTTATTTCGAGAGTTAGACTTAGCACAACAAATTAGCCGTCCTTTGGGAAAAGTTCTGAAGTGAAGCACTCAGTCTTTTGGGCCACGGTAGTTTTGGAATGCCACCTCCCGGAAAGGGTTAATGGGATGCAAATGACCCACTCCCTACTGTCCACACGAATGCCTTCAATAATTCAGTTGCCCATTAGAAGGCATTAAATTTTAATTTCAATTACATGCTAATGAAAATAGAATATAAAGCAACAGTTGAAAGTAGGCTTTTTTTTTTCAGGAAAATATTAGTATGACTAATATTTTCCTGTGAAGTGGGAATTAAAATGTTTCAATATCTCATTTATATTTCTGATTTATTTCTCATTTTTAAGATGACATGTTGACTATATCCTGTTTATTTCTAAAAAATATTTAATGAAGTTGATTTACCTACCTTGTTCAGGCATTGCTCTAGGATTTTTTTCAGCCACTTTGATAGCACCTTTTTAAAATTTGTAGAGCCACATATTTTATTTTCATTATATCTATTGTTTTTATAAAAAGCTGATACTTTCTCTGCAATAATCTGAAAATTAAAATGAAATTTTCTGAGGTTATATATTGATTTGTTTTGTGCAATAAATAAAATGTATAAAAAAAATAGCTATGTGTGAAATGTACAAAAAAATAAATTTTTTTTAGTTATCACATTTTGTCACTTAAAAAAAGTAGATCGCAAATAGCATATTTGGTGATAGTTTGAGGCCCATCTTGTTTTTTATTTGATGCAAAAATTTTACTAATTGCAACATTTTTCTGTTTATAAATAAGGGTTAACTCATTTTAAAACTTTTTCTCCTATTTAGAAGTACCCTCTCTTTTTGAGTTTTGTACCCGTGTTCTGATTGAAAATATTGATGGTAAGTGTTTATTTTTAGACTCTTTAAATGTCTTCATTATGTAATGTTCTTAATAATATAAGGTATTGTTATACAAGAAATATCAGATGACTTATGATCAGTGATATTTGATCGTTTTACTTATGATCAGTGATATTTTATTGGGGGGGAGGTAAATTCCACTGCAGTAAGAGATATATGTATCAATTTAAAACAAACCTGTGATTTTACTTCAGCTTTTTCATTAAAATTATATTCATTTTTTTTTTTTTAATATACCATAAAATCTTCCATATTAGTCACCTGTATAGTGATTACCTTCAAATACCTTCCACTTACATAGTGTTTGCCCTAGACTAAAAAGGGCAGGGTGCTCATTCATAAAGAGGGCACTATAGCTGAACGAAAGGGGCAATTTTTAATGAACGGAGTCTTTTTTTTTTTCCCCCGTTGGGATCACAGTCTAGGTCATTGAATTCAGCTCTTTATAATATATATTTAATAAACTAGTTCCAAATTATTCAAAATAACTAAAATTGATTTTGTTAAACCAGATTTTATGAATATAGCCTACACAGATTCTAGCAGCAAAATCAGTGGTTAAAATAAAATCAAAATATAGGTCACATTACATGCACAAGTACTACCTTATATACTCGCGTATAAGTCGAGAAATTTGTGACACACAAAAAAAAAGAGCTTCAAAGGGGGAGGGGAATCAACTTATACGCGGTGTCTTAAAAAAAAAATCGTAAGTCTAAGTTATTTTTCCTCGCGAGACAATCCAACCTAAAGAGATGCGATAGTAGTTACGCAATCGTGCACTCTGAATTTCTCTGCACTTCAAACTCTCCTGTGAGTCACTGTCCTCCCCCAATGCTCCCGACTACCAGTTTATCGCGTCATCAAAAAATATGCATACATCGAAGTTCATCACTCGCTTCTCGGATTACAGCTGATCGTTTTCGAGAAAAAATGGTAATTATGTAACACGGATTGTTTAAACCTATAATGCGGGATTTTAAGTTGAAAGTGTTTTTTTTTGTCTTGTTTATTGAAGAGAGTTTCTAATTTCTACTGTGTTGGGGGTTAACAAAAAAATCAGCTCAAATAACGGGCAGAAGCCAGATATTGTTTGATTGCGCGGTGGGTCAAAGGACTCTTGAGAGACAGGGATGCGCTGTCTGACTTCCGTTTTGAGGACTCTGCGTGCTGGGAATAAAAGAATGCCTAGAGCTTGTCACTCGAGACTGAGCGTCCTCAAAACGGATGGGAAATGTCATAGGCCTTTGGAATTGGACTTTAAAGAGTTCCGATGAAGTTTTTATTATGGAAATTAAATTTTATTATATATATATTTCGTTTTCAAGTGTTTTTGAATAATTTATGGAAAATTTTATTTTCTCTTTTTGGGATCGATTTATACACGAGATTTGGTTTTTTTTCCCTCTGAAAGTAGAAGGGTCGATTTATACGTGAATTTTAGATTTTTTTTTCTCTGAAAGTAGGGGTTCTACTTATACACGAAATCGACTTTATGCGAGTATATACGGTAATACTTGCATGCGTAACGCAAATAGCATAGAGCGATATGAAAAACAAGGATTTCTTCGCACGTATTCAGAGGAAGGCTGAGGTTTTATCATTTCGTTCATCAACAAAGGTACGGATATGAAAGGATCGGGGGGGGGGGTGCTTCTTCAGTGTGAAGAATCCAGAAGAGATCGTCAGGGAACCAGAAAATAATTAGTCATGCTCCTGCGTATCAATAGCGGAAGGACGTAAATTTTTGCAGAGTCCTGAGGATTTTTTAAGCAAACGGGAGCAGGATGCATTTACCACTATTAAAAAATGGTAGGGACAGGGTGCATTTACCTTTGTACAAAAACGGGCAGGGTGAGTTTTACTACTGTAAAAAACGGGCAGGGCACATTTATCACTACAAAAAAACGTGCAGAGCGCTGCGCCCTCCTGAAAATGCCTAGGGGAGACACTATTACACCTTTCATGAATTGTTTCTCATAACGATTTGATGAACAGTCACTCTGAATAATAGCTTATGACCAAGAAAATATTCCCAAACCGTCTTACTACACATTCCTTGTTCATGCAGCTACAATTAAACACAAAATTTTCAGTAGATTGCTGCACATTCTCTAGCTATCATTATCAGTAAACTCCAGTCCAATATAAAATATGAAATATTTGAAGAGGAATAAAATTTGAATAAAATTATCTAAGCATCAAGATTCAGTGACACAAATTTATGTAGTACATTTAAATTGATGAGCATGTGAAGATGAAAAAACTATTTCAAAATATTTTTTTAAATTATTGAATAAATTAACCAACAAAAATTAAGTTACAGTGATAAGCAACTCAATTATAAAAATTGCGCAGTCGCTCTGGCGTGCTTAGAATATACTTGGAACTTCATAGAACTCCATATTCATAAAGGTAACTAATGGAGAACTTTTTAATTATTATATGGTATTTTATTGGACTGAACTTTTTCAAAACATTGCAATTATGCAAATTATTATAACATCTTTATTAATCAAAAAGTTAATTGTTCATATATATATATATATATATATATATATATATACACACACACACAGCATACTTTGTTTTTATATGTGATTATAGTTTATTACCTAGAATTGACCTCGGTAACATCTGAAAGAATAGTGAATTCAAATAATCAAAAAAACATTTTCCAAAACCTTTTTTTATTATAATTCAATTGTTTTAGGAAAAATATTTTATACAGAACATATGAAATGAAAGGGCATAGAAAATTTAGGGATTTTTAGTAAACAATTTAAAATCTATTAATTTTTTAATTTTCTAATGTTTTGTATGCTTGCTAAGATCATTACCTTCATTTAAAATAAACAATGTTTTTCTTAGCCAAGAATTAATATTTTAAATTTTTGGGTATATTTATATATTACAAATGCATAAAATGCTGCTTGGCATGTCATCTCTCAATAAGGAGAAAACACATTTATAGGCAATCATTGTTATTGTGTGAAGAAAATGGTTGCCTGACCTTGGTGACATTTTCATTAACTTGACATCTGATTTGGTGAAATATTGCCAACTTTGTAACTTCTGGCATGCTTCAGAAGATACTAAAATTTTCTAAATATCTACATTATTTTCGAAAATATGACCTCTTGACATATAAGGAAGTCAATGTTTAGTTGGACAGAGCTGAGGTAATATGAGTCAAATTGAATTGAGATAAAACATGTCATTGTTTTGAAATAAGATTCTGCTATTTTGTGAGTTAGTTTAACATTTAATTGTCTTACTGTGCCTGTCAATTGTTTTGTGATCTTGTCAGATAGCTATAGTGTAATTAGCTGTAAATTGTTTGTTTACCCTTATTGATGCTTATAAATAAAAGTTTAGTTATCCAGAAACTTGGACTCATTTTTGTATCTTCATGATTTGAAAGGATGCACTGTTGTAACAAATGTTGTCAAAAATGGGGTGTATTCCAAGATATGAAAATGAGTCTGAATATCTGATTATCTAATGCTTTTATTTAAAAGCACCAATAAGCAAAAACAGGAACAGTTGCAATGTACAACTAATAACACTATAACTATCTTATAAAATCACAAAACAACTGTCGGATACAGCAATTAAATATTTAACTAACTCACAAAATAGCAGAATCTGTTCTCAATACCCTGACATCTCACAATTCAATTTGACTCATATTACATTAACTCTGTCTAACTGAACGTTGATGTCCTTATATATATATACTCTCATAGAAATCTTCAGAAAGAGGGTGTATTGTCGTATCCATAACCAATACCATGGAATGAGAACAAAGACTATTTTAAGTTTGAAAACACTGTTTATTCAAATACTCAACACAGCAAGTTCAATTCGACAAGTACATATTAGCATTACTTAAACAACACAACTATACCCTTGGCCAAGAATATGACAATTTGGTTGAACTTAAAGAGGGGCAAAATATGCACAATTAAAAGGAAGAATGCTTACAGTGGATTTAGTGAGCTGCCACCTGGTTGGTTTATGGAATTTTAGTCCCAAGAAATAGCAGAATTTTATACAATATACATTACTCATCAACAAGTATATTCAGACAGGACACACACCTGGTACTGGATGATACAGCTCAATTAGTTATGATTTAGTTTTCTACCTCAGTGAAAAAGCATGGATCAAAAGTAGACACATTATTTTGATGGGGAGACTTGAACCCAACCCAAGATTTACTTTCAAATATAGGCAACTGCCATATGCTTGAAACCAGCACAATGATATTGAAATGAAACCAACATTCTTGAGCTTGCAATTAACAAAGCTCAAAGCACAAAGCCAACATAAAACCATATCAAAATGAAGTTGGAACTTGAAGCAAACAGTCATGGTTTTTACAAAGCTGAAGCTTAATCTAAACAAAGTTAACATTTTCGAAACTCAAAGCTAACAAGGCACAAGGCTATCACCAAAACACAGCTAATCTCCATAAGTGAAACAGTTCAAAGTAACACAGGCAGATTTTGTGAGAACGGGACTAGTGACACTACTGGTAACATAAGGAACAGGCAGTGGCGTACGCAGGGGGGGGGGTTAAAGGGTTAAAAAAACCTTGAGCCAAAATATAGTGCCAGGATTTAAGTTACTTTCAAGGGTATTTTTTAGTAATTTTGAAAACTGCCGGTAAAGCTAAAAAAAATAATAATACTGCCATTTTCCCTTGCACTGGCTCACCTACCCAAGTTGACAATGGAACCTCTAGTTTCTGTGATTGACAGAGCTCTTTTGGAAGACCTCAAAAGTTGGGGGGCGAGGGCGAGGCAACCGGATTCTGGTTACTGGAGGAATGTAGCAGTAAAGAATCTGTGAGAGCGATTGGTGTACGTGCTTATGTTACGTGCAGTTTTTGTCACAAAATTTCTGTAAATTCCACGAAATTCTTCAGTACAAAATGGATTGTACTCTCCTCGAAACCAGTATCCTCTGACGTAGTAAGCATTAATCCCAGCTATAAGAAAAAAGGAACTTTAATTGTTTCATTTTGTTCTTTTGTTATTCAGTTCTGACTCTGACCCCGCAAGCTGGTGCTTTTTATTCAAGCTTCGAATTTTCGTCAGTTAATCACAAATTGTGCTTGTTAAATCAGTGGCATTGATATTTTAATTCTATTTTTAAATTATAATCTAAAGTTATGGTATACTGCTCGGTATGTCTAAACGATCACATACTTCAATTTTACATTTCTTTGGTAAAAAGCCACGTGTAAATGACTCGAATGAATAGTGCAAATGCAGACATAACACCATCTATCCCAAGTGCTTCTTCTTCCACTCAGCATGAATGTGATGCTTTTATTGACAATTTCTCCGGTTCTGTTAGTGAAGTCGCCCCTAGTTCAACACTTATATCAGGATCAAATAACAGTGCAAAGCCATGTGTGTCATCTAAACCCGACGAATGTGAAACCATCCTAAATGCCTCTTAAAGCTTTTCTAAAGCACATCTATATGATATTGGATTGTTTGTAGCGAAAGATATATCGAATGATAAAAAGCTGGACATACTCAACAACGTCTGGGAACCCAATCCAGGATTTGCTTTTTCAACAAAAGAAAAAAGAAATTTGCAATTCCAGTGTAAATGGCTTGCTTATTCAGAGTTTCTGGGTGGAGCCTTTTGCAAATTTTGTGCACTTTTTGCCCCTAATGATAGTGCCGGATCTCGTAAGCAGCCCTTAGGGCAGTTATGTAAATTTAAATTTGATAACTGGAAAGATGCCGTCGAGCGATTTTCCCAGCATGAAAAGTATCACTATCATAAGCAATCAATAGAAATTGCTGGAACTTTGAGTGACATTACATGTGGAAAGAAAAAGTCTGTGGAAGAGCAATTAGATACTGCAGCAGTGAGAAAAAAATTAGAAAACAAAAAATATCATACCAATCATTGAAACAGTTTTGTTTTGTGGAGAGCAAGGACTCACGTTGAGAGGGCACAGGGATTCGGGAAGAATTGCAGTGACCAAAAAACCAGATGAGAATGGTGGAAACTTATGAACACAGCTTCGTTTCCGACGTAAGTATGACCACATTCTGAAACAAATGTTGAAATGCAGCGGTGGAAATGCACAGTATATCAGCCCCCGAATCCAGAATGAAGTAATTGAAGCCTGTAATAATTTGATACTTGGCAAGCTGGTTTGTGAAATAAATGATTCAACTTTCTTTGCCATCCTCGCCGACGAAACAACTGACATAGCAGGTGTAGAACAATTATCGCTATGCGTTCGTTATATCGACAGGGAAAAATTCGACATTAAAGAATTTTTTTGCAATTCATTCCTATCCATGATGTAACGGGTAAAGGAATTGCAATGACAATAATAAACAAGCTGCAATCATTAAATGTAGAGATCAAGAAGTTGCGTGGCCAAGGTTACGATGGAGCAACTTCAATGAGCGGAAGACTAAATGGTGTGCAAGCCCATATGAGGGAAGTGATTCCATCCGCCCTTTATGTGCACTGCTCTGCCCACAGCCTCAACTTGGCCGTATCAAAAGTGTGTGAGGTCACAGCAATAAGAAATTGCATGGGGACTATAGCAACCTTGTATGAATTCCTGAACACTCCAAAAAGACAACATGTACTCACGACTGCAATAAATGATATGGAAACATCTACTTCGCGAAGAGAAAAACTAAAACATCTCTGTGCAACCCAGTGGTTGGAAAGGTATGATTCTGTAACAGGAGTAATAGAACTTTATGATCCAGTTGTTGAAACACTCCAAAAAATATCAGACTGGATAGATAAGGATTCGTCAGCACAAGCCAATTCTCTGCTGTGCACGGTAACAAATTGCCAGTTTGTGATTTCACTCTTTTGCATTCACAAGGTGTTCTCCTTAACTGTGCATTTGTGTAGGTTTTTCCAGAAGTCGACGATTGACTTACGGGAAGCAGTGAACCTGGCGGAAGACATTAGTAGTGAAATAAAATCTTTGCGTGAAAATGCCAATGGCAAATTCTCTAAAATATTTATTTCTACCTCGGAAGCTTAGAGAAGGTAGGATTATCCATTATAATTCCTCGTGTGGCTGGAAGACAAACGAATCGCGTTAACGTATCAGCAGCGACACCAGAAACATATTTCTGTGTCAGCATTTTCATTCCATTTCTCGATTCTTTCTTGTCCCAGCTGGATTTGCGCTTCCTAACACACACTTCCTAACACAAATTTTAAAAGGATTCCAGTGCATTCTACCAACTGATCTTTCAGTTTTGCAACCTTCACAGCTTGAAGCGTTCGCAGCGCTCATGCAGTTTTATGCTTACGACTTGGACGGTTGCCAGGAAAACTTAAATTCTGAGCTAACACTGTGGTATAAAAGAATTATGAGAGCAGGGGGACACGATAAAGTTAGACCCCCCCCCCCCCCCGAAAACTGCTATAGAAGGTTTGGCTATATGCAACCAAATTATTATGCCTACTATATTTAGACTTCTAGAAATATTAGCCGTCCTTCCAGTTTCTACTTGCACAAGCGAAGGATCATTCTCAACCCTTTGCCGTCTTAAGATGTACCTACGCAATTCCATTGGAAGTACAAGGATGTACTGTCTAGCTCTTCTGAACATTCATAGGAATCATACCCCAACTGCAGAAGGCGTATTAAATGAACTTGCAAAGAATCCTCGTCGACTGGACATTGCCTTATAACCTATGAAGTGTGTAGTGACAAATCCATGCATTGACTCAAAAGTATTGAGAATTAACTCTTTCACACACATAATCTATTAGAACTGAAAAAATAACTTTTATATTATTCTGACGTTATACATATAAATTACAGATATGAATATATGTTAGTTTTCTCCTTTGATCACCTGGTGGGTGAGTTTATTGTATGTTATTTTCTAATACCTATGGCTTGGGCTTCTTATTGCAAATACGTGCATGTAGTATATTCTTAACACCAAAAGAGTTTTTATATAAATAAAAAATAAATTTACCATTTGTATATACTGTACTGGCGTCAGATCAACATGCATTGCCAATGCCCAATGGAAACGCCCGAATGGATTTGAGAGTATAATTTGAATAAACGATTTATTATAAAAGAATTACACACACACAAACATATATATATATATATTGGACTTTCAAACTATTATTATATATATATATATATATATATATATATATATATATATATATATATATATCATGTCACTGGGGAAAAACTCTTAAGGATGAACCCCCCCCCCCTCCCTTAAAGAAATCCTGTGTACGCCACTGGGAACAGGAATGTTAACAGTATTTTTTAAAGTAACAGCGATCCCAAGAAAATTCCAGTGTCTTCCAAAAGTTGTCACGTTTGCAATGTTTTGGCAAATCTGGTGCCAAGATCAATGTGTTTTCTCCTTGTTGAGAGACAGCATAACAAGAAGCATTTTAGATTCGTAACAATATATATTCTAAGGATATATCTTATATATTAAATGCATATTTTTGTATTCTATAATTATATAATTTAAATTGAATTATTTACTACATTATAGCTATTGAATATATGGGAGAAGTGCCTTACTTTCTTCTGAAACCTGTCTTAGAAAGATGCAATCCCACACAGCTGTACTCCATTGAAAATTTTAACCCAGTTAGTATATTTAAGTATTTACAATCTAATCTTGTATTTATGCATAGATTTAATTAATTAAACATTGCTGAAAAAAAAATTGTATCTAAAATTCTAAAAATATTAGATTTAATTTTTTTTTCAACATCTTCCATTAGTTTGTTGTGTGTCCATATATATATTTTCATTTGAATGTACTATTTTTTAGAATCCTTAACAGTATGTTATAGGTTATTAAAAAGTCCTTAAAATTCTTAGTTTTAATTCGAAAATTACAGACGAATCTAATATTTATAAACATTGATAAATGTACTTTTGAGAAAATAAAATTAATGCCCAAAATTGTGGGTTTTTTTTTTATGAACTGAATGTAAATTTTGATGTATTTCTAGTACCTGTTAGACGATACTAACGAGCTCTGGGAAGTTCATTGCAAACGTGATTACAAATTGCTGGCTCCTCAAGAAAATGAAACATGGCGTGAACTCTATTTGGTATAGTATATATTAGCATTTTCAATGTTATTAAAGTTTTAATGTGTATGAAATATTTATTTAAAAATGTCTTGCAGCGAGCTTTTGAAGAGCGTGAAAGAAGACTAAAGAGTGTAACTGCCAATATATCTGCTTCAATGTCCAAATCAAATCCAGTCCGACAAGTTAAACTAGCATATGTGGATTCAGTTGCCAAGCCTCCTCGTGACGTTGCTCGTAGACAAGCAAAACATGGTACTGCTCTTCCAGTCAGTCATCCAATAAAAGCTGGACCTGCTACTAAAGCATCACCTAGACCTGTTGCACCTGCTATAAATGCGGCAGCGAGTAGTTCATCAACACCTATTTTTATTCCCAAAAGTAAGTAGTTTTGAAAAATTAATTTGCTTCGTATCATGTGATTGATGATTCAATCAAGGTCTACATCTCTTAGTAGTTTATTATCAAGTTAGTAACCTTATGTCAACTTTGTAAATAAGCTAAATTAACGAAAATTTGACAATTATAAGCATTATAATATTATGAAGGTATCAAATAGTTTTTTTTTATATTGTTTTAACTGTTGTTAGCTTTCATCTATATTTTTTAATTATTTTCTTTTATTATTTAATAATAATTTCAAACACTGTATTCTTGATTTACACATAATTTGCATATCTCAGACCAAAGAAGTTGTAAGCTACATATAGAATGGAAAGAGGTGAAGCCATGAGATACCAAGAGGCCAGTTCATTTTCAGGTATTCTGAACATTTTGTCGCACGCACTTTGACGCTGCCTGTTATGCGTTTTCATTTTAACAAATAAAAGATATTTGTTTTCATAAAGGTAATTCATATTAGTGCTTCTGAAAGCACCATTATACTACACAAACTGAGATTGGCGGTGGAAAGAAGCCTCAGACTAAACATAACACTGCTACAAGGCCATGAGATCTATAACCCACTGTGTCAGTTTTGTGATAAGGAAACAAATTTTCAGGGGCTGCTCTAAGTTCAGTGCAAATTATAGCTGAAAGCAATGAGAAAAAATGTTTCTAGTAGGATGCTAATCAAAGATGTGTTTTCCCAAATTACGCATATTTAAATTTCAACATGTAAATTCATAGATGGAGATAATACAGTAATTAATAAAAATCCTTCTGAAGAAGAAAGAAGTAAATTTAAATGGCAGCAAACAAGAGCATATATGTCTATTTATCAGAATGTTAAAAGGTGGTTTCAAGAACTTATTTTTGGCATGACATGTAGAAAGAGACTTGAAAGATCTTTAAAAAATTTTTAACTGACTGAGCTCAACTTGCTGGATTATTGGATGAGTTTCATGAATTGCATTTCAGCAAAGATGAAAGGATAGGATAATTTTGTAAATGTGTAAGACACAAGCATCTTCTGATAAAATATCAGAATTTGAAATACCAGAAATCTGAGTTTGCTTCAGTTAATAAGTTGATTTCCCATTGAATATGAGGGACCTGTTAAATTTCTATATTAACTTGAGGATAATGATTTCAATATTGATAATATGGGAAAAGCAAACAAATTAATCTGGACATACTTTGCAAAGGCAGAAAGGTTTAAGAAATAAGTGTTTTAAATGCATTTGCAGTGAAAAGCTCAAAACTATTTAGATCAATGGTTCCCAATTAGCTAAGGACTGTGCCTCCAAAAGCCAATCCATGGATCTCCTGCTTTTAAAAATTTTGAAATCTATATCGTAGTCACCTATGGTCTATCTATGCAAAGGATTTTTTGATAAAAATAGGGTAGTACTTAAGTAAATGATTTCAGGTGAACTATGGATTGTGCCACGGACTCCCCAAGTATCTGTAGACTACCAATTTGGAACTGCTAGTCTATATCAATGATAAATAAAAAATTTGTTATTTGTTAATCAGCTTTTATAATTAGGGTTAAAAAGTTAAAAAAAAAAAACAGGTATGCCCTGTTTGGAGTTAAAAAATTGCTAGTAGAAAATAACACAATTGCATTAAATTACTAATTTTAATTATTTTTATAAATTTCTATTACATAACTTTGATATTAATCATAAATATTTTATAGTCGTATATTGAATATATTTCTAATAAACGTTTCATGCTGAATTGAAAAATCAAATTTCTGTTTGTCAAAAATGAGCAACTCCTAAAATTATGTTTATCTGCAAAAGGGTGCTACATACACTATTTTTAAAAAGGTATGGCAAATGTTTAAAAGATATACATAAATGTTAAAAGTTGGGATAGAACTGTTATATGAGAAACAGGGATGTATCTAGAGAAATGTGAGTAGTGGTTGATTTTCCAGAACAATTATAATTGCAAATATAACATTTCGAAATGCGCTTCGCGTTAATTCGCACACACAAACAGTATTAATATTGTATACTTTTATATTAAAGAAAAACATTTGATAAAATTGAATGTAACTTTTTTTAAATGTAATTATAGTAATAAAATACACTTGCACAGTAATTTCATTTCAATCTTATCCTCCTATTCTTTACAGTCATCCAGTGATGAACTGCTTTGTCAAACGGAAAGCTATGAAGCTCTGGACCGTTCACAATGATACGTAAAAGTGTGGCCAGAGTGGAAGATTTCAATCTATTCCGGAGTTCTGTTTTTATTAACTTGAGAAAAGTCTCTTTTACAGTCTGCTTAGTGTATTGGTATTGTTTTGTAACACTGAGCGATATGTGAAATACTGGGAAATAATTCAAGCATGGTCTTGTTGGGGATAATAGCTTTAACCATTTCTTCCTGAGTTTTCATTCTATGGCGATCCGAGATCAGCTGTTTTAACTCATTCCGCTCAATGGCACAGTTGGCAGTGTTTAGACTGAATTTCGCTGAAAGAACTACACTTTCATGCCCATATTCTTTAAAGGAATGTTCCATTTAATCTGGAAGATTTTTCGGATCAAATATAGAGAACTGTTTTACAACATCGCTTGCAACAAATCGGTTTTCTATATTTTGAATGAGCTCAAACAGGTACTGAACTTTTAAGCTCAAAAAGGAAGTGGAATCATTTGGTTTCCTAAAAATATGTATTTCCTTCTCATGACATTTCCCCATGAAATTGGGTAAATCTTTTAAATAAAACCCATCTCTATCTTTAACCTTCGCATTTTATTTAAAGTTGATGTCACAAATGGCTCTATAAAAGTTAAATCTGCACTTTCTGATTGGAAAATCTTTGATAGTCTATTAACACTGAGCAATACATCACACAAAAGATGCAAAATAGCCGCAAATGAATATTCACACATATAATGGTTAGATACCCTCAAAATTCGCGACTTGCGAAATACGCGAAAAATTAAAAAATTCAAATAATGATGGGAAACATGCTTTTAAGTCAAATGAAACATATTTACGTGGATTTGGACTCGCGAACTACTCACGAATTTTTGCAAATCTGCCCACATGAACAAATTTTTACTTCTACTCGAGAATTTTAAGAGTATCTGCTGAAAAAAATCGTAAATTTAAGCCATTTTATCCGTTTATTGCTTTTTTCACGAGAAAGTTCTGAAGCCTGTGGCTGATCTTTCCTATAGACAGGACGTGATCTCACAGGCAGCAACAGAAGAAAAACTGAAGACTATTCATCAAAATACCGATGTTGAAGGACATTTCTAGCGACGAAGGGGAACATGCTTACAGGGAACTGAAAGAAACGCAGAAGAGCAATCCAGATATCTTGGTGGAAGACTCTTCAGGCAATGCGTGAGGACCATCAATATTTCTTTGATGGTGCACTAAGAGCACTATGGGTTCCAGTTTCAAACGTAAACTGTGAAAGGTTCTTCTCCAAATTTTCCTGTGTTTTAACTGACAGCAGGACAAATCTCAGCTTGACGAACTTGGAACTGCTGACAGCATACAATTATGAAAGTCAAAAGTGAAAATTTGTATATCTTAGGGAGCTAAATTTAATTACATTTGGCTATTAATTATAATTATTAAATCGTTAATATTGCAGCTATATATGATTTTGTTGTATATTGTTTTGTGTTTAAAGTGTCGATATGCAAAAAATGTGCTTTAGTTTTTAACTTGGACGGCATTCAAAACCCAAGAATATTTCCTTTTCACTCAAGAATTTTTCCTTTTTACTCAAGAATTTTTGTCTATGTTACTCAAGAAATTAAGGGTATTTCATTCAAGAATTCTGAGGGTCTAATAATGGTGAAGACCCTTTGCTCTTGCATCAAAACGTTCTTCAGCTTCTCTTTCAAGACTCAAAATCACAGAATAATAAATTTCCTTTAAACGCAGTACAGTTTCTCAACGACTTAACCATCTAGTGAACAATGGTTCAAGCATTTTACCATTCGAATCACTTGGAAAAAGAAAATGGATTTCTAGCAAGCCAGCAAGTCTCACTGGACTGTTTTGATAAAAATAAAAAAGCTGTCATATAACTTCACAAAATTTCTTGATTTTTTGTACGTTCTTGGCTGCTTGTGATGAGGCCAAGTTCAAACGATGTCCAGCACAATGAATGCTAACTGCCTCACTATAATTTGATTTACCAGTTTCTTGTTGAACAAGTTTCTGCCTTTCCTGAATTTTTTTAATGGCACCATTCTTTTTTCCTGTAAGCACTGGTGCACCATCACTACCGATTCCACACACTGTAGAGTAGGTGGTTTGCGCGCTGAATTTGCACGCTGCCACAACAGCCGCCGTGTTCTTGTGGAGTACGATCACGTTAAACATATGGGTTCGTAAGTCCATCCGAGAGGTTGGTGATGGGGGAAGGAGGGTATGGTCCCTGTGGATGTCTCTCCCACTGGGTTCCAGTCTCAATTGGGTGGCACTTCCCGGCCGTTCAAACAGTTACCTTACACCTTTCTGGTAGGTCGGACGGTCTGGGTCTCAACAACAACACTGTAGAGTAGGGAAGTTCTTTAAACTCTAAATATGCAATAACAGCATTTGCAATAACATCTATCTTCCAATACATTGGATAAACTATACAGCATTTCTTCAATAGCACCACGGCTGTTAGGTAGCATTTTTTGCAACACGAATGTTTTCTTGTATTTTCAGTCCAAGAAATGTTGTAAGATCCAGCAATGGTTCAAGATTGGCAGTATAGGCGATACGATGTTGGCAAAGAAAATATACAAACATGCAAACATATTAGTGAGATCACCATTAGGAACTCCTAGATTTATTACATCACGTATATTTGGGTTTACACTAAATTCAAGTTCTGCTTTCATGGAATCTGTGTGGGAGCAACAAGTAACTGTTAGTTTCACAGAAAACTTTTACTTCCAGAAAACATGCTATCTGCCACATACTTATTTTGAGAACATTTGATGTACTCATCTCCAACAGATTTAATTTGCATAAGTAGTGAACTATTACTTTGCTTCTTATAACTAGGTCTTTTGAGTTAATCTAGTTAACGCATTTAACTTAGATACTCATAAACAAATTTATAGACAAAGTTTCAAATTTATTTGACAAGTGATTAGTAACTTCCACATATAGTATACATAATTGAATCACATGCTATATTTAGTATATTGAATTATTAGTAAAGCTATTAAGTTTTAATGCAAACCTCATAAACACATCTCTGAACCACCAAAAAAATCAGAAAACACTAGTAGGGAATTTTTTTTTTCTTTTTAATAAAAAGCCTTTAAATACTCCTAACTCATGAATTCTCATTTGTAAGTAATATTTTATCTTTTGATTATATATAAATACTGTTTATATTTATGTGGGAATAAATTAACATTGTAAACTATACTGATTTTATCTTGTCTTAGAGCCCAAAGTTGCACCACTGATGGCCAAGACTCTAAAGAGTATGAAGCAATGTTTCCGTCGGAAGTAAATTCTTTTATACCATTTTACGTGAGTGAAAATAAAAACAAGCTGCTATCATGTGCAACATTTGTATTTCAGAAACATTTCATCCTTTATTAGATAGTCAAGAAAACTGCAAAAAATATGTAAGAATTTTATCAGTAAAACTTGACTATCAAAAATAAAACTTGGCTGTGATAAATTCAAAGTTGAAATGTACTTAACATAGCTTCTTCCTTAAAATGAACTATCTAAGCCAGCATTTTGAGTTTGAATTTCTCTTACTCATGAAAAATTTATTCAATTTAAACACCATTTTGTTTCAAATCACCATTTAACTACAAATTTTTAAATTCATAAAAAGTTATTATACATTTAAACCATCTTGACAAAAATTATTTTCAAATCAGTGTTTCCATATTGTGCAAACTTCATAGGTGTAGTTGCTGTATTAAATTTGACTTATAGTATAGATAGCATGGTGAATATTATAAATATTCATTGTTTCTGTGTGGTCATTTTAAAAATATTTATTTTCTGTAAAGTGTAAATCTTTATTTTTAAAAGATGTGCACACTTGGTTTCATTCGTGAGATTCACATATTGTGTTTAATGGAATTGTTATCTGTAGTCGTGAGCTATTCCCCTGTAAATATTGAAAAGATGTGCTGCGATTATTATTCATATGTTTTTCATTTTGAAAATATTTCAAGCATTTAGAATTTAAAGATGCCCTTCATTTTTCCAATTTAGTTATATTTTGTGTGCATTTGATTTATTGTCAATACACTTAATACAGTTTGCTCTGAAATAGTCATCACTTTTCATTTGTAGTAAAATTGCTTCTTATATGTAAGTTATATCATAATTTAAATATACTAATTTATCTACACAATATTTATGAACTAAAATGAATTTAGCAAATACTATAAGCAGAAAGTTCAAAGTACCCTAATTTTTTGAAGGATCACAGCTGTATAAACATCTCAGGAATGTAAATGCACTAGAAAAATATAAGCAAGTCTTGTAACAATAAACAATCTTTATTTTTCAAAAAACTTTTCTAGCCGTGCAATCTCAGATATTTTTAATCGCAGTAAATAAGTGATAATGGAGCTATACATTAGCCATAATATAGCTTCAAGTATAGGTCACCAAAATCAACTATGATCATAAATCACAAAACGAAAACAATATATATAATGAGCACAAATGTAGTTCTCATAGATGTAGTTTTGTTTTTGTGTCATTAATTAAAATAACCATTAATAAGAAAAGCAAGGTTCAAAATGTTTTGAAGTAAATTGAAAATAAAAAAAGGATAATTAGAGATAAAATAAAGAAAATATATTCAGTAAGACGAAAGTGTTTGTTTTTAATAGGTGTGGATTTGATTAAAGATATGTTTGTTAAATTGTATAATGGTTTGTTGATTAAGAAGTTGTTTTGAATTGGAATATTAGGACATTATGAAATTTTATCAAGCTGGTTTAAATTTGGCCCACTGGGATTTCAGCTTATATGCTGCCTTGCTATAAATGTATAACTCTTCCAGAAATTATGGTACTATAATTTGTTTTTACCTGTCATTCATTCAATATGCATAGAAAATTTTGACTTTTCAAAATTAAAAGCTACATACTATAAAGAATATGATACTTATCCACTTTGTCAAAATTATTTACTCTTTAGTTGATTATGTATACAAAACAATATTTATTTGTATATGAAAATTCATAGTTGAATAAAATAACTTTCACTAAGCTTATTTCTGCTAAAATTCTGTGTATTTAAAATTACATTTCTTAAAGCTTGTGCATGGATCTGTAAGAATATAAGGAATGCACCAATTTATCAAGTTTTAAAGTGTTGGGTTGCAAAAGCGAATTATTTTTTTCTTGGTGCATATATATGTATATATATAATTTTTGCTGTCGTGATTAAGGAATTTTTATTTCAGTACCCCATATTTATTTATAAAACCTTGTCATTTATGCAAACATAAAAATTTATATATGTATTTCTTGTACTTTCTGCTTTTATTTGTGTTTACATATATTGGTTACTTCCTTTTATTACTTTTATTTTCTCTTGATGAAATGTTTATTTATTATGTATTTCTAATATTTGGCAGTAATTAACAAATACATATTTGCGAAGTTATTAACAAATACATAGCAAATTGTATTCTATTTGTTATGTATTTGTTAATAACTTGGCAGAAAATTATTTAATAATTTTGCATTTATTTTTGACACAATTTCCCTAAAGAAAAAATAGTTGCAAAGGTAATTTATATTTGTGAAATGTTTACTAAATGTCACAACGACAAAGGAGGAATAAATAAATTTGTTATTTATTGTTTGATATAAAAAAATTAAATGTTGCAACGACAAAGGAGGAATAAATAAACTTGTTATTTATTGTTAGATATAAAAAAATTAAATGTCTCAACAACAAAGGAGGAATAAATAAATTTGTTATTTATTGTTTGATATAAAAAAAAATAAATGTCACAACGACAAAGGAGGAATAAATAAATTTATTTATTGTTTGATATAAAAAAATGTGTAAATATTAAAAGTTTATTGTTGTATATATTAATTTAATGCCAGGAAATATTTATTTCATATAAAGCTGAATATACATTTTATATAATTTATTTTACTATATATATATATCAATACAAAAATTATGGAGAGTGGTTTTAAATGTTAGTTTTGCTTTTGTTTTCATATACAAAAAAAATGTTAGCAATGTATTTCATTAAAGCATTTTGTGTTACAGTAAAAACTTGATTATTAGACCTAATTGAATCTGTAAGTTAGAAAATTGAAATTTTCCTGATTTGGTAAAATTAGTTGAATAAATAACTAACTGTTCCACTGAAAAATAAAATTGTTAAACAATTTTTTTATACAAATTAAATACAGAGTAGGGTGTCTTTAAGGCATTTTTTACTACATAATTAATGTTAAACCTTGACTATTGCTGTTTCATTAAATGAATCTAAGTAGAAAAAATCATAAAATTAGCAGAATGTGCACTATTAAATGTAGATTCCAACTGGATTTCCCCCCCCCCCCCTGCTGTTATTTAGAGTATTGACAAGATGCTTCTATTAGGTTTTTGTATCGCCATGAAGATCATCTCTCCCAAAGTATATTTGGTCTTTAGTTTATTTTATGTTTACCTATGTCTGCTGCAAGTATAATCATTTAAAGCAAGTGAAATGGTTGAACAAAATCCTTCTATATGGCAGTATCAAGAAAAAGTGGTTTTATAGAATTTTTAAGCATTACTTTACTCTAAAAACAGAAAGACAACTAAATACATTTGTATCTAAAAGTAGTTTCCATTACTAATGTTTTTCTTCTGTATCACTTCAGATAGTTGAGTTGTGCTGGCACCTTTTCAAAAATATATTTCAGAATACATAATTCTAGGAGTAATAAATGTTATAGCATATATAAACTAAAAAATATATACTGTTATTTTTTTTATTATTATTATGGATTTCTCTTGTATTTTTTACTTCCCTACAAAACATGGTAATGTATAAGGAAGTATTGGAATAGTGTCGAATATCTAAATTTGAATTCTTGATGAATCTACACATTTCAGATACTCTAGAACATGAAAAATGTATTTTTAGCGTGATGTCTGTGCAATGTATGTATCTACTTCAACTCAAAAACTTAGATGAAATTTTACAGAACATGGTCAATAAGTCACTTGTGGGTTGGTGCTGATTACATTTTGGTATGATTCAGGAAAATTAGAACCCACCTTTTATTTGTAAAATGGCTGGCAGAAATCATTAAAATCTGAAATATACAACTATATGCTGAAATGTATTAATTAAATGCTTTTTTATATCATTTTTAGCAAAATGAGACCAACCTCATTACCCTAAGGTACACCATTCTCAAGATATTGTGGTTTTGGGAATTTTGAGGGGCTGATGTTTTTCACTGTAGTTAAAAACTATTTGATAAAATTTGGAATGTAAGTCACTTGGTGCTGATTAGATTTTGGTGCAATTAGAAAATAGAACATTTTGTTTTCTTCGAAATTGCCTGCAAAAGTGTCAAAATCTGAAATAATAAACTAAGTGTTCATTACATGCTTGTTTTATACGTAATTTTAAATGATGAAACTAATAACACTATTTCTCTAGGACAAACCGTTTTTGAGATATTTGAAGTTTTGGGAATTTTGACAAAATTGCAGCATTTCAAAATGCATAAAGTTGTCTAACAACAATGATGATGATGTATTAAAACTGCCAACATGTATTTCAGTCTGTATGAAAATTTATGTTCTGTCCACATCACATTTTTTACTATGAATAAACACAAACTCTTAAACTCATAATAGGCAGAGTAAAGGCTTCTCTTAACAGAATCTTAAATATTTTTTTACCTGCAGTGCACAGGTTTGTGAAACTAATAGCCACACCTTGTTGCTCATATATCTCCTGAAACTTGACCTGCAAACAGCAACCTCTGGCTCTAAAGAGGGCGTAGGAAGCTTTTTTTGGCATTCCATATTTTCATTAATTATTATTAATGTTCTATACTACCTCATTATGTTTAAAAGGGTGGGTGTAAAAAGATAGTATGGAATGTTGTTTATTGACTAAATCAATTAAAACTTCAAACATTGGGCAGGTGCAATAGTAGTCCTAAAAAGATTTTGTACTGAAATGTCCTCAAATTTTGTTCTTTGTCATAAAATTACTGAAATTTGTATTAATTTAGTAACTTTTGATAAAATTGACAGGGTTTTTTTCCCAAAGATGTGCTTGAATGTCAGATTTGCAATACTTTTCTACATATGTGACAGTTATCGTGGTCATGTTTTTCTGCATAATTTAAGACTTCTTATGGATACAAATATTGATGGTCACTAAACATGGAAAGTAACATTTTCAATGAATTTGAATTATTTTTCATCATAATGTCAAGAAATGAATTATCAGCTGTAAAACTCAATTGAGATGAATTTCTTTATATGATAGACTCTAATTCTTTGAAGACCAGGTATTCATGCAAAATGCAAAATTGAACAGATAGGCAAAAGCAGAGAACTAACTATTCAGGAATTTTTGTAGTAAAAAAAATCTACTTTTGGGAAAATGAAAATATTTTCCCGAAAAAGTCAATAATGCTTCTGGAAAACTAACGAATTTACTAGTACTCTTATTTATCACATTTGCTTAAATTTTTTGAATGTAATATTTTTACTTTATGTTTGCTGTATACCGTTAAACATTGATTATATGTTTTTGAAGGGATTGAATGAAACAAACATAAATTATATGTAAAAAGTCAATCTTAATGAAATAATGCTGTTTAACAGCACATCAAAAGTATTGTAACAATTATATCCTTAAAAATTATTTTGCTATTGATTAAAAAACTAATACAGTGTCTACATCATAAAACATACCTTCTTAATTATTCTTAGAAGCAGACAGGCCACTGGCATATGCATTTTTTTTCTATGAACACTCGCTTAAAAAAACTATTAAAAAAAAAAGTTGTTGATAGAGTGGATACCGATAAAATTAAAACATTTTGTGAGCTGGACTTTGGTTAGATGATGGTTATTATGGAATTCTTTTAAAATCTCTATTTATTGCTTATGAGCTAATGGGGAATAATCTGGCTTTGGATATAAGATGCAAAATTCTGAAATTACACAAACAATGAATCTTGAAAGTCAAATAGCACTAGCCATATACCCTCTTAGGACAAAAGAATTAAGAGAATTTAAATATTGTTACAGTAGATTTTTGTTTATTTTTTCCATAAAAAATGCATGTTGTATTGTAACTTTTTACCCTAGTGTAAAATATGAAATAGATATAGCCAGAAACTTGCTCCTAATTTGACTTAACAAACCAGTTAAACATAGTAGGTAAAATAGCTGAGTACCTTTTGATTTATAAGCAGTCATGGAAGATAAGTAAAATCATTTATTTTAAAACCCATTGTTCAAAAGGTAGATGTAAAAGGATAAAACTTAAATCAGAATGTTTCATGGACTAGTTTCATTGAAATTGATAAAAGTATTTGAGGAAATATTTGGCTTTAAAGCATATTTTCACTTTTATATATTAACACAGTACAAAGTTTGAAATAGTTTTAGTTATAACCCTACTCCTGTTAAAAGCTTAAAAAGCAGTGAAAGAAGTATATAAATCGATTGAGCCAGTGTCAAGTTATAGAGACAAGCAAAAGCACACACAGATGTTTTATTTCTTATACTATAGATAGGTGTAGGAGAATAAAAGTCATATCAAAGTCCCTGTATTCAGTATCACTGCATGAACAAAAGTTTTGTGGAAAAGATCATGCATTTCAGGGAATATTTTAGCTTGCAAATGTATTTGAGATTTTAATTTTAAAAATTAATGTCATAAAAAAATCTGAAATAATTTTATCTACAAATTTGCTTCCATTTACACTTAACAAAGCAATGAAAGTATATAAACCAGTTGAAGCATTTTCAATCTGTAAGTGGTCATTACAGAAAAACAAAAACTGTCATTTTTATCCCTTATGTCCTATAGATTTAGGAGGCCTAAACTTATATCAAATACTCTCTAGATTTTTTTATTACCTGGAAAAAGTTTCATCGAAAGAGATTGTATATTTAAGGGGATATTTAACTTGAAAGTGAGTCATTCACAAGTTATGAGCAGTCACGAGACAGACAGAAACATGCTTTTGTTTCTTGTTAATCCATTCTTCATTGTAAAGGAATCAAATTCATATCAGAATGTTCCATGAATGCATCCTCATTGCCTGAAGAAAAAAAAATAATTCAAATCCATCACAACTTTGAGAGATATTTCACTTAAAACAATCTATTTGAATTTTGCTTTTTATATATTGGGTGAGCCATTTTGTACTTCAATGGAACAAATATGTAGGGCAACTAAAGTGCACCTGAACTTTTCTTGGTTTTATGTCTTCTGAAATAGTCTACTAATAACAATTTTGATAATATTTTTTTGTCAGAGGCAATTAGGAATTTTACCCTCACCTCCCTTTAAACCTATTAGTCACAAGATGGGCAATCATTTTATGCAACAGACAAACAAATTCTGAGAAAGGAAACTGTTGTTCAGGGAGATAAATAACTGTAGTACAGTCAAGTCAAATAATAGTATCTTTTAATTCATCCCTTGAATGCATTAAAAAGCAGAATGGACAATTTTTATCATTACATCGAGGGTGGGAGGATGTATAAATGAAAATACCAGTCAGTGGTTTACATATAGTTAAAATAAATAACATTTGTTTTAATGTGTTACTTACTGCCAGATCTTGTAGAAAAACTTATAAATGATAAAAACATAAATGAGATGTATAAACAGCATTTCTGCAAAAATTCTGTCCTGAAATTGGTCTGATTTTAATACTAGCCTTGCATTAGGAAATATTCCAATGTCCTCTTTTGAGCCCAATCTCGCTGTTTGCAGGCAAGTTGTGGGTAATTAATTCTTCTAATTAAAACACTAGTTCATAAATTAAAACAATTACTAATAACACAGTTCTTTATCTTCTGAGTATTTGGAATGTTGTAGTTTTCATGCAGTATTAAAATTATCATATTCAGAATTCTATGTTCCTACTAAACATGCATTTGTTTGAAAGAGTGCACTCAGTTTTAGTTATTTAGAAATGGTCAGAAGGCTTATTCTTATAATTCAAAATATTGTTTAACATTGCTGTGTTTAAAATTACTGTTACACAAAGATTTTCAGAGCAACCATGGACAATCCACTCCAGGGGATGCAGTTTCAGATCTGAATTCGCCTAATGTTTCTTCTATTGGAAAATTCTGATCTTCTTAGTCTTCCCAATACTGTCACTTTATTTTGTATTGTTCAGTTTATATACTGGATTTTTCTGAAAGAAATCAGACTTGGAATATGAATTCAAGTTATGATTAAAAGGAACTAATTTTTCCTGAATTCCACTGGAGGAACCTGCATCTATTAAAGCTAGCTTTGTTTTGTCTTGAGTTTTGAGAATGTAATAATAAAATTAATACCATTGTCATACTGAAAGGTGATTTTAAAGTAACATTGTCATGCTGAAAGATGATTTTAAAGTAACTTTGTCATACTGAAAGGTGATTTTAAAGTAACATTGCCATACTGAAAGGTGATTTTAAATAAATCAGTTAGTTAGCAATCAATAACAGTGTTGAATTCTACTTTCTATACTGTACAAATGTTAGTAAAAAAAATTATATTATAGATAACATAGTTGTTTAATTAAGATGGATGATGAACAGTATTAAGATTCCTTAAATGTCAAGGGTTTTGTCCTTAGTAATTTTTAAGCTCTGTCTGTAGCAGGTTTTCGGAAATCTCCCGTCCTCGCTGAGTTAAAATTTGGCGAGGATGGCCAATTTTCAAAAGTTGCCATCCTCTCAGACGGCTTGATATTAGAGATTCCATAAAAAAAAATATATATAACAAATTGTTGTCATCATAAAATTATGGCGAAAGCCTCCCTTTTCCAGTGCCATGAATGAAAACTGAAATGTTGTTACCTGCAAATTCCCCCCCCCCCCTAAAAGGGCAAGCTGTCAGATTTGCATTTGTGTTAATATTGAGCAATTTTTAAGCAATTACTTGAAAATAAATTAATTTCCAAAGGAGATGGGGAGGGGGGGTAAATATACAAATAAGGTATCCCTTATATAGAAACATGCATAGAAGAAAATCATTGACAGGTAGTTACTTGCTGCTGACATTGAGGGGTTCGCAAGCATATTAAACTAACTTGAATCCAACCATCAATGGTTTCTTTAATAAAAAATAAATTTGCTTTAAAGGTCTAAATCCCTCAGAGTATCCTTGCATTCATCCCTAGTGTTACTAGAATTAATTGAATTAGGAAGTCAAAATATTTTGAGACGTTGAACAACATGAATATATTCTGTATTAATCTTTCTTCATAACTGATTTCAGGCTTTTCTTGCAATTTAGCAACTAGTACATGTATACCAACTCTAGCTCACTTCTGAACAAATGATCTGGTAAACGTTTGGAAATTATATTTATATAGTTCACATGTTATAAGAGGATATGCCTCTTTGCATGTTTGAATATAAACATTATCAAAATCTAATGTATGTGATATGCCTTATTTTATATGTATAATAGGTTTATCCTTATATTAAAACTAAATGTAATTATTTTTGTGACTAACCTATATCATCAGAGGTAGTATTGTCCTGAACTTCCTGAAGCGAAAAAAATGCTGAAATGTTCTTAATTCTTGTTTGCTTCAAAATTTCTGTAATGTTTGATAAGCTTGCCTAAAGCAATTGACAAAAAATTTCTTGAGTTTCCCATACATTTTAGGAATATATTCTCGAAGCTCTGCATGCTATAGTGCATAATTTAAAAAGGAAATAAAATATTATAAGAGGATGTAGCAAATACTCTTTTCTGTATTCTTAGGCAAATTCGATTGCTAAGCTTTTGTTACTGAACATAGAAAATAGTATTTTTTAGATGAAGATCTCGGCATTTTCTTAAACTCTGTTTTTGTTCTTTGCCAATATCTGGCCGAAAATGTAAATCCGAGTTTTTTCAGAATCTCTATTTTAGGATTTTTTAAAAATAAAATCCTATGCTTTTGCAAAAGTTATGAAATTCTCAGGAACTAAATCTGTTTATTTTGAATTTAAATTCTGTTTTAATGTATTTGAGTTTTTCATGTAGTATTCCATTTATTAGTTATAATTTCCCCACATCATAGACATCTGAATTTATGCCAGTATATTTAGTCTTAGTGATTTGCACATTTAAAAATGAACCATTTCAACATCAATATTGGAAATTTGATGTACTAGCATCTTATTATGTGTATCTTTCTTAATTATATATAATTGCTTTCTAAAATGTCATTGTAAATTTAAATAAAAGCTATGAAATTAATTTAAAATTAAAAATGTGTAGCAGTTATGGTAATATTAAGAACAAAAAATTTTTACAAAGTTTTTTTTAGAAAATGGGTTTGAATTTTTAATTACACTGGGCTGTAAAAAAAATCCAGAAAATTTACTTTATCTTTACTTTGTAAGTTAGATTTTTTGAACCAAAATTAAGTAGAAATGCAAATAGTGTATGCCACTGTTATACATGGGTTATCTTTGTTTTTAAATCAAATTTTCAAAAATTTCTGCCTGAATATGTTTAAACATGTTTTTACTTAGTAGCAGAACATTCAAGATAGTATTGGGTAGCCTCGACTTTAGTAGTTTATTGTATCCTGAAATTTACTAAAAATTCAGTACTGAATTTTCATTTTGGCACTACTACCCTTGTCTTATGCCCATTGAGCTCTATAATCGAACTGAAATGACCGATAATGCCACTTTTTTTAGTCTCTCCCTTTCCCTCCCCTATCCTTTTCTTTTGTATAGTATGTATAGCAGAACAATGTCTTTGCTATATTTGATAATTGAAGGTTAAGATTTGTTATTTAATTTTAGATAGTATTACAATATTTTGTACACAATCCAAAATTGTTTTGGGAGAGGGAAAAAGAGGCAAATAAGAATATTTGGGTCTTCTTTGCTAATAAGAATATTTGGCTATATAATTGGAAGAGGCAAATAAAAAAATATATAGATATGTATATATTTTTTTAGATATATATATATAGATATATATATTTGACATGGCAGCAATATATTATTTATATAATTTATGTATATATATGTGTGTATATATATATATGTATATATATATGTATATATATATATATATATATATATATATATATATATATATATATTGCTGCCATGTCAAATTCTCTACAAAAACCCTTCCAGAGTTATATATATTTATAACACAATAGCAGTAACATTATTAATTACTATTATTGCTATTAAACCCCTTGAGTGTTATGACGCAATTGATAACAAGGGATGTGGGTGGTATGCAAGATGCATTTCCACATGATCTATCTGTACTTTCCATTTTAAAAACACAACTTTCTAGGGTAACTTCTAAGTCTCATTGAGCCATAAATAATCCCTTTTATGCATGATTGTTAAATTTTGTCCTATGTTGCCATGTTTAAAATGTATAAAATTTTGAATATATTTTGAAGTTTTCGCATCCACTTAAAAAATTTCTATCTAGTTCTAGATTTTTTGATAACAAAGAAGGATATAAAGTTTTATGAAAATCCAATGATATTTGTAACAGCTATTGTGTATATAAGAAATCAACCACAGACATCAGATGGACTTACATCACTCCAAAAGTAGTCAAAACATGTTCAGAAGGTCTTAAGAGATATATTGACATCACACACACACACACACACACAAAATCTCTTGAAAAAATAAAAATGGCACAAAAATTTTCGTGAAAACAATACTTTCTCAATACTATGCATGAGAAAGTAAAAATATCTCAAATGAGGGAGTAGTGATTAGCAAAATTTAAAAACAAATGGAAAAATATTTTATATTTTAACCATTGAATGCAAACATTCTTAAAAACAATAAGTGATTTTTCAATAATCAAGACGTTTATGAAGGAGACTTCATATGGTGGCGAGTGGTGTGTACACTTCATTTTCGATGGAACTATTAAGAACTTTATTCTCCATTACACACTTATTGGGTACAGTCATGCGAAATTGCAGAAAAACAAACAAAATCCCCAAAACCAAAAGTGGAAATACTTAATGAACCCCCTAATGTGATGCTGGATCCATATCAGTTATCATCTAAGCTCTATCTAAAGCCATTCCTGTGAAATAGATGTTGTAGGGGAAATGAAAATTTTATAATCCGAACTGACATTTCTAGAACTGGAAGTGGAAATCCTTAATGAGACTTATACTCCTACTAAAACGTAATGTTGAATCCATATCAATCACCATTTAAGTTGTATCTATATCAAATTCTAAAAAAAAAGTAGATGTTTTAAGAAATTATTTTTAACTGGAAGCTGAAACCCATAGTAAATCTTTCAAACCTCTGAAAAACTTGATGCTGAATCCAATTAGGCATCATCTGAGCTCTATCTATAACTGATTCTGTGAGATAGATGTTTCAAGAAAAATGAAAAATTTTGAATTGTAATTGGAAAAATACTGGAAGTGGAAATCCTTAGTGACACCCCTCTAGAATTCTATACTGAATCCATATTAGTCATCTAAGTCCTATTTATAGCTAATCCTCAGAAACACATGTTTCAAGGAAAATTTTTGAACCAAAAGTGAGAATATAGAAATATAGATTTGAAAATCCTTAGTGAACCCTCTCTAAAGTTTGATACTGAATCCTTATCTTTTGTCATCTAAGCTCTTTAACTGATCCTAAAAAATGGATGTTGCAAGAAAAATGTAAATTTTTTAATCAAATATGACATCTCAAGAACCAGAAGTGGAAAATAAAGTCCTTAGTGAATCATTCTACCCCCTCCAAAATTTATTGTTGAACCCATATCGGTCAGCTCTATCTATAGCCAATTCTGAATTACAGGTGTTTCAAGGAAAATTTTTGAAGTGAAAGTTAAATAGGAAATGAAAGTGGAAATTCTTCGTGAGCCACCCTACCTATTCTAGAATTTGATGCTCAGTCCATATTGGCTATCATCTAAGCTCTATTTACAGCCAATCTTGAAAAATAGATATTTCAAGTAAAATGGAAATTTTTTTATCCGGAAATGGAAAAAGTACTGGAAGTGGAAATCCTTAGTGAACCCTCTATATTTTTCAAAATTTAATGCTGAATCCATATCATACTCAGGGCTATCACAAGCAACTAAAAGAAAACTTTTAGATACTATTTTTTTTTTTAGATAAAAAGGGCCAAAACGTAATTAATTTTAAACTTTAACTAATTTATTTATCTAAGTGGCTACTTTTTCAAATTTGGTGACTATTTTCAAGAAAAGTTCAGATAAAATATGGATTTGTTTCCCCATTTGCATTCCGGGCTGCGTCTCGTTTCATGACATCATACCTGATGTCTGGCAGCTGCAAGTATCTGGCGATGCATGTACAGAAAAGATGCATTTACAAAAAGATGTTGTTCATGACATTCTCGGCGATGCTAGGCCTGCAGCAACCTGTGCTTAACATCCATTTTATATCAAAATTGTGCTGAAAACTATTATTTGCTAATAGCATTCTCTTTAAATTTATGGTCTGCGATTGCCGAAAGTACAACAATATTCTTCAGACTGTATTTGATTTCGTATGCAACACACTCTGGAAACCTTGAATTAAAATGTTGATCAAAATGTCATGGAAAATCTGTTTATTCAGGGATGTTGCACTAAATCTAATACCCTGATACACATTGTGCCAATTTTTGTATTTTCCTTATATTTTTTGCTAACCTGTCCAATCTCAATGCTATAGAAAAAATATAAAAAAATATGGCATATATTAAAAATTCTCTGCAAATTTTCTGCGATTGTTGGGTGCACCTTGGCATTTTCAGAAACCTATTTTAGTGTCAACTTTTGCCATTATTTCAGTAAATTATGCAAATTCATAGGAGAGATCTTGCACCATTCGATTTAGTATGAGGGCTAGAGGTGCGCCATATAAACAAACCCCCCACTCTGCATTCTATGAGACTTTTTTTTTGTATCATAGTGGGTATTAAAACCTAAAATGGTGGCCATTTAAATTTTAAAGTCCTTAATTTGCTCATTCAAGAAATCGTTTGATATGCATTTCGACGCCTGCACAATTCAGACAATAATAACCATAATGGTCATTCTCATATGTTCCCTGATTCACCAAAATATTCTGCAACTTCTTGGTTCACTTTTGCAATAACGGGTTCCTCCAAGCCATCAAAGTATGAGTCTATATCTTTCAGCAGGTGTTAAACATGCGAGACATTTTAAGTTATTCTCTAGATACTACACAAAATTCAATGTCATTTGCAATTCGATTGTCTAGGTTAAAAGTATAATGTTGTTTCAATATTATAATATAAAAAAAAAATCTAGGTTCCAAACAAGGGTCCTCTATTTTTTTAAATATTAGAATTGGTTCTTTGAGTTTTATTTAAAAAAAAAAAACTCAATTTAATTCCGTGGCTCATACTTCAGTTTCTGTCAGAAATGGAAAGGTATCATCATAGATCACTTTTGGCTTCCACAGTATTTGGAGAGACAGCAGGAAATAGAAATATAGTCAGTGTTAAATGACCTTAACTCTAGTTTTATTACCGAGAGTACTAACTTCAGTTTAATTATTGAGACTATGTTTCTCAGCAGAGGCCATACACAATGATAAGTTGTTTATGTTTTCATCCAACCATATTTCACCATGTTTTTGTCTATCTTTGTTTTTACACAGAAGTGATTAGACAAACAGTATATTATTAGCCGAATACCCATTAAAAAATAAACAGTCTCGTAATAAGCAACCCCTGAATAATGTAAAATTTGAATATGCATTTCACATTTATTCGTCAAATCGAATATTTGGTGTGCAGAACCCCCCTAAAGAAGAAAATATTTGAAAACTTAATTTGCGCACGTCTTTCTTTCAAACTATCTACCTAAAGCATACTATTTTATTATTTACCCTTTCGAATGTTTTTCTGTGGAGCACACCCATAAATGAACATTTTTGAGAAACTGATTGTGTTGGGGTTTTTTTATCAGATGATTGGCCCATATACCAAATATCAAGTCTCTATCACATTTAAAAGAAAGCATGTCTCCTTTATTCAAAAAATCAAACATATTGGTGTGCGGCACCCCCTAAAGTAGCAAGTATTAGAAATCTAAAATCGCACACTTTCTTCCTTTCAAACTATCTACCCTTACACCAAATTTCAAGTCCATCTATTCGGGAAGTGCCTAAAAAAAAGCATGACAGAGGGACACTTGGCAAATATAGATGGCTAACAGAATCCTTGAAATTAAGGAAGTAGTTTTTAGATTCAGTGCACTATATTGCACTACATATTAAGCACTACATTGCAATATATTCTCTGGCATTTTGGCAATATAAAATTCTATAGAACAATCCACGTAATGCCTTTTATCATGATAGTACACATGTGTATAATCATGTAATTTCCAAAGTTCACATTTTCCAAAAAATGTATGTATATTTACATTGGAAAGAAGAAAAGTATTATTGATAGATTTAAAGACTACACTATCTGGGTAACAGATATCAAAAAATAATCTTCATATAATGTGCATAAAAAGAGCATGCACAGAAGTCATCCTCTTAAGTGCTTCTTTATAAAATTGACAGTTTGTTTCAAAAATGCAGTACATGTACATTAACCTTGTTAAGAGTCTTTAACCACTGTGAACTAACTGAACCCGCTTAGTACTAAGATTTTGTTGCTATCTTGTATTCAATTACTTTTTGGGAAACTTGTAAAGTGTAGTATATAATTGGATTTTGGATCAAACTCCTATTTTTCGAAGTATAGTGGGTATAATTTCAATGTTGCAGTATTTTAACCTGGGTTTTCCCAATGGATTTAAATATTACTTCTAAACTGTAATATTTGAAATGTCACAGGTATTGCAGTTCAGTGTGTTTACTTACTCCTTTATGAAATATTGGTGCATAAGCTTTTGTTTTATTTTAAAATAAAAAATTAGGATGCTAAATGAATTTAGGGATTCTAAAGATGCTTAATGATTGATGAGATTTGAACAGAATAAATAGAAATATATGTATTCAAATATGTATTTATGTTCTACCAGGCAAGTTTTTATAAATTAACTTTAATTTAAAATCTTCGGGAAAATGTTTAATTTATATTTATAGATTTACTTTAATGCATTTAAAAACAAGAATACATATTTTTTTTACTAACCTAGGAAATTTGAATTTATCAGACTTTGTCGATTAGTACATGCTGAATGAAATCCCAAAGTTTATGCTAAAGAATGAAATGAAACCACATTGCTTGCTCTGCATTGTATTTAAATGGAACCTCAACCCCCTCCCTTTGTCATCTATCTGATAGTTTTGAAATACATCTGTAAACAACTGCTTATTTAAATTAATATATTCCACAAGAAATGTGTCGCTTTATGTGCAAGAGGTATAGACAAAACAAATGCATGTAGCCATAAAATTTTATATTTAGGAGAATTATGTGCTACAGAACTTTGTGATTTTTTTGTTATCTGCCTGATAAGAATGCAAATTATTCAAAATTAAAGATTTTGAAAGCATTATTCATTTGAATGGGGATAATACGAAAACTGGTATTCTTTTTTGTACATTTGTTTGTAAATTATTTTTACCAACTTCGAGAAGGACAGTCTGAACAATTTGAGGTATGATAAGCATTCACTTTTCTATGTAATAGAGCTCAATGGTCATACCTTTAAAAGTGGATGCTTTAAAAAAAATGTTCAAACATTGAAATTTAATTTTGAATTATTTATTTATGCAGTTTTATTAACATTGCTGAAAACTATTTATGTTGAAATGATTTCAGTGTTATATATTTTTTCTGTAATATGCTATATGCCCGATTTTGCAAAGTGATTATTGTTTTGTTTGTGATTTGTAGATTTTAAAGATATAATATATGTAATATAGATTAACTTGGGCAGTTTTTGGTGTTGGGCTATATTAATACTGATTTTCCTGAATTTGAATGAATATTTATTCATGTATCATCACATTCCCACTGTATTTCATCTTGAATGTAGAATATTGTTTATCATAATAAATTTTGTCTGAAAGTAATTTGTCTATCAATGTTTGGAAAACAACTGATTTTATGACATTTTGGATGGAAATAATATCAAATATGTAATTATGTTTGAATATTGTAAAAGAGTAAGTATTGTATCTATAGCATTGATAATAATTCTTTATACATGTAAAAATTAGAATTTGCTTTATATATTTAACTTCTAGGGGGGGGGGGGAGTAGTATTCTGGTCAGTTTAATGATCGTAGTTTTAAGGAAGCATATTGGAAAATGAAAACCTGCTGTATTACCTCCCCCCCCATTCGATTGTCGAACTCTTTGCCCTTTTTGAAATCCTGGCTATGCCTATGGCAGAAACTGACTACATGACCATTTTGTGATAAATTGATAGTGTTTTTAATTTTGAACTATTCTGAAGCAAATTATTTATAGTCATATAACTGCATTTAATACATTCAGTATACCCCTTCCCCATTGAATAATCAATTACATTTTTCATATGGTGGCTGTATTGAGAAAAACAATTCCTCTCACTTCCTCCCCACTCTCATTCAGTCATAGACCCCACCCTTTCCTAGATCCTGGCTATGCCCATGGCTTAAAGTGACTACATATTGTTACCTTTTTTTTACAATAAATTGTTTATAGTAGTACATTTTGTTGATGAAGTAATTCGAGCAAACAAAATCATAGTCCTATAATTAATTCCCTTTACTACATATTCTGTATTCCCCCCATTGGTTAAACATGTACATTAGTTTTCTAGTGATCTCTTTCCTGAATTTGGTCACCAACCTTCCTTTTCCTCAAGTGCCTGACTACACCTATGGCATCAAATGGCTATATAAATATAATGTACAACAAATAAGATCCATTGCATAAATGAATATGTTAAAAAAAATATTTTATATGGTTTAATACTGAGAATAACCCCTTTACTTGGATTTTCAAAATTAACTTAATTTTTCAGAAACTGTTTCCAAAATTCACAAAATGGGTATTTAAATTAAAAATTGAAAATTATTTGAATATAAAAAAAATCCAATTTTAAGATAAAAAAAATCATGAACTTGCAAATTAATTTATTATTATTTTTTTATATCCAATTACTTATTATGAATATCAAGATCTCACTATTCTGATATTCCACTCACATAGATCAAGTCTTTACATTATTGCATCAGGCTTGTGGCAATTAACTAGTTGTGTCTGGCAATTTTCTAAGTCCATTAACATTAGCACATTTGTACTCTGCAAATGCTTCCTAGTATTAAACATCAGTGCTGTTTTACTAAATTAGTCAATCCAGCTACAGCTGTTATAAATCTTAGTATATACTAACCTAATTATAGTATATAGTAACCTATTGTAAACCTAAATGTCCAACATATGTTGGACATTTAGGTTTACAATATGATGAAATACAAATGAATTATTTAGCAATCTTGTCCGCTACAACAAATTTGTTAATCATTAACAAGGGCATGTTAAGGGAAGGAGACTTTAGAGTCTGTCCCCTCCCCCCAAGAAAATCCTAAAAAAAGGATTTATTATATAGGATCTTTTACATATGTAAACAGTGTTTTGTCTTAACAGCACTTGTGACACCCCCCCCCCCCAATATTTTTATGGTCTGAGTCTCAACAACCCCCCCCCCCCCCCCCCATACACAAAAAAAAATTTTTAGATATGATCTTGATCATTAAGAAATGTTTTTATTGAATGTTAGGAATGCAAGTTATAATTTTATGTCATAGCCAACCTAGTACAAGAAGTTCAACAGGCCATGCACACCTAGGATTACTCTATGTATAGTATTATTCTCTCTGTGTATGTATATATACAGGGTGTCCAGTGTGCTATTGGTGCCCAATGGCTATTTCCTCAGCCATTAGTCACAGAGATATACTTCCAATTGCAAAAATGTTTTAAAGTTTAAAATCTATTATCTTAGAAACAGTTTAAATCAATAAATGCATTTCTGAAAGAAATACGAAATATAAATTTCTATACAGTCCCCCAGTCCTACCAATTATATTTAGGAAAATCATCCTCATACAATTTTATACAAAATAAAAAAAAACCTATCCTTTTACGACCAAAATTGACAGACTTACAGTTGTTTAAAGTTGAGCGCGTTTAGTGCTGAGAAATGGTCAATACGGTCCCTGATTGGTTGGTTGCCTGAAACAGGACATTTTTATGTGCAAAAAAGCGACTTAAGTCATAAAGTTTAATGCTTCATAACTCTCTGAATTTTGGTCGTAAATGGAAGATTTTTTTTTCATGAAATTGTATTTTCATGCACCGGTGCACTGGACACCCTGTATATGTATATATATATAATAAAAATATATGAAATCCCAATGATAGATTAGAGATAAGTTGTAACTCGTATAACCATAACTTAAAATATAAGATACCTACATATAAAGATGTAAAAAAAGAGATTCATCAATCAAGGAGAGAATAAAAAGCATATATCAGCTATATATAATCTACAAATATATAAATATCAATTATGAGATTTCAAAATTGAAAAACTGAAAATAACCAAGCATAAAGCCAAACACGTGGAAAAGCACTAGACTTAAAATAGAATTCATTTTAAACAGATTCATCTTCAGGGTCTAGTATCTATTCAAAATGACCAAAAAAAAAAGCTTGTTTCTGAAGACTGAGATAGATAATACAGTAGTGGCCAAAATTGTGGAAACCTTTTGGAAAAAGTGTATTTTTGAGGTTTGATAGCTCATAACACCACTTTTTTTTTATACAAATACCATAAAATTATATATCAATGGAAAGATAATTTAAACAAAATTGTAATGCACAATAACATTTATGAATTATTTTTTAATAGTATTTATAAAGAAGAAAAATGAAATACATAGAAAAAATGAGATGTACAAAAATTCTCACCATGTCAGTTAATACATAGTTGGGTAACCTTTAGCCTTAATTACGGCCTTACAGCACTTTCCCCATGGAGTGAACCAAGTTTTTTAGTTCTGCAGCTATTACAATGTGAAACCAAGATTGAATTATTGCTTCTGTTAATTGGGTTTTATTGCTGGGTTGCTTTTGACTAACAAGTTTCTTTAGTCTGCTCCATAGATTTTCGATAGGGTTACAGTCATTCCAATAGTTGAAGATGATGATCTTGAAGCCATATTTTGCACACATGAGCAACATGACATGGAGCTGAATCCTGTTGAAATATAAATGCCTTATTATCTTGGAAAAGATCACTGTCAGAAGGCTGCAGTTTGGGCTCAAGTATTTCATTTATGTATCTTTGGGCATTTATATTCTCATTGATCACGCAAATTCTGCTCACACCTCTTGATGTCATACAACCCAAATTATAACACTAACTAGGTGTTTCTTCATGGTAGGTGTAATGCAATTAGGATGCAAATCTTCTCTGATACTTCTCTTTACGTATTTTACACCATCACTACCAAACAGGGAGATTTTGGTCTATTCACTCCAAATTACACTGTCCCATTGTTCAGTTAACATGAGTTTTAGCCCAGTTTAATCTTTTCAACCTTTGTTTGACAGATAAAAATGACTTTTATTCGTGGAATTCTAGCATTTAGACTAAATTCATACAGTCTGTGCCGAACAGTCCTTGCACTCAACTTCACATTGCATTGTACCATTTCACCTTGTATGCACCAAGATGGTTTTCTTCTGTTACCTAGGCACAGTCTCTTAATTCTTCTATCATCACTTGCTGTTGTGCACCTTTTCCTGCCTTTATCAGTCTCATTTTGTAGTGACCGAATCTCCTTATACTGCTTCAAAAACTTAGAAATGCTACCTATGGTTAAGTTTCCCCTAATATTTCTTCTAATTTCTTCATAACTGTAGCCTTGTTCACTTCATAGTACTACTTTACATCACTCCGAACCGGCAGTCAGGGGCATGCGTTTCCGTCTGATTACCAAGTTGTGGGTTCGAATCCCGCCAGCGGGCATGGATGTTGTCTTGTCGAGGCCAAGTCAGACTTCTGCCCTTCGGGGAGCCTCTATAAAAGTGAAGCTGCAAATTTTCTCCCCTTTGCCATGGGGGAATTAGTAATGAACTTTACATCGCTTTCTGGATGATCAGTCAACTCTGCACCATTTCAATTTTATTACATTTTACAAGCTTACTAAATCAAAGAACACACACACAAAAAAACCCAACTTGATAGCAATCGCTAACACACTGATAAATGTCCTGTGACTTGTTGGCTCATTGCCAAAACAAGATGACACTTGATTGGCTCTCTAAACACTCGTGCTCATTGGCTGCATTCTAATGAAAGAAAGCTACGTCATATAAACCTAAGCAAGTTGTTCTTTTTTCTGGTTATTTTGCTATAACTTTTTATAGAATACAGATAATTGAACAAATGTTATTGCATTACAATCTTGATTAAATTATCTTTCCATTGATATATAATTTTATGGTATTGGTAAAAAAAAAAAGTGGTTATGAGCCATCAAACCTCAAAAATACACTTTTTCCCAAAAGGTTTCCACAATTTTGGTCACTACTGTAAACTGGATCATCCAGATACATCCATATTATTGGATTATTTATTTTATATTCATTCTAGTGTACTCTTAAAAAATATAGACCTTTAAAATTGATAAAACTAGGCTAGCTTTTTTATAATATAGCAGATTTATTTTGCAAAAATATGGCCTTATTTTGCTACTACTAATTTCTTTTCATACCCTACTGGATTCAAACCCACAATGTGCTATGAATGTGTGTGTTGAAAGGAATCTACATCTTTACCGGCTATACAACATTTGGCTTATCTTTTGTAACTCAAAATAATAAGACTTATAACTTAATCTTTTATAAATATTTTTCTATATTTCTAGATTAAATAAATTGAAGTTATTTTTATTTTCCAAGATTTCAGTATAAGAATTAGGGCTAGTTAATAGAAATTAATGCTTAGATAACTACTTTTTGCATACTTTATATAAAATTTTAATACTATATGCTTTGTGATTTTCTTCTCATAAGCCTAAGTCTCATTTTTAGAAGTACTGCAATAGCAGTTACTTCGTTATTATTCAAATTCCTTCACTGCAGACGTTTGTAATATAGCTGTAATGATGAAAATGTGAGTTTATATTGCCCCCATACTAAGACAATGTAAAATATTTATAATATCTGAAAGTTACAATAAATTTCAGTAACAGTATAGTAAAATTGCTAGCTTGATTATCATTTTGATTTTAACAAGTTTAAACTTATAAAAATCAAGTATGTGATTCAACATGACATCAATAGTTATTCTGTAAATTTTTACAAAATATAGAACAAACCGATTCAACTTGAAAAACAAAATTATGATACAAATCATGGCAGCCATAATGGCAAGGTAAAGAGTAAACAAGAAAGATCAATCATGCTTAAAGCATTGATTATGAAACACTTTCCAACTTCAATGCAATTTTATTTAAACATGTCTAAAATGCAATACATTCCTCGGTAATATTTTAAAACTTATCACAATAATACATTAATTTATTATATTTGAAACCTTAAACCTTCATCGAAAAAAATTAACTTCATTCAAATGACGGCATTAAAGTATAAATTGCCTGGTTTAAACATCTCTTAAATGTTATACATTCCTCGGTAATAATTTTAGAATTATCATAATACTACGATAATTTATTATATTTGAAAACTTCATCGAAAACAACTGAAATCCATTCAAATGACATCATAAAAAAATAACACGCATGGCTCTCTCTATAAAAGCAACATTTCATTCATAAATAATTCCCCCATTCATGTCATTCATCACAATACTATAATAATTTATTTTATTTAAAAATTAAGACCATTGAGCTCGAAGTAAGTAAACTCTATGCGTAAAACTTCATCGAAAAATATCGTCCTTCTCTTTCTAAAATCAATGAATATTTCATTCACATCAGCTAAGCAGACTCCATGGACTAAATGATTTTGTGTTAAAGAATTACAGCGATTCTAATACAACTCATTCTACATATTTTGCTGTTTACATTTTACATAGGTGAAAAATAGGCTTAATAGTAGAAATAATCAAATTTGGAAGAGCATTTAAACTGAAATATATTGTCATTGCGTTGTTTCAGTATGTAGATGCACAGAATTTAGGCAAAATTAAAGTAATTTTAGGACGGATACAACACTCAATATGAATTAAAAAGAACTTTAAAAATCACGATTTTGACACAAGATGGATGCCATATATCATTTTGAAGTGGGTCATGTGATCGTTTCATATCATGGACACGTGATCGCTTAATATAAGAGGTGTTATTATTATTTTAATTTTTATTTAAAAAACAACTAAATATATTTCGCTGAATTTTTTTTTATATATTTTATGGAACAATTTGAATATTGCCTAAAATTTTCGAAGCAATTTGTGAATTCTAAATCCGCTTAAAAAATGCTTGAAAAATTAGGTCCCATAGGGCTCAATGTATTCCATTTTTTCAACCCGGGTTCAATCCAAAACTAATTGGGTGATATTATTCATTTATATTCCCATAGGTCCTATAGACCGTCTGAACAACATACTAAAATTTCATTTTGATTAAGTCATTTTTACGGCAGTTATCGTGCTAACGGACAGACAGACAGACAGACAGAATGAACAAAGTCATAAACACTTTTCAACTTTGTTGTAAAGTGTTAAAAACTGCACAGCGGGTTTTTTCGCAGCTCAAGCTTGTTGAACAAAGAATTGATCCATTTTCATCCATGATGGATATAACATAGATAAGTATTTGTATGGATGTGCAGGGGAAGTCGAATCCGGTTAATCCAGAGCATGTAATTTAGGAACGTAAATTAGACACGAAATACAGGATTAGTCCATTTCTTGTCCACAGTGGTTATAATGTGGACTAGATTGTCTATAACATCCTTCACGAATGAAAAATAGACCAATACTGTGTTCATCATCCAAAACATAAAATTTTTGGACATAAACTTTGGATGATCCAGATTATGTTACTTATGGATATCTACGAGGATATCTCGTGTTAGATGTATCTTTTTATGCGTGGATGTGTTTTGGATCAATGTTATATATTCTGAATATGATCTGCATATCTGCGCTGTATGGGACTAATATCTTCCTAAGATTCAAGGAGAGTTCTCAACATTTCAGTGGCCTACTTCACTTCATTTGTAGTACAGTCTTTAAGTTAATCTGTCTGCTCCTCTATTTCTTCATCAGAAACTCGCTCTCTTGTTGTTTATAGTCAACATTTTGCATGTTGCCAGAGAATCATCCACATCTAAAAAGTCTTCAAATGAAATGTCTAGATTAAGTCTATTCTTAATGATCATCCACTCTACCGAATTTACTTCATTGGCTTCTACTTCGTGGACTGTGTCAACAGTCTTTTGTTTTTCCTCCTTTCTCTTTCACTTAAATCTTGCTTTTAGGAAACCAGTCTTGATCATCATCTTCTCAATAACATTTCTTCAAGCATAGTCTGTCATCCCTATTGTATCCAAAACATTGGTGGTGTAAAGGATATTGCCATCATCAATGGTGCCTAGAAGTTTTTGAACCAGTTCTCGCTTGTATCCCACTTTAAACCTTTAAATGATCCCTTGATCAAGAGATTGCAGCTTGGATGTAGTCTTTGGATGCAAAAACTTTATAATGATGTTTTTTAGAGTGGAGAGGCTGTAATGAACATTTTGTAGTTATCAGTGTAAAGAAGAATTTTTCTTTGTTTAAAACCCATAGATGTGTCAATTTCTTTTAACCAATCACAGAAGATTTCACTTGTCATCCAGGCTTTCCTGTTTGCTTTATATGTTATAGGAAACAATTTCACTTTTGAGAAACACCTGAGCTTTACAGAATGACTGATCATCAGTGGTAGAAGTTTTTCACTCATTTTGATTAACAGTGAACAGTATAATTGCATCTACTTTATTTTGTTTACCACCTCAGCACTCTTCCTGCCCCCCCTCCCCTGAACATCGTTATTCTGTTGGGTAAATATTAGGAAAAACTCTGTTTCATCAGCTTTGAAGACATCCACTGCCTTATAGCTTTGCACAAGAAAAGGGGACCTCCTTGATCCACTCCTTGCAAACGCTTTGAGGTACAGATGCACTTTTGCCACAAGTTTTCAGAAGATGATTTCATGTCTATATTTGAAGCTGACGAGTCAACCACTGCTGGCTTTAAATTTGCTACTATGGCTATGTTCTTTTGCAAAATCCTCAGCTGTCCTTTGTAACATCATTCTGCTTACAGGAAATCCTTGATCACGATATTGCACAAACTGTTCTCTTATACACTTGTTTACATACAGTTAAGAACACTTCCTTGTTTTCAAAGTTTCTCTTTACTGAATCTCTGTTCTTTATCATCGTTGAGAGTACTCGACAGAATATCAAACTTGGTTGCAACTTCATCCTTTTTTATCAGAATTTCTGTCCAAAAATTTTAAGATTTCCATTTTCCAGAGACAATGAAAAATGTCCAAATCATTGTCTTTCCTTTGTATTTGTATAATACTTGTTTAAATTTTAAATCTCCTATTTATAATACTTACTTTTGTAATTGATTAATCTTCAATAGACTGTTTATATTATCATTATTACGTAGCTGTTTTATGCAAATTTGTCTGCCCATCTGGTCTACATATGAGCTTGTTTCCATGGTAATTTTTCATATAGCCATTGATAAAGGGTATAGTGATACCCGAAAGCGCTCTGGCCTTTTAACATTTGTACATCTTGTAGGATGGTTTTATTTGATTAAATGACCTTTTATCTATGATATGTGTCTTTAATTTTATTGCTTATATATTGAAGTAGACATGCTACCACCTAATAATTAAGAAAAAGAAAAATTTACACTTTATCATTTTGTTTAAACATTTGAACTAATGTTTGTTGTTTCATTAATTTTGGTATGTGGGAAAGCAGTTTTTCTTTTATTCTGTAGGTAGATAAGACATTATTTCCTGTTTGGTTATGAAGCTTCTTGTTCCAATACCTTTAATTTCATGATCAACTGTTTGTACATGATTATCAATAGGTATTTTGTCTATCGACCCCCCCCCCCCCCTCACACACACACACACCTCAATTCGCTGGCGAAATGTCTCCATATTTTTACTTTCTCATACTATAGAATAGAGAAAATAGTGTTTTTATGATTATTTTCTATTTCAAGATTTTTATGCCAATACATGTTTTAGGACCTGCTGAACACATTTTGACTATTTTAGAGTAATGTCCATCTGTTGTCGATTGCTAGTGTATTTGATAGCTGCCATAAATTCTGATGAATTTTCACGAAACTTTATATCTGGCTTTATTATCGAAAAATCTGGAACTAGATATAGAATTTTTTTAAATTTGAGTGAAAACTTTTTTGAGTGAAATTTCATATTTTCTATGGCAGCATGAGACAAAAGTTTGCATAATCATGCACAAAAGAGATTATTTATGATTCAATGATCACGAAACTTAACAGCTTCAATCATAGTAATGCCACTCAGCTGATGAAGATTTCAGTAGTGGAAAACAAAAATATCAGTAGTTAAGACTTTCTCAGTGGTCAGGTTAAGAAATGAAATATATATGCTCACATAATACAAAAATGCATATACAAAAATTTATTTAAGTATATATATATATATAATTAAATTATGCATTAATATATATATTTATATAAGTTTTTATCCAGTTAAAAATACTTTATATTGAAATCAAGCATTTCCGTTTGATAAAGCATAAGTTTTCACTAATGATAATAACAGATATTAATCTTTAATAAAAAAATAAATGTATTTATAGATGTGAATATATCAATTTTAATATATCCTTGTCAAAATGGTTGCTTTTTTATTTGCCTAAATCATTATTTTAATATACCACTTTTTAGAAAATATCCCTCCAAAAGGTTCAAAACCCATTTCAAAATAGGAAAATGTGTATCAAGCAAAGATCATTAATTAAAAAATTAACCTTAGTAAGCAACCAGAATATTAAAAAAATCTGATGTGGGCAGCACATGACTTTCCCTGCAGACTTATATCCACATTCTCTTTATTTTAATTAAATTTAATTCACTTTTAATTCAATTTTCGTTCTCATTTGGTAACTGGATTTATTTTCAAAGGTGGCGTAAAGAAAATACGAAAAACTAAAATATCTCGAGAACGACTAGTCCTAGTGTAATAGGGTTGATCTTATTCTTTTCTTCATTTAAATTATGTATAAAACAAGCATTTAATGGATATATTTGAGCATACGTAGCTTTTTATTTTAGATTTTGATGATTTTTGCAGGCCATTTTGAAAAAAAAAAAGGCAGGTTATTTTTTTCTGAATTGTACCAAAATCTAATCAGCATCAGGGTAACATACAAGCGACTTATATACCGAATTTTGTGATATTCAGTATATTAGTTTTTCAGCTAGTGGATACAGGCAATTTTTGTGGTCCATTTGGCAAAAAAAGGTAGGTTCTTTTATCTCAAATCATACTAAAAACTAATAAGAACCAGGGTCACACCCAAGTGTCTTACCTACCAAATTTTATGAAATTAGGTCCATTAGTTTTTGAGCTGGAGTGGATACATACATTGCACAGACATCAAGCTAAAAATAGTTTTTTGTATTCTAGGTCTCGAAACATGTAGATCCGTCGAAAACTCTGCAATTTTCGGCATGATTCCAATACTTTCCCTATACATTACCATGTATTGCAGGGAAAGTAATAACCTAGTCTAGTCAATCAAATATGCAACATTTAGAAGATGGATGGGAAAATATACTAATGGACTCTCGGCGATTCATGTGAACATATGCAAAAATAATTAAAAAATTAACCCTTAATAGCCAAAATATGAAAAAAGCTAGTTTAGTCA
The DNA here is from genome assembly GCA_951213105.1 of Amaurobius ferox. Lineage (NCBI taxonomy): Eukaryota > Metazoa > Arthropoda > Arachnida > Araneae > Amaurobiidae > Amaurobius > Amaurobius ferox. The sequence continues at coordinate 145,614,114 of OX578133.1, read as the reverse complement.
ATCTAATGTAGAACATTTAAAGATGGGGATGGATGGAAAAGATACTAATGGACTCTCGACGATTCATGGGAACATAAAGTGAATTGCGTAATCAAGTTGTTTGTGCGAAAATAATTATAAAATTAGCCTTAATAATTAATCAGAATATAAAAATAAGCTAGTTTAGTCGATCTAATATGCAATATTTAGAAGATGAAGATAGATGGAAAAAGATACTAATCGACTCTTGGCGATTCACGAGAACATAAGAATTGTACAATTGCACTGTTTTTGTGCAAATAATTATAAAATTAATCATTCAACAATTTATGAGAAATTTAACATCATTTTTAAGAAGTATATTTATTACTACCATGAAAAGCAACACCGATCTTTTACATTCCATGCAGCAGTAAAACATCATTGTTGCAGTGATTTGATTAGCATTACCGTGCAAGCGGCCATAGATCTCTGTTGTCATGTTAATTTGATTGGCATTAATGCCCATTGTTACATTGATTTGTTCATAATCCGCAGTATAAGGAAGTTCCCCACAGAAACTACGGATAATGCATAGTAATCGGCATCTCTGTGAGCAGGTCAGCAAATTGAAAATTCCCTGATTTTTCTAGAATTTTGAACAAAAATCGATTTCCCCTGACATTATAGTCCACTTTCAAATTCCCTGTAAATTCCCGATTTTCAGAGTGTGCACGAAACCTGATACATGTACCTATAAGAAATTGAGCTACTGCCACGAACTCAGCATGTATGTATCGTTTGAGGAAATATGAAAATAATTAGAATTTCTGAGCAAAAACACAATTTATCAAGAAATGGTGGCAACGAGATGACATTTTAGTAAGTGGTAAATCCACCCCTGGCAGCTATACAAGCTGATATTCAGTGTGGCATAGAATCAATTAAGTTGCTTATATCCCTCTGTGAAAGATTCTGCCACAAATTTTGCAACTGATCAGCTAATTCAATGGTGTTCTGAGAAGGCTACAATTGTCATCCCAGCATGTCCCAGCCATGTTCTATTGATGATAGGTCTAGGGACCTGGATGTCAAGGGAAGGTATTAAATCCTTTTAGGCATTGTTGAGAAAGCCTTGCAGTATGTGGTTGAGCATTGTCTTGTTGGTAAATGGAACCTGGGTAGTTTGACAGCATAGGCAGAACAATCGGCTGCAGAATATTGTCGACATACAAGCGAGCCATCAGATTGGCTTGCAGCATAGCTATAGAAGATTGACTGTCCCATAAGATGGCTCCTCAGACTGACACACCATGTGTGATGGTCGGGTGCTGTTTGACAACATGAGATCAGATTGCTAGTCAGTCTTCTTCTAAACATGCATGTGGAAGTCATCAGCACTGAGAGAGAACATGTCTTCAATTGGACACTGTCCAGGCGGGCCAAGTTCCGCAACAATCCAAAGGGCTCTGCCTATATTGAGGTCAGTGGTAGATGCCTTAATGAATATTGACACCTAATTCCACCTTCTGTCAGTCATCTCGAATAGTATCCCTTGATACAGGATGCATGGAGGATAGCAAATACCTTTGAATGGCTGATAGCGATGCCCTTGGTTTGAATTTGGCTCCTGTCCTGACTATATAATCCTTTCGAGCAGTTATCTGTCTGGAACATCCTGAAACTGTATGAAGGTTACATGTGCCTTCTCTGATGCACTGTAGCAAACAACGAGCAACTACCATATTGCTATCACCAAGATGGCGACTGATATGCTAGAAAAATGTAAACAAAACATCGTGATTTACTATCCTGAGAAAAGTTCAAAATATAAATTCATTTTGAACGACTCACTTTGTCCTCGGAAATGAATTATGGTATTTTTCAGCAAGATACTTCATGCAAATTCAACTCGCGTTACATATGCAGAAATTTGCATATCTAGGGGTGATCCTGGTGATGTAATGAATCCAGAAGGTACTCATTCTTGGATATATAAGGACTTGACATAATACACTGGATTAAGAGGGGAAGAGTACCACACTGAATCTGAGTTAGGTTGACTTGAAATTGAACATTAACATATTGATCTTCATTGGATCAGATCACGAGATCGGTATATATTCTATAATCAGGAAGAAGTCAGTCATGACTCAAAAGTAATTCCTGTAGATCACTATGATCATTAAATTATTTATAGTTATGTCAGAAGAGAGTGATAGTCAACTAAGTTAATGTTTGAAGTTTTCAACAGTATGCTGTAATGGCTGATTAGTGTATGTGTTAAAATATTCCTAACTTATTACTACTACAGTGGTGAATCTATTGGAAGATGGATTCACCGCTCTTGTGATCTATCTTTATGTCAACTTTTTCTGTTATATAAATCTGTCTTATTCTGTTATATCCAGCATTTGATGAAATATTACAACTGTGTTCCTTTGGGAGGATCTGTAGGAAATATTAAAAAAATAACACTATTGTGTCCAATGATGCATTTTAGCATTGGTTCAATGGTAAGCCATCTGGAACTAACATGACGTAAAATAAAATGATTTTCAACATTTAAAAAAGACTGAATTCCAGCAAAATCTTCTTTTTTGTGCAGCACTTGTTTAAAAAAAAAAAAAAAAAATTCAGTGACCTATAATGAATGATATTATGTTGTGAATTTTATGTAAAGAACATATACCAATATCTAAGAGTTCTGCTTCTCTAATTGCTTGGAGTTCAAAATTTAATTTCTTTAACACTAACTTATTTATATTTAGGCTATCCATTGATAATATGGTAAGTTTATTAAGGGCAAATTATATTGTTTAACATTTTCAAGCAAAGTGTCTTTTACATCTTATACTACTTCTACTATTGCATGCCCTAGAAGTACACTTGTTAAATAAGCATATTTAATCACATTTTTTGATTATCAGTACACACACACAAAATTGCTTTTTTACCTGAGCAGTAGTAGTTTCATCAAATACAAGTGAATATGTATTGTCAATATTTTGCCGCATATCTGTTAAGAGCATAGAGGTGAAATATGGAGCAATTCCATGGGATATAATGTAATATGTATTTTTAAATCCGGATTGGCATAATATATGAAAACAAATTTTTCCTTTTTAAAAAGCAAGAAAAAATAGAAAATAAGTAAAAGTTTTTAAAAAGTAGGAAGCGTACAAACCCTTATAATTAAACATAATCCTACTCATGAAACTTAAGCTCAGTTCATTTTATAAACTCTATGTAATTAACTTCGTGTATGAGAAGATCGTCATATAGAAAAAAAATTTTTTGAAATTACTTTTACTTTCAATGTGATTTTATATTAACAAACATTAACAACATTCATGAACTATATTTTTATTTTTATCTATAAACTTAAATTACATTTCATGTGCAAATTATTTTTTTCTATCCAATAAATAAATCAAATAAATAAATGCAGAATTTACACTGTTTTGCAAAAAAAAAAAAAAAAAAAAAAAAAAAATATTTTATAAATATCAGAAAATGAAAAATTTAAAGACATGACAAATTTTAAGCTCAAAACACTCTTTTTATATAAGAAAGGAACCAATAAAAGTACAAATCTTAATACATACACAGAAACATCAGTCTATAAAGAGCAGGGCATTATATCACACAGTTATGAATTCACATGGAAATGAGATATCAAGTGAAAAAGTTGATATACTTTATATAGGTATGAGGTAAAAAATACTGCTTTTTATTTCTTTTAAATGAGATGGGAAACTTGCATAAATAGTGTGAACATGACTCAGGACATAGGACATAAAAAAAAATTAAAAATGCAATATTATAAATACATAATACTAATATCAATATTCAATATGTACAAAGACAAATACAGTATTCATTTTTTTCTATACTTTAGTATTTTTGGAATTATCTGCCCAGTAATTCTGAATGGTCATGGTTTCCAGACTGTTAAGGAAAGAGTCATTATCCAAAGATGTCATTTCTTCTGAACTCTCCTGAAATTAAAAAGGTTATTACAAATTGTAAGAAATTTAAATTTATCTATCAATTAAATATATGTATGTAAACAGAGGCATAGCAACGGGTCAGATACTCAGATAGAGGCATCTGTGCCTGGGTGCCAGTCAATAGGGGCATCGGAATTAGGTAGGATATTGAAGAAAATAATTTTCTAAAAGAAGGGCATGCAAAAGTTTTACTTCTGTAAAAATAACTAGAAAGTAAAATTTTTGTTAAAACCAAGAACAGAATAAAACAATAAATTATACCATTTGTAATTTGTTTTTTTAATGTATCTTTTTAACCCTTTGGCTGTAATGCTTTCTCAGAGAAAACTTCTCCACAGTGTTAACTATTTCCTGGCGTGAGTAATGTTGTTTTCCCTGTGGAGGGAAGCTCATCACTGGATGAATGTAATTGAGTATTAAGTAAAAGAATAAGTAAATAAATCATAATTATTTTTTAGAATATATGCAAAATGTACTAACATTTCCTATAAATGCATCATTTAATTTAATTTATTATTTCTTACAAAATTTTCATGCTGTAATATATTTTAAAGCAAGGTGCAATACACGGTTCTACATCAGTCTTAACAGTAAAATTATGTTTCTTTTCACACTTTTTTTACACAAATGAATATTCACTGTTACTGTCATCTGAATAAAAAATATATAATTGTTCCTTTCTTTTTTCCCTACAAACCTGATGTTGAAGCCATCACACACTTTCATATGTAAGGAAAACATCAAATGGCACAGAAATTATAAAAATGTGTGAGAAAAAAGCAGTAGAATTCAAAGAACAACTGACTTGTGCTGCCATCTACGGTGAAACAGAACAATAAAAGCTGTAAAACAAGTTAAAAGTACTTATAAGAAGGGAAAACATTGATGGCTGCTTCTAGTGCATTACTAATGTACAGCAGAAGTTTTCACTAAATGCACTAAATGTGTTAGCAACAGTCAAAGGGTTCAGCAAGGTTTTACTTTTTAGCTTTTTTTAAAGCTCATTTCGTTGTTGGACCACTGTATCTATATGCCAAGTTTGAATGTTATTGAATAGATGATTTAAATTTATAAAAAGGGGTGGGGTTACCAGTGTACCTATTTTTAAATGACACACACTTGTGCTATCAGGACAATCTGCGTTTGAGCAGGAACCGATTTTTCTGATCTGATTCTCAGAATATTGCTTTGATGGCTTCTGACTTCATAACCTGATGGATTTTGACATTATGCCAAAATAAAAACATTTAACCTTGAAGATCTTGACAGAATTTGATAATTACATTGGGAACCTTCATGGGGTTGGAGAACGATTGATTCACTTTGTTGAGACTAACAAATGCAATATTTTATTTTTGGTAAAAACTTATCTTACTGTACAGATTTAATAGTTATATATATATATATATATATATATATATATATATACATACAGGGTATCCCAAAAACATTGACCTCGGCTTTTATTTCTTAAATATTGATCTTAGACATATATGGTAAATTACAAAGTTGTATAAAAAAAGGTACAGAATTTTATGAAATAGATAAAAATTTTCAGGAGATTAAATTTGAAGAAATACAAAATTCAAATTTTTATACAGGCCCTGTGAAAAAACATTTCCAAGGAGTAAAATGTGCCCCATACACTAATAAGGTGATGTACAAAATTTCAGCATTTTATCATAAAAAGTCACAGAGATACGTTTAAACAAAGTTGGTGAGGGATTAATCAAAAATTCAAATGTAAATGTTTGCAGCAAAAGTGCAAATAATGCAATGCAGAAATGCATCATAGGCAAATAATATCTGCCTCTTATCTTTAACCCTTTCGCGCCGGTTAGCACGCCCGCGTGCCGGCTGCGAACTTGCATTCAATGACGTACGGCACGCACTTGTGCCGGTGAGAACTTTACCCTAAACGGCGACTGGCACGTATCGGTGTTTCTACATGAAACGTTTTCGTTTGAATTTATTTGTCTACTAGATGCGTTAAATGCCCGTGGAAGCAACTTAAATGTATTTTATAGATGTTTGTATTTTATAGATGTTTGGCACAAGGAGAATCCAATGAATTATTTCTCCATTTGGAGCGGTGAAACACATGGTTCTGTAAAGTAAACAGAGCACTTCTTGTAGCATCAACAATTTTATAATTGAGTTCCTGGTCTCCTTTTGATTTTAGCTTTTAATGATTTCGTTGGTGAATTACAGGAATATAAGAGAGTATTTTTTTTTTTTTGGGGGGGGGGGGGGTTTAAAGGAATGAGTAACAGTGAAATGATTAGGCTATTTCGGATAAAAGTATGGCTGGTTTGAGACTTTCTTTCTGTGAAAGAATATACGCGTATGGTAAACGAACCAGACAGTAATGAAAGCAAAGCAGATAGTGAAGATTCGTGGAACAGTGTTATTTCTGATGATGAATCTGAAAATGCAATTGATTCTTCAGATTCTGAGCGTACTATTATTACGCATTTTTTCGAATGATGTTTGGACATGTGATTTGAAAGATATGAATTGTTTGGAGTTTTTGAACATACCTGGAATAAATCACAATATCATGCCGCCTAATTTAGATAAGGAACTTGATTTTTTTAGCATATTTTTTGATGATGAACTAGTAGAATTTATCGTAAAAGCAACTAATGAGTTTGTAAAGAAAAAATGGGAGAAAAATCTCCTCTCTCCTTCCACATCGAAGACTCCACCTAAATGTATTTACACCTGTGACAGGAAATGTATTTACACCTGTGACAGGAACTAAAATGTATTTTCACCTGTGACAATGTATTTACACCTGTGACAGGAAACGAATTTTGTGTATTTCTCGCACTAGTAATTTTGACGAGCATTGTCAGAAAACCAAATCTTAAAATGTATTTTTCTAAGAATCCAATTATCAGTACTCCTTTTTTTAATTCAGTTATGAGTCGCGATCGATTTATACGAATATTACGTTACCTTCATTTTACTCTTGATAGTAATGCCCAAAAACTAGATAAATTGAAACCCGTGTTAGATGCATTAGTTTCAAAATTTAAATCTATATACACTCTTAGAAGAAATGTGTTCATTGATGAATCTTTGTTCTCATGGAAAGGAAGGCTGGGATTTCGTCAATATATCCCCTCGAAAAGGTCCAGATATGGAATAAAAATATATAAATCGTCAGAATCAGGCTATAAATGGAATTTCCTTGTGTATACTGGAAAGGACACGGAATTATCAAGCTCTGATGGTGGGTATGGAGAACGCGTTGTGAAAACATTTCTAAGTGAACTTTTAGGAAAAGGATATACTTTGTATTTGGATAAATTTTTTACCTCTCCTGTACTTGTAAAGTATTTGTTGTCTAAGAATACGCATATATGTGGTACAGTTTTAAAAAATCGGAAGGACATGCCAAAGAATTATCCATCCGTACCTAAAACATATATACACTAAAATTTTTAATGTTTTGATAAAAGAAAATTTGTATAAAAAATATACATCAAATAGAAAATAAGTATTTCCTTTCTTCCTGAAAAAAGTAGAATGCTGTGTTGAATGGGTGATTTTTAGTGAATTTTTTTCGAGAGTTAGGCTTAGCGCAAAAAATTAGCCGTCTTTTGGGAACAGTTCAGAAACGAAACGTTCCGTCCTTTGGGCCACGGCAGTTTCGGAATGCCGCCGTCCCGAAAGGGTTAATGGATCTTTGGTATGGATGGAAAATATTTTGAACAAGCTTTGTAATCTTTGTATTATGTGTGTTTGAAGTTATTATTTCTATATATACACAGTGTAGATACTTTTGTACCAATAAATAGCAAAATTATTATTTATTTATGTAATCATTGTTTTCTTTCGTAATTTGTGTATGACCCCTGGAACGTGATCTGCCGACATGATTTTTCCCCTCTGAGAACCCATATCGATGCATCGAAAAGTGGTTTAAGTCAGCATTTTTGTCTTTTCATATTTCTGGGACTTTTTATGATAAAATGCTGAAATTTCGTACATCACTTTATTAGTGTATGGGGCACATTTTACTCATTAGAAATACTTTCGTACCAAGGCTGTATAAAAATTTAAATTTTGTACCTTTTTTTACACAACTTTATAATTTATTATATATGTTTAAGATCAATATTTAAGGAATAAAAGCCGAGGTCAATGTTTTTGGGACACCCTGTATATATATATACAGGATGTTTTCGAGGTAATAAATTATACTTAAAGTCTCTGGGGTTCCACAAGGTGGCTGTAGTAGTAGTATGTTAGCTAATTTATACCTTTATCATTATGAAAATACTTTTACTTCAACTGATTATAAAATTTACAGATATATTGATGATCTGATTTGTTTCGCATTTAGTGATAATTATGCCATAGATATAGATTTCTATCCGGATAATTTGGAATTAATTCCTAATGAAGCCTCTATTAATATAATAGTGTTAATTTTTCGGATTTAAATCTAATTATTGAATCTACTAATAGGATAGTTACTAATTTATATGATAAAAAAGACCACTTTCATTTTAATATTAATAAAATATTACCATTTAATTCCTGTAGCTCTATTCAATTTTTTAAAAATATTACACTTAATCAACTTTTCAGAATTTATAGATTATTAGATAAAAAATTTCCTGTTTTGTACATTAATAACCTAAGAAATACCAGTATATTTAGCAAATGGTATAATTAACAAGTTTAAATTAGCTGAATAGTCTAATATCCTCCTTAGTATCTTATATTAGCTAATTATCAACATTCTCTTGTATTAGCATTACAATGTATTTACATCCTCTTAGACATTTGCCTCCTTGCTTTCATTATTTTTCAAGCCCCTTTATTATGTAGCTTTTACAGGTGAATTTATAACATTTTATATTTATTTGCAATATTGTTATTTATATCTCACTAATGGCAACAGTTAATCTCCACTTTTATCTCCTGTGAATGGCAAAAGTAGTCTCGTTATTTATTGTTTTAAGAGACGCATGTGCAGAATTTTCTCAGGTACAATATATTTTAATTCTATTTTATTTTTCAATCTTTAAGCTTGTAGGCCAAGTAGACGGAGTTTATACATGTTATCTACCTCCATTTTCAGAAACAAGCTTTTTTTGGTCATTTTGAATAAATACTAGGCCCTGAAGAAGGATCAGTTCAAAATGATTTCATTTTTAAATCTAGTGCCTTTCCACGTGTTTGGCTTTAATGCTTGGTCATTTTCCATTTTTCAATTTTCGAAATCTTTCCATTGATATTTGTTGATTATATATAACTTGATGACAGGATATATGTATTTTATTCTCCCCTTGATTGATGAATCTCTATTTTTTACATCTTTATACATAGCTATCTTATATTTTTAGTTATGGTTATATGAGTTACAACTTATCTCTAATCTATCATTGGAATTTCATATAATATTTTTTATTAAAAGTATGTAAACAGTAAAACAGAATAAAACAAAAGCTTTATAATATCAAAAATGATCTACATGCATGGCCATCCCTTCTTTACATCTTTGATCAATTTTGCAGTTATTAGCACTCATGAGGAAGGGGACAGACAATGATACAGTTTCAATGCAGAAAGTTCATATTTAAATGTACATGCCTTTTAATTAGAAACTGAAGATTTATGAAAATAAATTTCATCTAATAACAAGAAATTTATGAATGAGCTTTCATATGGTGGCAAGTGGTGTGTACCTTTTCAACAAAATTACTAAGTATTTTTATATTCTTCAGTATGCTTATTTCGTACAGTCATAAAATTTTCTGGAAAAGTGACATCTCTAGAACTGGAAGTTGTCGAGATCCAGACCGTCCGACCTACCAGAAAGGTGTAAGGTAACCATTTGGACGGCCGGGAAGTGCCACCCAATTTAGACCGGAACCCAATGGGGAAGGCATCCACAGGGACCGTACCCTCCTTCCCCTACCACCAACCTCTCGGAAGGACTTACAGACCCACATGTTTAACGTGATGGTACTCCACATGAACACGGTGGCAATTGTGGCAGCGTGCAAATCCAGCGTGTAAACCACCGGGGTACCACGCTCGAAAAGTGCCAACAGCACACAGTGTTCCCAGGTGGTCACCCACCCAAGTACTAACCGTTGTGCCCGATGCTGCTTGACTTCGGTGATCTAACGAGAACTGGTGTTTTCAACACGGTAGGGCCGTTGTCCTAGAACTGGAAGTGGAAAAACTTAGTGAACCTCCTTAACCCCTCTGAAATTTCATGCTGAATTCGTATCAGTCATCATCTAAGATCTATCTATAGTTGCTCCTGAGAAATAGATGCTGCAAAAAAATGTAACTTTTTTAATTGAAAGTGACATCTCTAGAACCGTAAGTAAAAATTCTTAGTTATGCACCCCGCCACCATAACCACATAAACACCATAAGTTGATGCTGAATCCTAATCAGTCATCATATAAACTCTATCCATAACCGATCCTGAAAAATAGATGTTTTAAGGGAAAATTTTTAAGCCCAACATGATAAAGACAAAGTAGAAATCACTTACATAGCCCTCAACCCACACTAGAATTTTATGCTGAATCCATGAGTCTTGATTTTAGCTCTTTATAACTGATCCTAAAAAATAGATGTTTCAATGAAAATGTAAACTTTTGAATCAGAAATGACATTTCCAGAACCAAAAGTGGAAATCCTTAGTGAGTCCCCTAATCCCCTCCGGAATCTATATAAGTAATTATCTAAGAACTGAAAATAAAAATTTTTAGTGAACCACACAACCTTTAAGAGCATTTGATGCTGAATCCATATCAGTTATCATCTAAGCTCTATCTATAACTAATCTTGAGAAATTGATGTTCCATGAAAATTTTTGAATTGGAAATGGAAAAAGAATTGGAAGTTGAAATCCTTAGTGAAACCCTATTTTCCTTTAAAATTTGATGCTGCATCCATATCAGTTATCATCTAAAATCTATTTTAGAAATTATTCAAAGAAATTTTTTTTTGTAAAAACAATAGTGGCAAAATTTTTGCCACCAAAAATTCTGTCATAGACTTTTACTCTATCACTTATCAATAATAAAACAACCAACATACATGAATCAAATTTATGCAAAACAATAAATGAAAAATATATAAATACATTACTTTGAAATATATTTTTGGCAGAATTTCATTAGTTTAATATTATATATATGTGTGTGTATTATTTGAGATTCATATGCATTCAATTACATCTCAGCTAAAGGTTAGAAAATAGTTTAAAAACCCAAAAGCGAACAAACATTTCTAGAAGCAGGTGATTGCCTTAATCATGCAAAATTTTTATAACACCTCATGAGAAAATTATGTGAGAAATTTATGTGAGAAAATTATGTGAGAAAATTATGTGAAAATTATTTATCTCATCTACTTTACAAAATATTCTTTTTAGATCTGTTAAGTTCAGACATACAAAAGATAAACATACAGTAAAAGTATATTTGAATGTATTAGGCAAATTAAAATAGGGAAAATATTTTAATCTTTTTAGAACCTTGTCTGATGTTTAATAAAAAATTAAACATATAAAATTTTTAATAAAATATTTGTAAAAATTACAAAAGGTAGAATTTGTTATGATTGATTTAGAGCTAGAAAGTAAAGAAATAAAAGAAGAAAAATATCACTCTAATTTTTCACCATATGTTCAATGGAATTTAATGTGCTTTGCCAAAAAATTAAAGTCTAAAAACCTATTTTAAAATTTGTTTTTTACCATATATTTTGTATATTTTATTCTACAAATATGAATGGTACAATTAAGTTTCAACTTTTGAGTTTTATGGTTAGAAGATATAACTAATTAATTGTAGGTGCATTTTTTATTGACAAGTGATAGTTATATATGACCCTCTTGAGCATATTTACCTAAAAATGCTTAAAACTCATCTATTAGGGCAGCTTTACAAAAGTAATATATTCATTAAAGGATAATTAGATGTAGTACCTTAGGGAGTTCAATATGGTTATTTAGATAAATACTGCTGCGCAAGCTATCGTCCAAGTATCCACAGTTATCAGTATTAAACTTGCTTTCCACAACACTTGTGCACTTTCCATTAAACTTTCTATATAACAGATATATCACAGCACCTGTAAAAACAAAAATAAAGTCAAACTAGTTTGTTTAACTGTTTGCTATCATTAGGTACATAGATAATAGTTTTGAATGATTATACTATCTCAATATAACTACTATAGTTACATTTTATTATAGTTTTTGCTCTAATAATATTGCATTACTCTACAGGGCTTCTACGATTCTCAAAACACAAAACAACTGGGTGCTGATTTTTAGTGTATGTTTTTAACTGACACAAAACAATGTTCTTAAATTAAAACAAATTATATATAAAAGAGGCAGCTTCTTGAAAAATATCCCTTTTCAGGGCTCATGTTAAGAATTTCAGACTATTCAATTACTTAGCCATATTTAAAATAATTTCTAACGTTTTAGCCAGGACTTTTTTTATAAATTTTTCATTTTAAGTAATTTACAATTTTAGGCATTTTTAAAACAGAATTACAGAAAGTCTTTAAATGACCAATATTTAAAAGAAAAAAAATTCTTAGCCATTGTACAGGGTGTTTCTAAAGTCGCGCAACCCATATTTCGTTTGATATTTCCCAATACAAAAAAGACAAAAATATATAATATTCACAGAAAATAGTTTAATGTCTGCATAACATCGTGCGTTACAACAAATGCTGAAAATGACAACCATTTGCTGCCAAGCACAGCTCTACTCAGCGATGATAACCTACGAAGACTTTTTCTGGGGCTTCTCTGTAGGCTTGCTTCACTCTTGGACATTTCATGTGCACTCAGATTAGGCCTACCACTTCGTCGTCAGTCAGTAACAGAACCAGTTTCCCTGAATTTTTTGACTACATGAAGTATCGATTCATTCGGCACATTTCGTGTTTCAAAATGCTTGCGAAACGCTGAATGAACAGTTTTGTAAACATTAGTCTTCAAATAATGCTCCACAATAAATACACGCTTCGGTAAACTGAGCACCATTTTAGAACTATGTGAACTGACTCTGTACTAACAAAGCCATTTATTGTGTATAAATATATATGATCTATATGATGTATAAATAGCGCGAAATTCAAACATCTGTCTTTATATTTATGAGATATCAACCGAAATGTGGGTTGCACGACTTTAGAAACACTCTGTACAAATTTCCTAATTGATTGGTGACTAAAAATATTTTAAATCAGTGGCAAAAATTATTTGAGTGTTTGGTGAAAAGAATCTGGGAAGGCCCAAGAACATGTGGAATGACTGCAATAGATTTTATATCTCCTAAGTACAAAGGAAAAGGAATTCATGTGGCTACAGCTCTTGTGGATATTTCAAGATAATATGTACTCAGGGGCGGCCTGGCAAATGGTAACTTGGTCTGCTTGGTCTTGGAGGGGGGTGAACATGAATAGATCATTGATGGTAGGTAAAATTCATGGGGGTTTCTCTTTTGTATCCGATATGTTTTGAAATTTGTTAACTTTGCTAGACATGATATATTTCAAATAACGAAATTCCTATTTCAAGCATAATTTAAATATGTATTTGTTTTAAAATGTTTTTAATTAAAATTCAAAATCCAATTCTTCATAAGTAATCAATACATAGAAAACAATTAAAACTTAAGCAACATATTTAAGCACAATTATTATCTTATTTGTGCTTAAATACGTTGCTCAAGTTTTCCTTATTTAATTCTCCATTTGCAAGATATTAACTTTGTAACACTATTACCCTTTTGTATGAATGTATCAGACATGTTTTGCAATTTGTTGGCTTTGTTAAACTTAATACACTATTTTAAAAAACAAATGCATATTTCAAGCATTATTCAGATATGTATTCATGCTTTAAAGTGATTTTTAATTAAAATTTAAATTCAAATTCGCTATTTGCAAGATATTTTGTCTGGAACAATATTACATAAACAACAATAAGTTGGTAAGTTGGAGATAATAAACAGAAACAAGGAATTTTCAAATTCTCTTATCTCTAGCGAAAATAAAATGTTTTAATGCAAAGGAACCATAAAAGCAGTATTCAAATATTTAAAAAATTAAGTGCAGATAAAATAAACACTTCTTATAAGTTACTACTTAAATACAAACCATGGCTTAAATATGTAAAAGAAAAATGAAATTTTAAAATCTTTAATAAAAATCAATGAGCTACAAAAAATTATAAAATAATGAATAGCATTATTTGCTTTATGTTTATTAATTAAATAATAGTAAGGTGTTATGCTAATCGTTGATATCTACCAAAGCACAAATTCTCAAAGCTTATATTGGGAAAACAATTATCAATAAAGCTTTAATAGACAAATTAAAATTTCCGTATTTAAATTTCACTATATTCTGTATATTAATAAATTATTCATATGATGAAAATTTTAACGAAGTATAAAACTTACTTATAATTACCTTACACAATCAGTAATAAACACTTTAAACAATGGCAGATTTAAATAGTCTGATTTACAGCCAATTTCAAAAACCGCTGAATACTAACTTCAAGATAATAGAAAATATATTTTCAAAACACTAGTCTCGACACTGTCATACTTTTAACATCATCATATAAAGTAAATGCATGTATAATATTATGTATATAAATTAGAAAAAGGATAATATATATAATAGAATTTATTAAATTTTATATATTACTATTAATGTTTCCTTAGGTGCTTCGAATTCTGCTTCGAACACTGGTGTCCAATATTATCTTGACATGCACAATTACTGCTCAACATAGTTGAATGAATTTTTATGGGGTGATACATTATGGAGCACCATAATACATAAATACAAACTGAAAAATCGATTATGAGTTCATACAAATACAAAACTAATTATGAAACAATTTGCCCCTTCCATTAATGTCTGCTCACCCTCCAAATGGCCGACAGCTTGCTACCTAAAAAATTATTCCTAAATGACACTTCAGAGCCATAAAATACTGTTTTGTGTCGAGAAACACAGAAATCAAATCTTGAATTGCAGAAATCCGCAAGGAAACATATTTCATACACAGTATTTGTGCCGCTTATTTTTATATATGTAAAGATAATTTTGGACACCAGTATAAATTAAAAATAATATGTCTTTCATTTTGTCCTGCATTTCAAGAAAATATAGATTTTTTCATGTAAAAACAAGATATTTCTGTTATAAATATATAAACAAATATAATTTTCATGAAAACAAATATTGCAAAATACGCTTTTCTATTCCATTTTTTTACTTTGCATCAAATAAGTGTTTTATGTATATTTTTCAACTAAAAGTAATAAATATTTACAAATTTTCCTAAACATTGTACTTCATAATAGAGCAATGTACTATAAAATTATTAGTGACAATTTTTTCTTCCTTCTTGATTAAAATTTAACATAAACATGTTATAATTTAAAAAACTCTAAAAATATAATAATTTTGTGTGAAAAACTACCATTAAAAAACTAAATGTAAAAAATAATGAATTTAGTATATACATTTAAAACGTATATAAAAAATTTATTATTCAGCATTCAAGAAACCTTTTTAATTCATAGGATGAATTGGCAATTTATTTTATAATTATATCTATGACTAGCACAGCGTCAGTTTCAGCATTTATTAAAATAAAAAATTTTAATAATTCTTCAGAAATTGTGGATCTCACTCTAGATTTGATGATTTTTAATTTCGCACGCGCAAAAAAGTTCTCTCACAGTGCACTTGAGTGTGCATGCAAGAATGAGAATAAATTTATAAATTGTGTATAAATTGTATTTATATAAAAGTAGCAGTGTAAAAATTGTATTTATATAAAAATTTAAAAGCGCAAGGTACGCCCTTACTGCATAATTGTCCTGTACTTTTGCTACAACAAGTAGCACTTTCTGTTCATCAATGACATTGTTATGCTCTACTTTCGGCAAGCCCGGCGATGTACTTAATACTTTCTTTGTACAATTTCACTTTCGATTAAGTTTTTTGGTTAAATTCTTTAGGATCAAAAACACCCAAGAGCATTTAAAAGAAGACAGTTTTCAGTAAATCTCTCTGATATAGTAATTTCTAATTTATCAAACACAATTTTGAAAAAGTTCACCCTAAACTTTTGTTTTGGTTCAAACTCAAAATCGTCACACAATTAGTTCACCTGCATTTTTTTCTAAAACGTTTTCTCTATTGAGGAAAAGTATTTTAAATTACAACATTTTTCTGTTCTGTTTCTCCATCTATAGTTTCTACAAATTTATAAACTTCACCAATAATTTTTCCACTTTTGATAAATTTTTAATAACTTTCCAAGCCATCATAAAATCGAGACCATTTGTTTGCAGATATTGAGAAACAGCTGTTGTTTTATGAAATATGTGCAAAAATTTGAACACTTGCAATGTTCTCGAAGCTTGTCCACTTCTATAGCAAATTCCGTGCTTCTGTTGATGTAGTAGGATCTGTTTTCATATTGTAACCTATATGATGGAGACCTTCTAAGAGAAAAATATATCTTTTTCTTTCAACATGTTCTTTGTCAACAGAGTGAAAAATTGCTTTCAAAGCAGCACACTTGCTGTTCCACCTTGTGATGCCCAGTTTATAACGTTTTATTAATTTATTTTTTTTTCAACTTCATTTGATAAAGCACATTTCCACAAATTTGATCTTTTTGATGATTTGGGGAAAAACACTGAAGTTTGTTGACATAGAGAAAATAAATTTTGCACCTTAATACAATATGACATTACATTTGTCACAATTAAATTTAGAACGTGTGCATAACAATGTATGTAAATAACATCTGGGGAGTATTTTTTAATGTGAGTGCAAAGCCCTTTACACTGACCACTCATGTTGGATGCACCATCAAATGACTGGCGCACGATATTTTTTAAATCTAATCCTAGTTCTTCTAATGCATTTTTTACTAGTATGTACTGCTCCTCACCAGTGCTACACTCCATTTCAACTATTCTAATAAGTTTTCCCTTAATATTTACAGTTTTGTTGACAGTATTCTTAGAAAGGAATGTTATCGATGATCCTCTACCTCGTTTTCTATCTGCTTTTGCTTTTTTTTAGCTTCTTGACCTTGCATTTTACATTTATGTAAATGATTTTTCAAAACAGGGTCAAGCTTCACAATTAGCTCCACCAATTCAATAGAATCTCCTTTTCTGCATCGCTATTCAAATCGTAACTTGATTCATTCCTATGGCCTCTAAATGCTATGCCCTGTCTTCATATATAGTATTATCTCGATAAATTTTATGGGTGTCACTAAAGATTCACTTTGAAGAGGCTGCAATTACAGCGAAGAAACTGCTGCTCACATTCTCTGTGAATGTGAGGTTTACTCTGTTCACAGATTCGAACACATTGGTCGACATGTGATTGAACCCTGGGAGCTGAACGACATACCTGTCAAGTGCCTGCTTATTTTCGCATCGGCTACTGGTCTCTTTTCATAGGGATCAGTTCTGTCTGGTATAGTACAATAGACCTCTGGTCAATATGCTGGGCTCTTTTTGAGCCACCCGTCTCTCATTTCATTTCATCTTGATAACTTAATGAAGAATTTCTTGATTTGTTAAAATATTTTTTTTTCTCATAGTATTGAAATTGATTTTGATTTTGATCTCACTGATTTTCATTTTGATGCACGAAAATAAGCATCTGTTGCATTTTTATAAAGTTTTGCATTTTCATGTATTTGCAAACTTTTATATAAGTTTTTGCAGTTTGAGAAAATTCTATTTATCCATTGAGAAGTTTGATCAGTGGAAAACACCATATACACTGAGCAAAATAACAGTTCACTTTCACTACAAAAACTTCACCATTTTCTTTGAAGCCAATCACCATTAGCAAGAGAACGATAGAATTTTTTATGTCCGTTAAATGATAAACTATGATAGTCTGAAGGTTGGATTAGAGGCTATTTACAAATGACACTTTTGCTTCAACAGAAGAATTAGGCAGAGGGACAAACATTTCAAGTTCATGCAAGGAAGCTGTGTTATTTGAAATGATTTCGTCAGTGCTGTGAATCTCATTGTTTTCTCAGCTATAATCTTCAGAAATATTCTCCAATTCATCATTTTGTGTGAAGGAATTGATTACAATGACTTTTTCACCATTTTCGCTGTTGATGATATCAATGTCATCACATCTGCTCACTTTCAAAATTGTCTCTTCATTGTCATCAATATTTTCCAAATTCCTATTACTTGTTTCTGTTTCTTTTATTGTCTCTTCATTTTCATCAAAGCTTTCTAACTCACTTATTTCTGCTTCCTTAATTGTCTTTAAATTAACGCATACATTTTCTAACTTTTTTTTCTGTCGTTTCTGTTTTGAAAGAGAAACACAGTTTTCTTTGCTTAACATCATTCGTGATTGCAGATAACTCATGCTGTTTTCACTTTTGGCGTTTTTCAGCTCCAGAACTATGTTTATGAGATCACCACTAGTTTTTTGAATACCTAACTAACACCTAAAATCATTTGTTCAATTCCAGTAGTTTCGGATTGTTAGCAATTTGCCAAATCAAAACAAAACACACAAAATCGCCAAATAATAAAAAAGTAAAACAAGATGAGAGAGAGCTTTTACTCTATTGTAGACATTTTAAATGGAACATCTGAAAAACAAGGAGGTGCATAGCAAATCTAGTTCCTTTTAACTATTAAGATCGAACTGATAACAAATTCTATTGAACTACTTTACTTGGTGAAAGCTAATTGTGTCACCAGTGCACCCATCTTCAGACACACAATAGCACATTTCTTGACATTAACAATACTTAATTGCGCGATACTACATATGTCTATGATTACCACAGACACCACCCAAGCAGTTTCTTTAAGATTTATTAAAATTTTTATTTTTTTTCGCATACTTAAAAGCACTTTGAAACTAAACTTTGGTCTCTCAAATTTTTGCTTCACCACTTCAAAAGTTTATTAAATTTTACAGGTGATATCAACATTATAAACATTTTATGAGTGCAACATAAATATTACTTTTCCAATCAATAAACAAATTTTAATTTTGAGTAATAGTAAAATTAATGGAATTGCTATACTGACTTGATTTATCTGAAAATTAATAAACAGGGTTGTTATAGTCCCCGTTAAAAATAAATATACCAAATTACATGAAAGTCGCTTAAATCTTTCAATAAATATTGCATTTCCTAAAGAGAAGATAAAACTTATATCATCTAGGGAATAGGGATCTTATTTCTCATGGAAATAATAATACCAAATTTTATTCATATTTCTCGGAATATATATCTTCGATTTTTCAAGAGCTAAATTGCACTCCTTGCGAGAAATTAAAATTTCTTATATCTTGAAAACGACATGTGATATTTCCTAAGTGATGGTATCAATTCACTTCTAGATAAAAGTAATAAAACACATCTACTTATTTAGCAAATTGTGAGCAAATATAATTTATTTTTTATTTTTATTTTAAATTTTCAATACTCTAGGTCAAAAACATGTAATATCTTCAGAACAAAACACACTACTTACATAATGTAGAGTCATTTACTTTAAAATTAAATCATAAATAATAAAAGGCAATATCTATCTGTTGGTGGTGTAGTGTAAATTCCAAGCAACATATATCTCTGCATTTCAGTACATGGTTACACCAGGTACGTAAAAAAAGCCCCGATGCACCTTTAGTTTAGTAATTATAAATGTTTAAGTTGAATTTCAACCCATTTTCTACCAAATCACCCATTTTCCCCCACAGTCAATTTTTCCTCAAATTTATCCATCCGAAAATGATGTAGACAGTTTGCACAACAGTAAGAAGAGGTGATTATTAATGGTCTGCCTAGGAATTGCTAACTTTCTGAATTCTATAGTTAAATACTTTTCATTTTTCTGAATTTTATAGCTAAATACTTTAAATTAGATATTTAGGCAATGTTTATGGATATGTAGGTAAATAATCTGTGCAAAAATTATACGAATCGGATACAAATAATGCGATTTAGGACTTTATTCTAATTACTTTTTAAATACGGAAGTTGGTTAATATTTTTTTACTAGCCAGGGACTTTTGTTTTATATTTTGTGTTGTACTATATATTTATGTATATAGCTTTATATCAGAGTGCCAATACAATTGCTCCACTATAACCTGTTCTGTGTACTTTTAAAACAAATATGTATTCAGAGATACCCAAAATACGTAATTCTACCCAAATGCAAGTATCCGATTGTTGTACATTGGAAAGGGTGGGTAGTTAAAAGTGTGACTGCTGAGTGAGTCATGCATGATTCATAATAATCAACATGTTTAACTAAGAGCATTATATTGGAATGCTTTTCATTTAATGCTGCCAAAATCTAAAATCTCATATTTACAGAACCCATTTTAAAGGGGAATTCATAAAGTTAGAATCATGCTTATTGCAGATAACAGCATTCGTGGACAGGTTTCACCTTTATCATGCACATGTCGGCATAGAATAACAAATACTTGTAATGGTTGTAAGAAAACTTGCTGTGTGCCAAAATATACTAATGAGAGCTATCCCAACTTTGAGAATGACCCAAATATTTTGTTACACTGACTCTGTTAATATAACGAAAAGTTTATAGTTTTAATAACTCCACTTAAAACCGAAAGTCTTAATTAAAAAAAAAAAAAGACTGAAATTTACAGAGGCACACGTCCCCTCAGTTTGAATTTAGTCGACCATCCAATTATTTTAATGTATAGTAAATAGTTAATGTAAGGGGCTCTTTTTCATAATGCCTAGGCTAATCGATAATATTTGAGTATTTTTCAATGATCAAACTGTATCCATCCATACAATACACTCTTCCTCATATCATGGAACATTTGTACTTTATAATAACTTCATTTGTTTGGATGGTTTAAAATATGTATTACTATCACACATACCACTTACCTGTATTCACATGTAGCCTTGCAGACAAATGGGGTGAAGGGGTCACCAGTGATAACGCCTAAATATTAAGAATTGAAATAAATTCCTAAAAAGGAAATTTGAGAAGTGTCCTCCTTTTACCACTGAGCAGTGACCGCTGTTCCTCTCAAGGCTGTAGAAAGTATCTTTTCTACAGCCCTGCATACCTCTGGCATCCATCTACCCTAAAAAGGCAGTAGAATCATCCAACATTCATTTGGCTGGAATTATGCAGTTGGACCATGCTTATGAAAGATTCTGTTACCATTGTTAGACTAAAATACATATGAACCCCTAATGTCTTTGCCTGAGGTAATTCCCCCCCCCCTCTTCCAAGATAATGGAAACGTCCAGTGTGTCTGTTATTTCTTTCCCCCATAAAATAACCCGTAAATATCCTATCGAGGTCATCAAGTCGGTGTAAAGAAAGGGCAGGGAGCAATTTTCACACAAAGTTAGCAGGAGAAAATATAAAAAAAAAAAAGAGAGCAGGATTCATGCTAACTACTCTTCTATTTCTGTATTGAATGGGATTCTCGTTCTATAAAACACATCTTTTCAAATTGAATGTAAAGTTTTATAAAAAATAAAATAAAAAAAGCTCTGAAATATTGCTTTTATTATTTTAAATCTAGCTCAAAATTTACATATCTAAATGGTGTCCCTTTTACATGTGATTTATGTTTTGTGGGGTGGGACCGGCCTGCAGGTGGTGCCTAGGGGCCTGGTCCACTATCACAGGCTAGCGGACCTGACCAGACCACCCCTGTATACATTAGCGACCAACTTAAAATAATCTATGAAAGAGAACAGTTAACTACATGCCCTATGGTAGCTAGCATGATGTATAGTAGCAAGGAAGGAAGAATCAGCAGTTCTGAACAATTAAATACCATCTTAAGCAATCCCAGTAGACTAAAACATGCAGAACAAGAGACGTATAAAAGCCTTGTTTCTGAATTTGGTGAAATATTCTTGACGGCTTTAAAAGTTATGGAATGCACCAGACTGACTTGGCATAGAATTGACACAAGTAGGCAGATTCTGATTAAACCCGCTCCCAGAAGATTTCCACTTGCTAAGAAAGAAGAACTAGACAAGCTTTTAAGAGACATGCAAGAAAGCAATATGATTGAACCATCGTCAAGTCCTTTTGCCTCAATTATTGTTTTAATGAAGAAGAAAAATGGTTCTACAAGATTCTATGACGACTATAGATGATTCTTAACTCCGTGTCAAAGAAAGACAGCTACTCACTGCCATGAATTGGTGACTCTTTAGATACTCTCTATGGAAGTGAGTGGATTTCAACTGTAGATCTCAACAGTGGTTACTAGCAAGTGGACAGCATTTACAACCGACAAGGGCTCTGGCAGTTTAAAGTTATGCCTTTTGTACTTTGTAATGCACTTGCAACTTTTGAATGTCTAATGGAGACTGTGCTGAAAGAACTCTCCTGTGATTCCTGGTTCATCTATTTGGATGAGATAATTATTGTTGCACAGTCATTTAACAAACATCTACAAAATGCAAATTATTCCAGAAGGAAGTTACTTATTTGGAGCATATCATCTCTGAGGAGAGTGTAAGGACAGATCCTTACAAAATCAATGCTGTCAAAGAATGGTGCAGACCACAGGATATTCATCAACTAAGGAGTTTCCTTGGTTTGTGCACTTATTACCATTGCTTTGTGAAAAACTTCTCTAACTATGCTAGGCCCTTACATAGGTTAATGGCTGGTGATAAGAAATTTGAATGGACAACAGAGTGCGAAGATGCCTTCAATCAGCTTAAGGAAAAGCTAATTTGATCTTCCATTCTAGCATATCCTCAACTAATAAAGAGCTTTATACTCAATACCCATGCCAGTAAAGAAGAAATAGGGGCATTCTCTCCAAGGAAACAGGAGGACAGGGGGGGGGGGGGGGAATGTGTTATCACATATTTTAGTAATTGCATGTCGAAGCCCAAAAGAAATTATTGCATAAGTAGGACAGAACCGTTAACAATTGTTAAATCTATAGATCATTTCCGTCATTATCTCTACAGAAATAAATTCCTGTTGCAGACTTATGCTGATTTGAGCTCCTCAGTTTTAAGAATCCTGGAGGACAGGTCGCTAGATGGATCCAGCAACTTCAAGAAAATGACATGGAGTAGTATACTCTAAATGGAAGGGCAACGACAGAATAAGCAGCAGCAGATGGCAATTGTTGCTCCCAAGATTTTTAGGGTTTCCTCACTCATTCATTCTGACTAAGAAATGAACTTTAATTCTAACATATTAATAGGATTGTATAAATTGCTCGGAATGGACAAAACTCAAACTACTCCTCTTCATCCCCAATCAGACAGCATGGTAAACAGATTCAATGATACTTAATCATCTCTCTATGCTCATATCTAGAAACCAGCAAGATTGGGACTATCACCTACCTTTGTTCCTGCTGACTTACAAAAGTGTTGTCCAAGAATTAATTTAACATTCTCCATTGAAAATGCTGTTTGGCTGGGATCTAAGACTACCATGCAATCTGATGTTTGGAAGACCATGCGATGCTTCTTCATCACCTGATGAATATGTTCAAGAATCAAGACCTACAGGCACAGTTGGAGCTACTCAAAACATTTGGGTGAGTCGTATGGTCTGGAGACTTCAGGCACAGTTAGAGGAAATTCAATGTTTCACTTGTAAAAAAATCAACATTGCTACCAATAAAATGAAGACCTGGTATGATATCAATACTAATAAAGGGTGATTCCAGGAAGACAACTAAGAAGACAGTGATGAGAAGGATTTTCATCAAATTTACAGCACAGCTGGAAAGGATGTAATAATGAAGAGACTAAACAATATTATTTATCGAATTCAGACATCATCTTCAACCAAGCCAAAAGTCCTCCATATCAACAGATTAGCCCCATATTATGGACCACAGTAAGCTGATACTGCCCGAAACATGCAGTCTTAGGGAGAGGGCAGTACTACGAATACATAAAATGCTTGTGGCATATTACCTATCTCCAAGGTAAAACAGCTTTACTGGTAGCCATCTCTATCATGTTAAAGTTGGATTTCCAGACTGTGGTAACTTTTTTGTGACCTGGGTGCAAGATTTAGCAAAATATTACCAACTTGCCAACTTTTGGTGAGTTTTCAAATCCACTACAACTTTTGAGCATTTAAATGATGTTTTATTGTACCTCATAGCTGTTTTGCTATATTGAAAGATAGATATAGTGTTATTAGCTGTATATTGTTCCCGTTTATGCTTATTGGTGCTTTTAAATAAAAGCTTTAGTTCTCCAGAAATTTGGATTCATATTTCTATCCTGGGAGTGCACTCACAATTTGTGAGGATACTTCCTAACACTATGTAATACATTATATTTTGCTCTCCTTTAGATACTAAGGAGCAGGTTAAGTATGGTAATGGTACAGTAAATTTAATGCCTATTAAGCTTTTGATGTATTTTGAACATTTATAAGAAATACATTAAGAGTTTCTTCACTAGTTAACTTCTATAATTATATCTTTTCGCTCATATTCACTGTAAATTTATTCAACCTAATACTAAACTTGGTGCTGCTGTTGACCTTATGCCATATATAAATCTAGTCTTCCATATCATCCAAAGATTTTCCATCCTCTCATTCAATTTGCCATGAATTTAAATTTAAACCTGCTCACTCAAATATTACTACCTTATTCAATCGCATTCGCACGGATAAATTTAGGGATAGAGATAACTTTAAAAGTCATGCTGGGGTGTATGTTGTACCCCCTTTTAACTCCTGATAATGACTACAAGTTTTATATTGGTAGTACTAAACGTACTGTTGGCATCCATTTAGCTGAACATGCTCGTGACATCAAGAATGGTAAACTTTCTAAGGCTCTAGCCCAATGTTTTGTTAATGATAACTTTCAACCCTTTTTTGAAACTGTCCTTTTAATTCATTGCAATAACCCTCGTAATATTCTTCTTTATGAATCGCTGTTTATTTATATATACCTTGATTCCATTTGTAATTTTAATCCTGTGCAAATTTTAAGTTACGCTTGGCGACTCGTTCTCGACTCTATGTGTGAAAACCCCAGGCTGTCTGACTCGTCCAGAGGACTTAGAGTATCTATTTGGACGATCGACTCTATGTGTGTCAAACCTCTACACAGTTATCTGTGATGTTTCATTTTAATGTAATTTATGCTTGGCTGAAATTTGGGCATGTTTCATTGTCTTTTCTTTTGTGTTTGTATTTAATACTTGTTTAAATTTTAAATCTCCTGTTTATAACACATTTATTATTGTAATTTTGTAATTGTTTAATCTTTAATAGTTTGTTTATAATACCATTTAATTGTCATTATTCCATAGCTGATTTATGCAAATTTTGTCTGCCGATTTGGTCTATATATAAGCTTGCTTCCATGGTAATTTTCCATATAGCCACTGATGAAGGGTAAGGTAATACCCAAAAGCGCTCTGGCCTTTTAACCCTTTAACAGTTTCATTTTTTTCCAGAATTCGGTCCAAAAAATGTCACATTTTTTATTGCATTTTTTTGTTCATTTTACATTTTTAAGTAAAGATATGTTATTAAAATTAACATTTCTAATATTTTTAAGCATTTATTACAACTTTTTTTCTTTAATGAAAATAATCAATTTTCCCTGCAAGTTGTTTTTTTCCCCTACATGAACGCCAAACAGGGAAGTTACATTTACAGTTAAAATAGTACAATTACTTAACAGTTATTTTCGATTACAATTCAATTACATTTACTATTATGTTTTCATACAAAACATACTTACCCTTCTTTTTTTAAAGATCTGATTTAGTGTGATATATCTTAAAGCAAGGCGAGAGGCACAGTCCAACATCACAGTCTGGGTAAAAATACCTAGTCTCTTTTCTAATTCTTTTGCCGTTGTCATTTTTTTTCAATGAACACACATAACACTGTCTTGCGGGTCTTAGTTTTTTCTCTGTAGGTGGAATTACCTCTAAAAAATGTCTTTCTGTTAGTCTTAGTGGAGTTGGTAAATATCCAGGATGACCTTTTCTTTCTTCTACTGCTGCATGCCTTTCAATAAGTCGATTGATAATTTCCAATCGAAACTGTAAATTCGTATCTTTACCGCCATGCTTTTTATACAAAACATAAGCGTTCCATAAACAGATGTCTAGAAGATGAAAAAATATTTTTTTGTAGTATTTCTTTCCTAGTTTCTTTATTACAGGATAATTACTTAGGTTCTGGTCCATTCGATCTACACCACCCATTGTGTTATTATACTCCATAACTACTTTAGGTTTTCGTTTTATTTCATTCATCGAAGTGGATGCTTGAACCCTTTCCGGATTATGTATTGTAGATATGAGAGACACGGCTTTTTTGTCCATCCATTTCATAAGGCACACTTTTCCTCTCTGGTAAGCGAGTATTTGCCCTTTTTGAAGTTTTTTTGTCAACAGTGCTTTAGGAACTTCCTTTCTTTGAAGTTTTAATGTTCCATACATATCTGTACAGTAACTAATGAGGATATCTGCTATTTCAGGCGATGAATAAAAGTTGTCAGTTGTCAGACAGTATCCTTTATGTAAAAATGGTTGCATAAGTGTCATTACAACCTGCGATGATTTGCTCAAATGTTTGTAACTTTCATCAAACACAGTTCCTTTTCCGGTGTATATTACCATAAACCATACATATCCAGACTTCGATTCGCAAAGCATGTACAATTTTATTCCGAAGCGTGATTGTTTTAGAGGAATATACTGTTTCCAACTTAGCCTTCCTTTGAACAACATAAGACATGATGTTACCATAGACATCTCGTCTATGGTAACATCACGTTCAGGGGTGATCATTTCTTGGAAACGAGTTTTTAAATGCTTTATCACGGACCATATTTTTACTAATTTTGGACACTCATGAGAATGTATGTCAAAATTGACATTATCTGAAAAATGCAAATAACTGTAAATTAATTGAAAGCGGCGATGACATCACTTTTGGAAAAAATTGCGTGGATGTAGAATGCCTCTTGTTCCAATACTGCTCAACTACTGGCTTTTTTACAATACCTTGCAGAATATTCAAAGCAAAAAATACCTGTAATTCATCTTTCGATGTTGGTGTCCATTTTTTGCTCCTGGAATCCCTACGAAGTGTACTGTTTTTTATGCATTGCTCAGCATATCTATTTGTTTCAAAAACAATCAGGTCAAGAAAATAATCGTCTATGAAAGCATCATAAAACTGGAGTTTACCATTAGTCTCATCGATATCCAAGTTAATTTTTGGAATGCCAGTGAAAGCAAATCTAAGAGGCGGATTGGAAGGATTATCACAATTAATTTCAAAAAATTGTCTTGCTTGACTGATTCCATCTGTACTACTATCAGAGTCACTACTATCCAGGTCATCTAGTAAACTTTCACTACTATCATTTAGAGATAATTCAGATTCTGATTTCGAGTCACAGTCCGAATCACAAGAAATTAGCTCCATACGCTCTGAATTATCCATTATTTAAAAGTAAAAATACATTATTCAACTCTTACATCGATAAAATTATCAGGCAATTAGTAAAATATAACCAAAAAGCTATACACTGAAAGATAAAAATTCGTCTTCTGATACAAAACATGCGAAAAAAAACCAGCACTTTTGAACCAATCAGAATAGAAAACACAATAGACTGCAAACTATCATTTACTGGACAACTTTCGCCATCTATACGAATAATTTGTTACTAAAAATAGAAAAGATACGGGCGAAACAGGGAAAGCAAAATAGAAATCAGATTGCCCGTACGGCATACGGGCAAATCAGTAAAGGCCCAAAAGCCGTGCCCATACGGCGTACGGGCAAAACAGGGAAGGGGTTAATATTTGTACGTCTTATAGGAAGGTTCTATTTGATTAAATGACCTTTTAATCTATGAATTGTGTCTTTAATTTATGCTTAAATAGTTTCATGTTATTAATGATTACAGAAAAAGCATTATGATTCTCATATTTCTAAACATTATTTACTTGTGAAGAATTTTAACCATGTGCTTTAAAAATTAACTTTTATTTATTCATCATACCACATTTAATTTTTTTGTCCATTTAACTTGATATTACACATTTAGAGATAACACATTAATCATACATTTCGCCCCTTTAAGTATATTTACACTGATGATTATTTTTCAAACTATTTTATTTTTCATGAAAATCACTTTCACATATTTTGAAGTCTATTTCTAATACAAATTTGATGCATGTTCTTAAGCCTATCTTGCTAGTCATATTTTTCAAAAGCTACTGCTACTCTGAATGAACATTCACCCACACTTTTAATAGTTCTAATTAATTTTAATGATATTTAATAATTGCTGCCTTTTAAATAAGAAAAAAAAGTTTTTTTTTAAATTTAGTTTTACCCTTATTTTAATAAAATAGTCTACAATTTGTTATGATTAAAAGGAAAACATCTACAAGATAAAAATTGAGATTTTTACAATTTACATCATGGGTGAAATTTCCCCCACAATAACAAGATAGGGTTAACACAAGCAATGATAATTGCTTCACAAGCAGTATGCCCTTTATCAGGTCCAAAATGTAGTATTGAAGACCCAGACCATCAGACTCATCCATAGGATATAGAGCAGCTATTTGGATGGCCGGGAAAGCCCAAAAGTAGTGTTGAAGACTCAGACCATCCGACTCATCCAAAGGACATGAGCAACCATTTGGACGGCCAGCCCAAAAGTAGTGTGTACTAACCAAAAGTTGTATAAAAATGCCAGTGGCATATGCTGATTAATGAAAAAATAATAATTACTGTTTGTATTTTTTATGCATCTTAAATTTAAATTATGATACTTAGATGATTGCATTTAACATCATGGAAGGAGTATTAAAACCCCAAATAAATGATCAATATGCTTGTTAAAATAGGAAATTTGCAAAATTCACTTATATGAAATGTATTTGGGATTGAGAACCATTAATAAAGTATATATTGATAAAAGTATGTCGATTTTAATAAGAACTGTGATTTACTTACTTGATAAAAGAGTCACAGAGACAAGAACAGCTATTACAATGCCAGCAACAGTTCCCGACGATAATTTTTTTTCAGAATCAGTTGATGGTAATGAATTAGTCACATTTTCATCATTATATGTGGATGGAAATATACTTGATGACACAACGCTTTCAGTCATATTAGTTTGATTGACAACATCAATATATACAGTGTTCAATGGAACTGAGTTCTGAGTTGTATATCTTGGCAGCATAGATTTTGATACTGGTATTAAAGTAGATAAGTTATAATCTGAATAATTGAGACTAGGCACATCACTGATATTATCAGTGTTTTGTTTCACAGAAGAATTTTTAGAACTACTATCATTTAAGTCAGCAGACGGAACTTCATAACTGAAGACAGCATCAGATGAAGCAGAAACTAAATTATCACTAGCATCAGTAAAATTGTGTTTTACTTGTGTATACACACTTGTAGCATCTCCATCATAACTGTGTGTTTGAAATGCATTTTCATTATTGTTTTTCAATTTGTAACCAGAATCACCATCGGCAGCATTTGATTTGGTTCCTTCATCAACAGCTGAATCTAAATATCGAATATCTCGCATTGGTTTTGCTGAATTCTTCTGTGAAGAATGGAGGGTAGAAAAACTTTGCTCTTGAAAATTGGCTGGGCTAGGATTTTGAGCAGAGGTTTGCATAAGCTTCTGCTTAAAGGTTAATAAAGGCACTTTTATATCAGAGTTTAAGTTAAGTAGAGAATAAGTTATGTCAGGTTGTGAATATTTTAAGTCATCAATTGCATCTGATGCTTCAATCTGAAATATGGCATCATTAGGTACATAAGCTTGATTTCCATGCAATAGATCTTTTTTCTTAAATTGTAAATGGGAATTAAAATATCCTACACCATAACGTGAATGATATCGAGGAGCAGCCTGCTTTATGACAGCTGGTTTAATATTAAATAATACAGCTTCTGCTTTAGCATATACTAAAGTTGGAAGAAATGAAAGAAAAAATCCAGATGATATCACAACTGTAAAAAAAAATATATATATATGTATGTATATATTAACAATATTTTAAAAAACAATATATAATAATAAAATAAATGCACAACAAATATGATAATATAGATCTTAAAGCTAGAGTGGTATATAATGCTCAGTAAAATTTACTCAATCATTTGATTCTGTGAAACTCCTGCAGTTGAAAATGAAGTATATAACAAATGAAGTAGACAATGCCTATTGTTTGAAATATTGCATACTTGTGAGCCATGAAAATTTTATTTTAACTGAATTCACTAATTATATTGTAACTGCAATTGTATTTACTGACTTTTCTTTGTGTGGGAATCTGTTATTTCTTTCCTATTTCTTGTCATTAATTTTTTAAAATATACATATTGCATCAATGTATCTAGAATTTAAAATAGTGGTTCCGAACCACAGGTACTAGAATCTCTTCCTGGGGGTGTTGAAGACCCAGACCGACCGACTCGTCGACAAGGACATGAGTAGCCATTTGGTCGGCCGGCTTCCTGGGGGTGTGAAATATATGATGAAAAATATCAATTAATTGCAGGAACCCACAAGTAAGTTATTATGTCGTATTCTAATTATAATGCTAAATATCAGTGTACATATTGCAGCAAAATATTTTACAAGAACAAAACTTATATTGTATTTTACATGCATGTATGCCAGTGGACAAAATTTCTTTTAAGGGGACATTTGAATTAAAAAAATCGCCATTCCCTTGAAAATAACACCAGGTTGTTCGGGAGATTGGCAGTTCCATTTTTCAAATAATTGACATCTGATGGGCTAATGAGAGTAGGTAAGATGACAAAAGGTCCTTAAATCCCTAGTTTATGACTTGCTCGCCTGTCTGAGGAGATGAAAGGGGGATCTTAGAGGGGTGTGCGGTTTGGAGCAAATGAATGAAAGAATAAAAAATAACTTACTGGAGGTTTTTTTCACTCACTGAAAGTTTCCTATCCATTCTAATTTCTGTCACAGGATAACCAAAGAGCTCTCTTAACAGGTGAAAATAATTCTATTATTAATATATATATGTGTAACTTCAATGTGTGTTTTGGAGACTAATCTAAGTACAACAATAAAGTATGTGTATTAAAATTGGAAATAAAAATTAAATTAATAGTATTTCTATGCCAATGAGTCCAGAGCAATGTTATAAAATTGATATTTATTTAGTCATAGTATTCATTTAGAATATATCATTCTTTTATTTTTTAAATAGCATACATAAGAGTGCATTTTCAGCCATTTGGAGTTAGAAATGGATGATACAGCACTAAAAATATGTGATGCAAGTATATACTCCACATACAGCATTTTCTATTCTTGCAGGATATATTTGAGAATTATGGTATTTGTATCAGTGTCAGCTCGTGTATAGGCACGGCGGCACTGACAGTGCTCTCTGTCCCTCGCAGCTTCCTATTTGCGCATGGTTACAACAGTCAAACACCACACCGCTGGAACTGTGAAGCGTGGTGTTTGATTGTTGTGTGCATGCGCACATAGGAAGCTGCATGTGAGGCTGCGAGGGAGAGGAAGCACTGTCGCTTTCGCAGTGCCTATACACGAGCCGCACCTGATTTGCATGAAAATTTGGAATGTCATCGAATAAATAAGTCTTCAATTTTTTATCTGAAATTATAATTTTACTGTATCCGGTTCTAATTGACCCATCTGCATTCACTATGCAAAGCAAACTTTTATTACTTAATATGGGACAAATAGACTTTAATCCGCTAATTGAAAATTTTGTTTCATATGTAATTTCAAATTTTTCTGTTTCAATTTTAATCTATTTTTGGCTTTTTTATTTATTTTGACATAGCCCGATTTCAGTTGAATTTAATAAAACTTGGCCCGAGCCCAGCCCCCATTGGGCCAGATCGGTCCTAAGTCCATGAGCTAATCTCGAACCTGTGCAGACTTCTAACTTATACCCCTTGATATTGATATACATTTAAAACTGAATCCCCAAATTAAATATCAAAATATGCCCCTGGTGTGTGGCATCCTTAAATTAGCAAATATTAGAAAGCTGAAATTATATACTTTATTCCTATTTAACAATCTATCCTTGCACTAATTTTAACCCGTTCATGACTGCCGATAGAAGGAAGAAACATTTCCGCAAGACGCAAGACCGTGTGTAGCGAAAATTGTCTGTTACCCCAGGTCTAGGCACTTTTTGATACTAAGCCTAACGCAGTGAAAAAATCACATTATAAAAATTTTGCTTTAAAATACATCTACCATTATTATAGAAATACATAAGCGTTATTACTTTTTGAGGGACCTGACTGCACATTATTTTTCAAACATGAGCCTTGAAAACTTCTTTGTTTTAACTATTACTTGTATAAAATTATCAATGAAACACAGTTTAAAAAACTTAATGTCCTTTAAAAAGGCTTTAAACTGTTTGCATTTAATCAAGAGTTAAAAAAACAGAAGAAATGGCAGATCTTCGATATTTAAATTCTAATTATCTGTACCAAAAGTATCCAAAACATTAACACATACACATCAATGTCTTTCTTTTAAATATACTTTCACACTAAAGCACATAGCAACTATTTCAGTTTCTTCACTTGCATCATTATGAGATTCATTCATTAATTGTTACATTTTAGTTTCAGAAATATATTTTACTCTTTTCGACATGACTGTTGCAACATTCTTCTGACTAAATACTTACTAGCTCATACACACTCCTGAAAACCAGCGATAAGAATCTCAGCCCTAATCCCCTTCTAAGCCTACCATCCAAGATCCTCATCATTAAAATAAACACAGAATAACTGCCATGAAAGAAACCATCCCTTTAAATCTCTGAGTCGCATCCCTTTTAAATCAGAACCATCATAACAGCTTGCATATGAGTTAGTTTATACAATCAACTTAGTCAGCATTCTCATGAAAAACAAAAACCGAAGTTAAAATGTGAAGGTCAATGATTCAAGTAACTCTCTCTAGCTTTGCAAAAATTATAGGATTCTATCGCTATCTGGTGTTATTAAAAATATTCATAAAACGTTCCGATTCTACGTTGCGCATTGGCATCACATAAGCTCTAGCAGCCATCTGCATTGCGTAGTGAATATGCATCCATGGGCCGGAGAAGGGAGAATCTCTCCTTTGTGTATATGCACTAGTGGTCCTGAATGGGCTAAAGTCTGTATCTTATTGCAAAGTCTGTTTTACTATCATTTCACATTCAAGCATTTTGGTGTGGAGCACCCTATAAATGATAATTTTTGAAAATACGTTTATTTTCTGAGGTTTTATTGATTATGTAACCTGTGCATCAAATTTCAAGTCTTTATATCTCATTTCACCGTTTAAACGTTTTGATATGGAGCATCTCTCACCCCCTCTACAGAACATTTTTGAAAACTTAATTTTTCGTTAATCTTATGATTGACCCATGTATCAAATTTCATGTCTATATCTAATTTAAAATAAAGCATTTCTCACTTATTCCAAAAATAAAACATTATGGTGTGCAGCCCCCATAAAGAAGTGTATTGGAAAACTGAAATTGTACAATATCTTCCTTTCAAACTATATTTCTCCATCATTTTATTTTTCGAACAGTTTGGTGGGTAGCACCCCCCCCCCCCCACACACACACACACACTTTACTAAACATTTAAAAAAAATCTATTTTTTCTGAGGATTTTATTGAATAATTGGCCTGTGTAAAAAATTTTAAGTCTCCATCTCACTTAAGAAAAGGCATTTAACATTTATTCGGCAAATTGGAAATTTTGGTGTATGGCAAACCCTAAAGTAGCAAATATTGAAAAACTAAAATTGTGCACTTTCCTTCTTTCAAACTATCTATCTACCCATACATAAAATTTAAAGTTTCTATCTCATCATGAAGTATATTTTTCTATCATTTTACCTTTCGAACATTTTTGTGGGGAGCACACTCCCCCTTAATAGAAAGTTTTGAAAAACTCTATTCTTCTTGGCATTTTTATCAAATGATTGGTCCATGTAACAAATTTCAAGCCTCTATCACATTTGAAAGGTGTTTCTCATTTATTCAGCAAATCGAACATTTTGGTGTGCAGAGCCCTCTACAGTTTCAAATATTGTAAAACTCTAATTACACACTTTCTTTTCTTCGAACTATCTACCCATACACCAAATTCGAAGTCTCTATCTCATCCTGAAGCATGCTTTTTCTATCATTACACCTATCAAATGTTTTTGCACGGAGTACCCATCCCCTTAAATGAACTTTCTTGAAAATATCTATTCTTCTTGAGATTTTTTATCAGATGACTAGCCCATATATCAAATTGTAAGCCTTTATCATATTTTAAAGAGGGCATTTCTCATTTACTCAGAAAAATGAACAATTTAGTGTGCAGAACCCCCTAAAGTAGCATATATTTGAAATCTGAAATTGCACATTTTATTCCTTTCGAACGATTTACTCATACACCAAATTTGAAGTCTCTATCTCATCGCAAAGCATGCTTTTCTATCATTTCACTTTTCGAAAGCTTTGGAGTGTAGCACCCATTATACAGAACATTTTCAAAAAATTCAATTTCTCCAAGGGGGGGGGGGGGGGGGGGCTTATCAAACGATCGGCCTGTGTACCACATTGCAAGTCTCTATCTAGAAAAAGTGTGACAGACGGACAAATGGACACTTGGCAATTAGCAGATATAGATACTAAAAATATTCTTTGCAAACAAGAAAAAAAAATTATTATTTCATTTATATAGACTAGCAGTATACCTGTTCTTTGTACAGAATATATATTATAAAGAAACTTAAAATTCACAATCATGTACAAATTCTTATAGAATTTAAAGAGTTATTCAAAACATTCTATTAAATTATTTAAAATAATGCTCCTAAAAAGAAGTGTAAGAATCTCTGTTCTTGCTATACAAAATTATCTTCACAGGCAGATCTGACGAATGAATATCCCGATCCTGTTTGTAAACAAATTTACAAAATCTATGAAATTGAATCAATATATGCCAAAATGAAAGTGCAAAATTGTATGGGAAGATATACCCGTACTACTTATATTCTTGTAGATTAGAAGATATACCCATGTATTAGTAGAAGATTACCCATACTACAATATAAGAGTTTAAAATTTTTTCACCAGGATGTAACAGATGATGCAATAAATTGAAAATATAAATAATCCCTATAATCTTTAAACCTGAAGACCGTAATTGATATAATCGAGTTAAAAATGCAATTTTGATAAAATGTATTTTAGATACATTTCTTTATTTCTTAAAATGGAAAACATTTAATAAATATTGTCTGCGGCATAAACACATTAGATTTAAATCTCTTGCTAAGTGACATAATATCATTTTCTTCAAATAAATTTGCGGAAAAGATATTGTCTGCATAATTCTATGTTTATGAAAGGTTTAAATTTGTGTTTTTTTATTAAGATCTAACTGGAAACATGGACTCAATTTTAAGTGGGGCTATTCCAAAGCTACCCACACAATTTCATGAAATTCGGTGTAGTCATTCTGCCATGATGATGAGGCAAACAGACAGATTTTCAATTTTATTTATATAGATAGTAATTCAATAAAGACCTATATAATTATTATCCTGCATGCTCTTGTCTTGCCAAACCCTTAAGAAGCTCTATTTAACCTTACAGACTAAATCTTTGCATACTCATAAATTCAACTACAGGACAGAATTCAATAAAGTGGAATTTTTGATGGGAAAATGTGACTCGTTCACCAAAATTTTATACATACAGCAATGTCTCTCATAGTCTGGCTTTGATCAGTCCAGTTTGAAAATTTCAAAACAAAACTAAATTTTAATTGAGAAAAATAAAAATGAATTCTAAAAAATTAGTACACAAAATTATTTTTTTATACATAAATGATTGCTTTTTATTTTCTCTTTATACAGTCAAGTCTCTTTCTCTGCAGTTTTATTAAAGTTATGTGATACGATACATATTTCAATTCTTTCTGGGGTTCCCCATTGTATATCTATGTACCTAGATACAGCAAAAATGTAAACGAGGCATTATGTTTCGGTGGTTCCCCTTTCAACATCTTAAGCGCCAGTTTCACATAGCATTATATAGCCAAAGAATTAACATAGATGAACAAAGGGCTTATGAAGAACGGACGGACAACTTAGATAATGATGACTGTGTTGAAGTACCTGCACAAGAATTAACAGCCAAACAACTATAAAAAATTATTGGAATGATTGAAACCTTGTTAGAGCATATTATGGAAGTTGATCCCAATATTGAAAATAGCCTTACAATTCACCGAATGATAAACAATGCAATTTGTTTCTACAAAGAAATGTATAAAGAGAAAAGGGTTAAAGAAGAAAAATATGCAGACATCGATATTTCAATTGTTAGAGAATAAAAAGTGAATTATGAAAATGCACTATCAAAGATTATTGGAATAAAACCTTGTGAGAGTATATTATGGAAATTGATCCCAATATTGAACATAGTCTTACAATTCGCCGAATGATAAACAATGCAAACTGCTACAATTGCTTTCATTGCTACAAAGAAATGAAGAGAAAAGGCCAAAGAAGAAAAATGTGCAGACATCGATATTACAATTTTTAGAGAATAAAAAATGAATTACGAAAAACATGCATTTTTTTAAATTATTTCTAATAAAGACATTTGAATTTATTAATCACATTTTATTTATTGAAAAACAGGGAGCAATTTTTTTGGGAACCAATTATCAGTTTTTGTATGAATTTAGTTCCTTGATTAGACTGGTTTCAAACAGTCTGGTATATTGGCAAAATCGATTACCTGGATTATGCAAGGTATTGCTGTACTATAAAAAATTATTTACAATCCAAAAGCCCCCCAGTGACCTAGAAGACTTAATCTCTTCACTCTCGTAAATTGTTTAAAGAACATTCGAAAGGTATCCACAATGAAACAATGAGTATGTAATATTTATATTAAATAAGTATGGCAAGTATGGTTTAAGTACAGCAAGTACAGCAATCAACTCAAGTTGAATTATCTGTATTGAAATGACAAAATTTAATGCAGCACACTTTCTGTTGTCTTCTGTGGACGCAAGTCAAAAGCCATCCACTAAACGCAACAAACATACCCTTCGTTCATTTCCCCAATTCCAAAGAAGTCAAGAAGTCAATTGCCCACCCCAAATCACCACACAAAGAATTTTCATCCCCGTTTTTTCCCTGTAAGGATAAGAGGTGTGGCTAACATTGAAAATCGGAAGTTTCAGCAATTGAAACATGAATTACAATTCCAATATACTAATCTCAAATTAATTCAAAAATTTCAAACAAAATCTTTAAAGAAAGACAGAAGTAAAAACTATTTCTTGCTGTTTTTCAAATTTTGAACCATTTGATAGTTACTTTTTTATAGAGCAATGAAAAATGTGATGTTTCAATCTAAAAAATTTTGGCAAATTAATTTCATTTCAAGATATATATATATATATATATATATTTAAAATAAAATTTAAAAAATTGATGAACAAGAGCCATGCATTAAACTATCTACAATTATATGCAAAAGATATAATTTTAAATTATTCATTTTCTAAAGTGTAATTTGCAAAGAACTTTCCCCATAGGTTAACATCGGCATGAAAGCTAGCTGAAGCCATGGCCCCCACATCCTAGGACGGGCCCTCTGGCCCAAAATTCTTTAAGGGCCCCCTATGGTCTGAGGGCCCTTAGACATTAGTTCCACTTATCCCCTTCCCTTTATGGCGGACTTTGAAAAGAAAAAACGAACATCACAAAAATTCATGGACAATTGAGCATCTATATCATAAAAGGCAATGTCTATCTGTGTATGTCTCTTATACACTACAGGCTCAGCGACCGCGCATCGCAGAGCTACGAAATTTGGCAATCGGAGACCCGGAGGGGTGGGAAGATGACACTTGAAAACCAATTTTTAAAATTTGAATTTTTTTTTTTGTTATTTAATGTTTTATGCAATTTTGACTGTTTTTTCTCCACCATCCAGACGCCGTAGAAAAAAAAAAGACTGGAAAGAGCAGATAATTGCGAGTAAAAATATATCAATTTCAAATCTCAGGGACAAATTATAATATTTTTTAAAGATTTTAAAACAAAAGTCACTTTCGGCTCAAAAAAATGAACTTTCGTTTTTTAAATCCTCGCATCCAAAAACGTGGCGAGATTTTCGACTAATAATTTACATTATTAGAAAGCTCAAACATCAGGCATTCTTACAAGCCCAATCTGGTCAAGAAATAATTATAAATAGCAGTTTGATCCTGATTTAAAAAAAGTAATGATTTTAAATTTTTGTCTCTGAAAGTTCTGACTTTCCATTTTCTCTGCCCGTGCAGCCGGGGACGTCACGCTGTTTCCATGGATATCGTGCATCGGGTTAGAAAATTATGTGATATTTTAAATGGTGGAATTAAGAGCTTAGCATATGGTCATTATAAAATTTAAATGATTGAATTATAGTTAGTACGGTTTTGGGTCTGGGGGCAATTAAAAACCGAATTAGTGTTTGCTTTTTATAAGGTTTTTAGCTCATTATACTGGATTGAATTGTGGCGATGTATTGCTTACATCGGGTGGTGGTTGGGACCACAATGAAAAAACTTAAACAGTGAAGAAATAAAAAAATAAATAAAAAGAAAGCTATGGAGATTGTCACGGTGCCTTAAAATTTCAATATTAGTTTTATAGTCATTAA
This sequence comes from Amaurobius ferox, assembly GCA_951213105.1. NCBI lineage: Eukaryota > Metazoa > Arthropoda > Arachnida > Araneae > Amaurobiidae > Amaurobius > Amaurobius ferox. The sequence continues at coordinate 145,575,294 of OX578133.1, read as the reverse complement.
ACTAAACCAAACTTTGTTAACTCCACGGGGTTGAGGACATGGTAGCCCAGTGGTTAGCATGTGGGAATTGCACTCGGTAGGCCCGGGTTTGATTCCCGCCACTACGTTCACGCGGAGTACGATCACATTAAACATGTGGAGCCTTAAGTCTTTCCGAGAGGTTGGTGGTAGTGGCAGGAGAGTACGGTCCCTGTGGATGCCTCCCCCACTGGGTTCCGGTCTAAATTGGGTGAATGTTATGGTGAAAGTTATGGAGATTGTCGCGTAGGGCGAAGTAGCCCAGTGGTTAGCGTGCGGGAATTGCACTCGGTAGGTCCGGGTTCGATTCCCCTCACTGCCAAAACTGCCGCAGTCTTCATGCGGAGTACAATCACGTTAAACGGATCTGTATGTCCTTCCGAGAGGTTGGTGGTAGGGGAAGGAGAGTGAGGTCCCTGTGGATGCCTCCCCTTCTCACTGGGTTTTGGTCTAAATTCGGTGGCACTTTCTGGCCATCCAAATAGTCACCTTACACCTTTCTGGTAGGTCATGCCAGCGAGTTTGCCACGGTCAGAACTTTCAAGGGTAGTGAACAGGCAGGTTGCCGAAGGCGGCTAGTTAATAATATATGGAGGACGTAAGGAGTCGCTACCGTGAGTTGCACAGGACTCCAAGATTTTGCATAGGGGCCCAGAAATTTTGTCAGCGATGGAAACGATGCGATGGTACGACGATCATGATTGATCTTTTTTGTCACGCCATATTTTTAAGGAAAGTGACCGTTAAGGACATAGCTACGAATTGGGCCCTCTTTGATAAAAAAAAAATCATGTTACAGTTGCTATTTTTCAAATTTCTCAATAAGTCAAAAAAATCAGTGCCTCCTTTTTTAACGGCAGCTGTCAATTAGTCAATTAGAAAAAAAACCCTGAAAGATTCCTGGCTCCGGCAGGCCCCCTTTCACATCCGTTTGTCCCGGGCCCCCTGGCTGTAGCCGTGCTAGCCACCCCCTTGTGGGGACCATGGCTGAAGCATTGCCTTAATCAAATAAACAAAAGTTGTGAAAATAGTAAAGTTTGACATTCATTTGTACCAACAAATGCTATGTATTCCTTGTGTGCATAAATATAGATGATTGCTGATAATTCTGCTTGCTGCTTATTATTATTACACGCAACTCTTTTTTTACATGCTTTCATTTTACACAAATTTGAAATTACATGGTTCAAAAATTTATTTGATCTAACATGATTTCAAAGTCATTATTTTATACTTATGTACGTAACTATGAGCAGTCTAGTATAAATTGCAGTCGTTGGTACCAACGTATAAAAAAAAATTCACGTTTTTACCACACTTTAAAAATTAGGCAGAACTGTGCACTGCTATAATGTTATAAGGGGATCTCCACTTATTCGATAACTCCTACCTACCCATTTCGTATGACATTTACATAACATATTGCATCATTAAATTGTTTAAGTTTATTAGCTCACAATATTTAATCAATTGTTCGTATTATTAGCCATACATAGGGCTATCAATTGTGTATTTGAACATTTCTGACCTTAAGAAGTGAAAAAAAGTATTTTTTACAGTTTTCAGCATATTTTTACACGGTTTTTAAACTAAATATAGTTCTTCATTTCATCTTAAACGGTTTTCGGATAACATGGAACGTATCCCCAATTTTAATATATAGGAAACTAATCTCTTTTTCTATATGTTTTTTTTTACATAGAATTTCTGAGGAACGTAAAAAAAAATACGTACCATGTAAAAAAAGAGTTGGGTGTATTTCAATAAAATTTTATATAAGTTATTAACATCATACATTTTTATTTTCCTTGTATACATAGTATAATGTATAAGAAAAGTATTGTAATGAGGTTGAAAATTCAAATTCAAGTTTTCGATGGAAGAATACTTTTCAAGCATTCCTGAACTCGAATTAAATATTTTTGAGATGATGTCTGTGTGTCTGAGTCTATGAAGATGATTTCTCACAAACGAATGAAGTAACTTGAACAAAATTTGGCATAAAAATTACAATCCCTGAATACTAGAAGCCTATTTATTTTAACACAATTGAATGTTTGGAAACACTCCAAAATTTAGAATGAAATTTTGAAAACTTATCAAAAATTCAGAACCTTCAATAAAATTACATAAATAATAATTTCTTATGTAATTTTTCATTAGAAAACGATTGACACAAATTTTAGAATACTAGCATGAACCATTCTCGAGATATTGCACATTTTTCAAATAAATTTATCAAAAATTTACATAAAATTAAAAAAGTATTAACTATTGTGAAATATGTTCACCTTTCATATGTAATATTATACGATAAATTTGTTAACATTTTTCTTGTGGGTCTAGTTCATTCCATTCACGAGAGAAGATAAGTTTGGGTAATAGTTATGTATTTTGATGCCTAACAATTCTTCAACAATCTACTATAAGAATAACCTATTGCTCATTAGAATAGAATAAATAATACCTACAATGGCAGTCAGAAAACTCGCCATGTGCCATAATTTTGCAACAAAGGTTTGCAAAATGGAGGCACATAAAGCGTTTTTTTGCTGACATTGCAAATATTGGCTATTCTACATCTATATAATAACATGATAATTACTTGATGCACAACTGATATAAATGATTTTCAGTGCTTTTGAGAAGTTTCTATTAATAAAACCTGCTATGAGCTTTAGGTATGCAAAATCTTGAAGGCATTGCCAGTAGAGATGTTAAAGACCCAGGCCGCCTGACTCGTCCGGAGACATGAGCAGCTGTTTGGGCCAGTAGAGATGTGGATTTTCTGGAAAATGTTCCCAGAAAATTTTCCACAGCAGAAAATTTTGAAATTATTTTCAATGTTACATTTCAGTCACAATATGTCCAGTGATTTTTAAAAGTTCTTATATTACAGCTATAGTCAAACATATATTACATTACATAGCTAAAAAAGGTTTATATTTAAAAATATATAAAAAATTCTATGCATCAAATTTTCTTATACTTATATACTGCAGTCAGCAGCTGCAATTTAATATTTTCCTTAAATACATGTGCTTTTGAAAAGTTATAAAGTAATTATATTTTATAACCTTTTTTTCTAAATCACAAATTTAAAACATTGTACAAAAGGAATTAGCATTAAATGAAAAATAATTTAAAATTGTTAAACTTATTCAGAATCATAAATAATTTACTATTTATTTTAGGTACAAAATGCAAATTATTAAATATAATATTATTAATTAGTTTCAACCCTGCTTCATGTGTTCGAAATGACTACTAGTCATTAAAGGTGGCACCTATTGACTTAATAAAAGTTATTGATTACTTTTCAGAATATCAAATACCCTTTCATATTTAAGGGTGAGCGTCGTCAGTAAATTTTCTGCCCTATTCGCACTTTGTTAACTTTCGCGGTACACATATTTCGCCGAAATTCTGCTCAAATACTTGCGAAATATTTTCTTATAGATAAAATGCTATTCTTAGATTATATTAAAACTAAATTTAATACCCAATAAAACATAGAATATATGTTTTATTTTAATTTAAAATATTTTTGGTGCTGCCATCTGTTGTCGTAATTTAATTCATACCGACTATTTTTATTTTTAATGAACATTTTTAAATGTCTATTCCTTCTAATATGCTATTAAATACAACAACAGATCATATATAATGCCATAATCACGGAAACGTAATTGAACTTGGACTTGAAGACAAAGGAACTTGAAGACAAAACTGCAGTCCTCAGTGATGTACATTCAGATCCCTTATCAAATTTATAGAATGATAAATTACCTTTCCGTGATTGTGGCATTATTATATATGATCTGTTGTATTTAACACTGTATTAGAAGGAATAGGTATTTAAAAATGTTCATTAAAAAATAAAAATAATCGGTATGAATTAAATTACGACAACAGATGGCAGCACCAAAAATATTTTGGATTAAAATAAAAAATGTATTCTATGTTTTTTGTGCATTAAATTTACTTTTAATATAATCTAAGCATTGCATTTTATCTTTCAGAAGATATTTCGCAACTGTTTGAGCAGAATTTCGGCGAAATATGTGTGTCGTGAAAGTTAACAAAACGTGGATAGGGCAGAAAATTTACTGATGCTCACCCTTAAGCATAAAAATGGTGCAGATTTTATAATTCTGTAAACATTTAACATGTTTACAGAATAATGGGAAAATATTTGAATCTTCTTTCAGCATGTGATAAAACGATTTTATTGAAAAAATTAGGAAAATTATATCATGTTATATTTATAGTTATTTCTTTTTCCAGTTTTATTTGTTAGCAGCAAAAGAATATTGAACTGAGTTTAAATTATTTCTGAGAAGCAAAGTGGTTAATTTTTTTGAAAATCTCTTTGTATCCTCCCCTCTATATTTAATTTTCAAAAATTTCCGTTGGTTTAGAAGATGAGATAGATCGAATGAGACCAAAACCAAGATTCTAGCTAGTGCATTTTCTCCTTAATTCTAATTTTTGAAATATTAGATATTTCCATTATCTGGAAGCTGAGATGGATTGAATGAGTTCAAAACCACGATTCTATCTAGAGTGAAAGTGCTCAATAATTAAGCAAAGTGGTTTTGTGTGTTTTATTATTCCTCTGCAATACTTAATTCTTTATACCCCTAATTTAAATTTTTCAAAATATTAGATTTTTCTATTGACCCAGAAGATAAGGCATGACCCAATAAGGTCAAAACCAAGATTTTAGTTAGAATGGAAGTGTTTGATAATTAAACAAAGTGGTTTTGAATCTTCTGAATATTCCTTTGCATCATCACCCCATAATTTGAATTCTCAAAATATTTTATTTTCCCATTGACCTTGAAATTGAGACGAAAACTGGGATTCTGGCTTGAGTGGAAATGCTCAATAATTTTGAAAAGGGATTGATTATCTCTTTGCACCATCATACCTAATTCAAATTTTCAAAATTTTAGATTTTTCCATTAATCTTGAAGCTGAGATGGATCAAATGATACCAAAACCATGATACTAACTTCAGTAAACATACTCGATAATTTTGACATGTCAATCAATGAGTTTCGTGCATATTATATAAATAAGAAAAATATTAAAACTTCATAATTTAAAAATAATTATTAAATATAGTAAAATTAAAAAAAGTACTGATAATTAAAAGGAAAACCTTTCAATTATCACTTTCTTAAAAAAAGAAAAAATAAATTACTCAGTTTATTATATATAAAAAATAAATTAATAAATACATAAAAATATAAGAGACAAATAAATTAAGACACAAAAAATGCTTATAATTAAACACTTTAAAAATAAATTATTATATATAATACTATTAAAAATTGCTGCTTAAAAATACCTGCTTGTAATTGAATGGGTGAGTATCATGAAATGAAGAGACAATTTGGTAGAAGATAGTTAAGCATATATTTAGTGCTAGTAAAGCATTTTCCTTCAGCAGAAGTATTTATAAAAACATTCCATACTTTTAATATTTTACGAAACTAAACACTGACAGAATAGGTTTCTTAAAACTGTACTTGTTTTTTCTAATAATGGATAAAATGCCACTTGTACTCTTCTGGTTCTCATCCATCATTTTTCTTCAAAAAAAAAAATCACATGCAGTCATGAACCCTCCATCCTCAAAATTAAAAAACTAAATGATGAAGGACTTCTTGCAAAACTTGTTTTTATTTTTACTCAAAATTGTTTTTATTGTGACACCTTTGTTTGAATTGCAATCAGTATTTTTTTATGTCATTTAACTAATAGGGTGATTTTATATCTGTTTAGTGAAAATTTTCCAATCGATGGGGGTGGTGAAAGATTAAAAGGTGTTTTTTAAAACCAAATTGGATAAATAATTTCTGAATTTCAACTTTTTATGGATTTAACCATGTATAAATGACAGTGTAGAAAGAATACAGTGACATAACAGAAATGTATAGCATTAAAAGATACAAAAATGTCTAGGGACCAATGGGAAATAACATATAAATGCATGCTTGAACTGTGCTTTGTGTAAAGGTGGCTGAAAATTAATATATGATTTAAATAAAACTAGAAAGTAATATGAATCTAGTACTTAGTAGGGATAAAAACTTCTAAACAGTTTAGTTAAGCTAAAAAGTATTTTAAAAAGTTAAAAAAATTGTTTATCATACATCTATGTTTATATAAAAAAATTTATATTCAAAATAATTTAATAAATGTATGTTTTAAATTTTAGTATGCATATCAACTTATATTTGCTACTCCTAGATTGATTATTTCAGAATTAGAAAATTTTATTATGCATGATCACTTTCTATGCAAAATGACAAAAAGAAAAATGAAGCACAATTACAATTTTTATATAGTTTAAATATCATGGTAAAAAAAAATTACAACTATTTTTCCTTTTAAATTATATTGTATAATAAAATTTTAAACTAAACTAAATACCTTGTATCATCCATAAAATATATGATAAAGAAGCTCTTCTTTTACTCATCCCGCTATGCATGTACTGTTCATTAAATCTTAGCTACTATTCTCAAAATATCCAGCAGAGTGGAAATGAGACACCTATAAAAAACAGAAATTTATGAAAACTTTATTATTGAAGAAAATTATTGAATTACAATCAACGGAATTTGTTTTGTGAATAATTAAATACAATATTTAAAAGAATACTTATTTTTATAAACAAAATATGTAACACAGAAATTAAAAAAAAAATTCAGTTTCAGTTTGTTCTGAAATAAATATTAAATTAATACCATTCAGAAGAGATAAAAATATTATATTAATACAGCAAAAAGCAAAAACTTGATATAGTATTAATATAATATTTTGCATTTGCAACATTTTCAGTTTGATTCTGTTTTATGAAACAATTTTATGAGAAAAGAAACACTAAAAGGTATACAGAAAAAGAATAGTTATTTTTATCAGCACAATATACAAAACATTTAAATTGAGTTTGAGTTCCTTCTAAAATGAATTTTCAGTTAATAACATTCAGAAGAAATAAAGGTATATTATATATATATATATAGAGAGATTTAAAAAAAAATAATGAATGGAGAATCATTAATATACCAACATTTTCATAGGTATTTTAAAAAAATTTCATATGGAATTTGTTTTATGATATACAAGACAATAAATAAGAAAAAAAACACTATAAAAAGGTTATGCATTATGGAATGGTTAATATCAGCACAATATGTAACAAGCATTGAAAATTTAATTTGTGTACCTTATAAAATTAATGCGATTCAGAAGAAATAAAAATATTATATTAAAAAGTAAAAAACGAAAATCTTGATTATTATAACATTAATGTACCAATATTTTTCATAGGCCTTTTATAGCATATTTCTCCTAAAATAATATATAATTATTATAATACCAATATTTTTCGTAGATCTTTTGCTATAAATTTCATAAAACAAATATTTCCGAAAAATCACTAAAGGGAAAATTTAAAAATTAGGCATTAACACAACTATGCCAAACTATTAGAATGTCAAAGGGCATAGCATATTCATATTCGTTCATACCTTGTGAGATCATTTGAATTTCTGGACGTATGAAAGTGCACCCACCGTCTCTAATCAGATAGAATAGTGAAGGCTCATCACATCATCCGTTTATGTGTGGCTTCTCTGAAAGACGCAGATCTCTAAAAATGATGGAGGCAGCATGTTTCCTACATAGATCTCTATTCCTCTCGCAACATTCATTTTTCTGTGTAATTTTGTCGCGGATTTGACTATCATTTTGAAATAAAAGGATAAAAACTTATATTGTTCTTATAAAATGTTACAATCAGTTCATCGAATTAATCTGCAAATAATTCCAAAGGCTGCTCTCCATGATGTATTTTCAGATGAGCATGTAAGATGTTACAGACTGACTTGTCAAATCCAGCACTAAGCGCTAAAAGCATTTCGGTTTTCTACCTGCTTGGTGTAGAAGAGTGAAACGGATAATAAAGCGCCATCTATGAAAACGAAACTCGCTGAAAAGCGCCTGTAAATGTTTTTTACCACAAAACTGAGCAATGCTGATTAATAATTAGATTTAGATTTATATTGCACATTCAAATACTTACGAGTGAATAATTTATGCCCCATTTTAGATTGAATACTGCTGCGTTTTAAGATATTATAATTTAAAATTTATGAAAAGAAAGTATTATTTATAGAAAAGATTAATAGAAAAAATACAAAGAAAAGATTAATAGAAAAAATACAAAGAAAAGATTAATAAAAAAAATTATAGAAAAGATTAATGAGAAAAGGGAGAGGCAACTTCTTAAGGCCAGATATAGATACAGAAGCATAGGCAGGCAGGGTGGAATTTACATTAATTTACAATAGGGTCCACATGGGAAAAATGAGATTCAGACGTACTGTAAACCCCCTCCATTCAGTCATAATCTCCTTTCTGAGATTACGCTCATGCATGCAGGGCCGTATATATGCAGGGGGCTAAGCCCCCAAGGAGGTATACTCAGTCCGCCTGGTAAAAATATTAAATTTTTAGTAGTGATGTGAAATTTCGTATAAAATGTCATTCAAATTTTACATAAAAAATTTCTTTGAGATTTGTTTTATAAATTAGTTTTAAAGATTTTTTAATTTAGCTAAATTTGTGATTATACTAGATCAATTTATCTATATATTTAATTTAAAAATTATGACAATAGTATTTAGGATACTTTTGTATTATTGTGGGGCAGGGCTGTAGCCAGGCAGGAGCCAGAGGGGGATGAGCCCCCAAAGAGATATACTCAGCCCCTCCCCCCCGATAAAAATATTAAATTTTTAGTATTTATAGGAAATTTCATCTAGAATGTCACCCACATTTTGCATAAAAAATTTCTTTGAGATTTATTTATAAATTACCTCATTTTAAAGATTTTTTAATTTAGCTGAATTTGTGGTTGTACTAATGATCAATTTATTTCCATATTAAATTTAAAAATATTTAAAAGTTTTTAAAATTATGATAATAGTATCTAGATTACTTTTGTATTAATGTGAGGGTTCTCTGTTATGCATTATAAGACCAAAATTAACTGATAAGTAGTTAGGAGTTAAAATTAGCCTTAACTTGTATTAACTTTCAGAAATTTTTAATTAGCCTTGACTTGTAGTATTATCTTTCAGAAATTGTCTTCGATTAATTAACAGCTCTACTACTAGTTAATGCTTATAATAAAATCAATTATAATTATTATATATTAATGTTGAAGTATAGTAGCTATATGGATATTAATAATCAGCTCTTAGCTTGCAAATATAAATATGCAATTATTTGTTGATAATTTATATGGATTGAAGTATATAATAGTAACTATTATGGTTTATAAATACTAATCATTAATTGTGTTTTTGGTGAGCCCATTGAATTTTACTCCAGTCCCTCTTCAATTTCGTCCCTGGCTACGGCCCTGTTATAGGGTTCACTGTTATGCATTATAGAGTCAAAATCAATTGATAAGTAGGTAATCAGTAACAACACCCGCCCCACCCAAAAGTATACGAGAAAAATACTTCCCGTACTATTACCATACTTATTAAGAATTAACTTAACTTTCAGAATGTTTCCACAAACTATTAACAGCTTTATTACTAGATAATGCTTACATTAAAAGCAATTGTAATTATTATATATTAATATTGATGTATAGTAGCTATATGAATATTAATAATCAGCTCTTAGTTTACACATATAAAAAAATTTGATGTGGACAGCACATGACTTTCCTTATATAATGCAATGAATTTTATATTATAAAAATAATGTACTATAAGATCCACGGTACTATGTTTTTATCGTTGAATTGTACATATGGCGATTTTCCGGATAACAACATTTAAAACTATTTCAAAATAGCCAATTAACTTATATTTTGCGCAACTACAAATAAGCAATTATCAATATTGATAGCATCCTCAATAAGCGATATAGTCCATATATTAAAATATTTTAATAATCAATTCATCAATTAAGCGTCAATTTCATTAATTTAACATCATTTTTTGCAATTTTGACGATACTTTTGTCAATCTGGGGCGAAATATCGCCACGTTGGCGATACTTTTCTAAATTATTCGCCAAGTTCGCTAAATGCATCATCAAGTGTTACAGGCAAACAGAGAGAAGAGCATTTCTTATATACTAGAACGCAGGGCCTGATTAATGTACGGGTCTCCGGGGACAGGGACCCCTAAATTTCGTATGTGTTAAAACATTTTAATCAGAAATAATTATATATTTAATTATGTGAATAATATAAGCTGATAATGTTAGTTTTTATCTTAGATTTTGAAAATATGTTAATAGTTTTAAATATTATACATCTCTTAAAGTTTTACTTTTAAATAAAAAGTTCTACATGCACAAAAGTGCCTTCGGACAATGGTCCTAAACTTTCAAATTTGCTTAGTGATGCTTTTTTGCATGTATTTGGTATGCCGTGAGTGTATGGGGGTCCCCAATTAACACCAGGCTCTGGGTCCCACGTTGGCTTAATCAAGCCTTGACTAGAAGGTATGACCGTCATAAGACGGAAATCAAATATCTGGAAAACATTGCTTTCCATTTGGCGGCATTTTTATCAATTTGGCGACATATTTGTCACTTTGTCAGTATTTAAAATAGTCGTCAAGTTGGCGACATCCCGCTAAATTTCTCGCCAAGCGTTGCGGACAGGGATTCGCCAAGCATTACGGACAGGCGGGGCAAGCGTTACGGGCGGAGAAATGGGTTATTATAGTCTAGTCTTATGTTCTTTCCAAGATATTGAACTTTCATCAATTAATCTTCATTTTCATTGATTTAGCGTCATTTTTATCAATTTGGCGACATTTAGGTTAATTTGGCAACATTAAAAAGTCGTCAAGTTGGTGACATTCCGCCAAAATATCGCTAACCGTTATGGACGGAGAAATAAGTTATTCTTATACCAGATAAATGACTATTGGTGTCCAAATACAAAAGCATTACCCAAAGTATTTTTTCTCATGAATGGAATGAGCTAGATCCACGCGAATGATGTCACCAAATTTATCGCATAATATTACTTATGAAAAGTGAACATATTTCACAATAGTTAATATTTTTATTTTTTTTTATATGATTTGTTTGGTAACTTAATTTGATAAATGTGCAATATCTCTAGGACGTTTCATGCTAGCGTTCTAAAATTTATGTCAATCGTTTTCTAATGCAAAATTACATAAGAAATGACTATTTGCGTAACTTTATTAAAAGTTTTGAGTTTTTGATGATTTTTTTTCAAGTTTTTACTCGAAAATTTAAGGGGTTCTGAACATTCGAGTGTGTTTAACAACAATAAGCTTCCAGTATTTACGGATTGTAATTTTTATACCAAATTTCGTTCGAATCACTCCATTCGTTCCTGAGATATCGTCTCCACAGACTCACTGACACACACACACAGACATCATCTCAAAAACGTTTGATTCGTATTTAGGGATGCTTGAAACGTGATCTCCCGTCGAAAACTCTAATTCGAATTTTTGACTCCATCACAATACTTTCCTTATATATTGTACTATGTATATAAGGAAAGTAATAGGCAATTATTTGTTAATCTATATAAATAAAATTAAAAATCTGTCTGTCTGAACGGCTGAACCGAATTTGATGAAATTTTGTGGGTAGCCTAGAAATAACCCCACTTAAAATTTAGTCTGTGTTTTGAGTTTCTATAAGCAGTGGTTCTCGAGATATTAGTAAAAAACGAAATTTTCGTTTGTCTCATCATCACGGAAAAACGGCTGAACCGAATTTAATGAAATTTTGTGGATAGCCTTGAAATAGCCCCCCATAATTTTAGTTTCGAGTTTCTAAGACCAGGGGTTGTCGAGATATTAATGAAAAACGGAACTTTTTCCTAAGAGTACTACTCTCCAACTCCGTGGTTTATCCAAACGGAAAGGATGAAAATCGTTTGTTTAAAACGTCAAAATGAAATAAAACTTTATTTCCGAGTTTGGTGCAGGAGTTTTGCATTAATTAGTCACTATCAGAAAACATGAATTGTTTAAAACATGAATTTAAATGGGAAAATCTACCTCCATGGGTTGTCTTTCACAAGCTCTTACTCAACGATGAAAAGTATAAAGAAATCAAAATGGCTATTTAATTTCGCATTTTATGAGGAAGATTCTACCTTATATCATGTTGCTCGGCAACGGAATGAAATTAAATGTGTTGTTAATATTTATTATTATTTTTCCCATTTGAATAATAAATAAATGGATGTAAAAATATATTTTATAAATGAACGGTTTGATTGTTCTTTTAATTATATAAATTGCGAACTGCGTACATCACTTTCATTTGTTTTAGCAAAGAGGTTTCAAGCTCATATATTGTGTTTAGCTAATAAACTGATATATTGTGTTTACCCAATAAATTCATTTAGCCGATTGTTGAAACAGAAAAAGAGTAGAACGGGTGTATCTTATACAATTTTAGTGTTTTCATTTAATATATACAAACGGGTTCAGGATATTTTATTCCTCAGATCTGCAAATTCAGAGTTACGAATTTGGCGGAATATCGCTAACGTGGTAACTTTTCTTAAACTTTACGACATTAGCGGAAATGTCTCCAAATTGATAAAAATAACGCAAATCAATGAAATTAAATTTGTTTTTTTAGAACAGAGTACTGAAATGATGTTTCGGTAGCATTTGTCGGTCAATCCATCCATCCTACTTAGAACACATTTAACGAATTTTTTTAATATCACCAAATTGATAAAAATATTTGTAAATCCATGAAAATATCATGGAATTGATAAAATTGCGCTTAATAAATGAAATTCATTGTGTTTTGTTAGGGGATAGTATTGTGATGATGTTTCGTCAATTTGTCGCAAAATGGGACGATCAGTTCTACAGTCTCACTTGGCGATAAATTTTGCGATTTTTTAAGTTATCGCTAAATTGACGAAAATGTCGCCAAACCTTCCATGGAGAAAGCATTATTCAGACGATATGATTTCCATCAATTTATTTGAAGCAAATGATATCATGTCACTTAGCAACGGATCCAATGTGTTATGTGCCATACGATTTTTATTAAATCTTTTCCGATTTAAATAATAAAGATATGTATATAAAATAAATTTCATTGACATTGCATTTTTAACTGGATAATATCAATTACGGTCTTCATGTTTAAACATTATTATCATTGATATTTTCGGGGACTGTTGATTCAGGGATTATTGATATTTTCAAGCTATTATGCCATTGTTTATTTATGACGAAAATTGTTGAAACTCATATATAGTACGTTGTACGAGTAATCTTCTACGAATGCACGGATATATCTTCTAATCTACGAGAATATACGTAGTACAGGTATATTGGCATACATTTTGATATATATTGGCATATATTGGAATCAATTACCACCTTCTTGTATAAAGATTACGAGGATTATTGATATTTTCAATTTGTTAAGTCATCTCTTTTATTTTGGCAAAGATTTTTGAGACTCATATTGTAATACGGGTAATCTTCTATTAACACACTGGCATATTTTCTAATCTGCGACAATATAAGTAGTACGACATATTTGATTTTGTGCATATATTGATTCAATTCCTTTTTTTTTGTGTGAATTTGCTTACAAAAGGGGCCAAGATGTTTTATTCTTCAGATCTGCCCGTGAAGATAATTTTGCATAGTGAGAACAGATATTCTTAAACTTCTTTTTAGGAGCAATAAATTTAATATTTTAACAGAATTTGCATATGATTGCGAATTATAAGTTTCTTTATATTATATATTCCGTACGAAGAACGGGTATGCTGCTAGTCTATATAAATAATATTGAAAATCTGTCTATCTCTTTGTTCCATCATCAATGGAGAATGGCTGAATCGAATTTGATGAAATTTTGTGGGTAGCCTGGAAATAGTCCCACTTAAAATTTAGTCCATATTTTGAGTTTCTACGACCAGTGGTTCTTGAGATATCAGTAAAAAACGAAACTTTCGTATGTCTCATCATCACGAGAGAACGGCTGAACCGAATTTAATGAAATTTTGTGGATAGCCTTAAAATAGCCTCCCATAAATTTAGTCCAAGTTTCGAGTTTCTAAAACCAGGGGGTTGTCGAGATATTAATGAAAAACAAAACTTTTTCCTAGGAGCTCTACTCTCTAACTCAGTGGTTAATCCAAACGAAAAGGTTGAAAATCGCTTGAAAGTGAATTAAAACTTTATCTCTAAGTTTGATGGGAGATTTTTTGCGGTAATTAGTCACTTTCTGAAAGCATGAATTATTTGAAACATGAATTTAAATGGAAAATCTATATGGTTTATTTTTCACAAGCTTTTACTCAACAATGAAAAGTTGAAAGGAATCAAAATGGTTATTTAATGCATTTTATGAGGAAGATTCTATCTTATATCATGTTGCTCAGAAACGCAATTAAATTAAAGCTGTTTGTTAATTTCAATTATTATCTTTTCGATTTGAATAATAAGTAAATGGATATAAAAATATATTTTAGAAAAGAACGGTTTGATTTTTCTTTCAATTATATTAATTGCCGACTGCATACATCATTTTCATTTATTTTGGCAAAGAGTTTTTAAGCTTTTATATTATGTTTAGCTAATAAAGTCATATATTGTGTTTACCCAATAAATTCATTTATCCGATTGTTGAAACAGAAAAAGAGTAGAACGGGTATATCTTCTAATACAATTTTAGTGTTTTCATTTAGTATATAGAAACGAGATCCGGATGTTCATTCAGATCTGCAAATTCAGAGCTACGAATTTGGCGCGATATCGCTAATTTTTCAACTTTTCTTAAACTTTGCCAAATTGACTGAAATGTCGACAAATTAATAAAACGACGCAAATCAATGAAATTTATTTTGTTTTGTTAGAAGAGAGTACAGAAATGATGTTTCGCTAGCATTTATCTGTCAGATTAATCGTCCTACTTAGTAATACATTTAGCGAATTATTAAAATATCACCTAATTGATAAAAATATTTGTAAATCCATAAAAATATCATGAAATTGATAAAATTGCTCTTAATAAATGAAATTAATCGTGTTTTGTTAGGGGATAGTATTGTGATGATGTTTCGTCAATTTGTCGCAAAATGGGACTATTAGTTCTACAGTCCCACTTGACGATAAATTTGGTGATTTTTTAAATTATTGCTAAATTGACAAAAATGTCGCCAAACCTTCCATGGAGATAGCATTATTCAGACGATATGATTTCCATCAATTTATTTGAAGCAAATGATATCATGTCGTTTAGCAATGGATGCAAATCCAATGTGTTATGCGGCATGCGATTTTTATTAAATCTTTTCCGATTTGAATAATAAAGATATGTATATAAAATAAATTTCATTGACATTGCATTTTAGACTGGATAATATCAATTACGGTCTTCATATTTAAACATTATTATTATTGATATTTTCGGGGATTATTGATATTTTCAAGTTATTGTGCCATTGTTTTATTATGTCAAAAATTGTTTAAAATCATATATTATACGTTGTACGAGTAATCTTCTATCCGTAGATTAGAAGATATACGCGTGCATTTGCACGGGTATATCTCCTAATCTACGAGAATATAAGTAGTACAGGTATAGGCATATATTTTGATATATATTGGCATATAATGGAATCAATTACGACCTTCTGGTATAAAGATTAAGGGGATTATTGATATTTTCAATTTATTACGTCATCTGTTTTATTTTGGCAAAGATTTTTGAGACTCATATTGTAACACGGGTAATTTCTACTAACACACTGGCATATTTTCTAATCTGCGACAATATAAGTAGTACAGGGATATATATATATATATATATATATATATATATATACATACATATTCCCATATAATTTTAGAACTTTCATTCTGGCATATATTAGAGTCAATTACGGGTTTATTGATATTTTCAATGTATACATGTAATGTACTAATACAGGCTATATCTTCTAATATTCGCGTATATAAGTAGTACTGGTCCCATACAATTTTAATGCTTTCATTTTGCATATATTGATTCAATTCCTTTTTTTTTTTGTAAGTTTGCTTACAAAAGGGCCAGGATGTTTTATTTTTCAGATCTGCCCGTGAAGATAATTTGGTATAGCGAAAACAGAGATTCTGAAACTTCTTTTTGGGAGCATTGTATGAAATATTTTAACAGAATATTTTGATTAAAAATGTCATTTAGTATACTATAGGAATTTGTACATGATTGTGAATTTTAAGTTACTTTATATTATATACTTCGAAGAACGGGTATGTTGCTAGTCTATGTAAATAAAATTAAAAATCTGCCTGTCTGTCTCATCAAAACGGGAGAACGTCTGTAACGAATTTGATGAAATTTTGTGGGTTACCTTGAAATAACCCCCACTTAAAATTTAGTCCATGTTACGAGTTTTTAAGTCTAGGGATTTTCGAGATATTAATAAAAACCGAAACTTTTTATAGGCGTTCTACTACTCTCTAACTCCCTGGTTCCTCCAAACAAAAAATATTTTAAATCACAGGAGCGGATAAATGAGTAAATCCTCACTCAATGACGTAGCGAGTCTTGGGGGAAATGTTCAGCATGTGAAACTCGGCAATATGTTCAGAAGAGTATTGGAAGCATAAAAATTAAGTTATTTGAGGAATGTAATTGAGGAAGATAGATTTGAAGAAGGTAAATGAGTCTAATTTTATTGCAATTGTTGAAACGCTGAAATATTTAAATGATTTTTAAATATTTGCAAACAGTATTTTTAAATAAATTTAAAAATATTTTTATTTACTGATGAAAACTATTTAAATAGAAAGTAGGCAAGTGTTAACAAAAATATTTGAAAATAAAATTAATATTAAACTGAAATAAATTTTAAATCCTCATAGTATGAGTTTACAATTACTTGTTCAAAAAAAGATTACAATTATGCTTAGAAATATTATACATCTTGAAATATTATTCTAGAATTAATTTTGCTCCTACACAATAAAATAGTATTAAATAAGATTAATTAAATATAATTTTGATAAAATTTAAATCTAGGCATTCAACTTCATCTGCGAGGTTGGGTTTTATGAATGGGAAACTTTTATGCATAATATGTACATTTGAGTTTTCTACAGAAAGTAGTGGAAAATAGTATATTTACAAGAAAATTTCACATGCAGTAATTTTACAAACAGGAAAAATTACTTCAGTGAAAGCGCTTTTGAAAGCCATAAAGGAAAACCACCGTACTGACAAACTTTCCTGTAACGTGAATCTAGGGTTGCAATTTCATGATTTTCAGTTCAGAGTTGCCAGATTTGGCGATTTATTGCAATTTGGCGACTTCTGGCCACATTTCAAATGTTCGATAACTTTCTCGATATAACTAATATTCTACAAGATACGAGCCCCTTCTGGAAGTTTCTACAATGAGTATATAAAAGGAGGCATCACTCAGTTGGAGGGCGATTGACGTGATACGAGCTACATTGAATTGTGATTTATATCTCTGTTTTGAGAATAGTATTGGCTGTTTTGTGAAAATAGCCAAGCATAATTGCCATTTTATTGTTCCTGACAGTAGTAGCTAAGAAAGGGGCGTTCACGGGCATATTGAGGCGGTGCAGCACCCGCTGATCCATGAGTGGGGTTATCGGAGGAGGTAGTATTGTGAAAAGAGTGTGGAGGGTGTTATCAGCATGGGAAGCCGACTTGACCTTTGTTCTGAGGCTGTAATGACCTTGAGTGGATGTCGCAAAAGGGTGAAATATTTGGACATTGATAATCTGGCAAGGGAGTTTGGGCGATGTCGCAATATTTGAATAGTTTATCTATCTGATAATTTGGTCGAGGGAGTTGAACTTTGACCGTATTGCGCAATGAGGCAACAGGAGCGCTGTGGACGACAACCTTCTCCCTCGGTGGCCAGTTACGTGCTGACAATTCTTATTAGTCGTGACGTACTTAAAGTGAGGTGCCGCCCCCTAGCGGAAGATTTGGATGGTGGGTAATGAAGATTTTGGAGTGGCGCCATCTAGTGACAGCTTGAAACATCTGGCAAGCGGGATTTAAGAGGATATATTTCCGTTTGGACCGAGCCGGGTTTGAACTCGGAGCTATGGGGTTATAGACCAACGCTCTGACCGCTATGCTATCGTAAGATGATAAGAATTGAACATCGGATGATATCTTTCGTATTACGAAGGAATGAATGAGTGATGCATTGTCTTGAGAATTTGAATTGAGATATGGGCGAGGAAACGATTTATATTTTGTAAAAAGGAGCCATATTTTGTAAAAATGATATTTTTTAAGAGGTGCGAGTGAGTTAAATTCTTGGATTTTTAATGAATTTTCGATGTACTCAAGCATGTGTACACTAATAGTTATTAATTTTAATAGTTATTAATAGTTAATTAATTTTTTTATGCTAACAGGTTTAATGAATGAATGTTCAAGGGATCCAAGAATTCTGTATGTGAATGGGCTAAATATGGGAGAGGGAAGGAACCAGATTTTGTAAAAATGATATTTTTTATAGATATGAATGAGGAGTTAAATTCTTGGATTCTTAATGAATTTTCGATGTGCACAAGCGTGTATGCACTAACAGTTATTAATTTCAATAGTTATTCATTTTAATAGTTAATTTTTTTTTCTATGCTCACGGGTTGAATGAATGAATGAATGTTCAGGGGATACAAGGATTTTGTGTGTGAATGGGTTGCGTGATTTTAACAATGCTTTTTAGAATCTAATAAAAATGAGAATTATTCTTATGAATGATCAGAGAACACAAAAATTGTGTGTGTATGTTAAGAGGGTTTACGGGATTTTATCCCCCCGTGTTATATATCTATCGAATACGATTCGACTATTTTCAGAGTGATTTTGTATACCATGAGAATTTTTACACCACGGCTTAACACTTCCTGAATACGATTCGACTATTTTCAGAGTGATTGCGTGTGTCATGCAATTTTTTTTAATGCCACGTTTCAGAACCTGCTGAACCCATTTCAACTATTTTTTTTAGCTAAGAAGAGTGCTGGTAGTGATTTCTTTTCAAATATATGGGAAATGGAGAACCTTTCTTGCGAAATGGCTTGCAAAGATCGTGAAAATATGGAATAAATGACTAAAATTACTGAAATATATTAATTAAGTACTTGTTCTTTGTATAATTTTTGACAGCACAGAGAATAAGACTGACCCCCATAACTCTAGTATTAATCATTCTCGAGTTATTTCAGTTTTTTGGAATTTTGAAGAGCTGAAGATTTTAAAGTGCATTAAATTGTCAAATGAGACGAACATGCATTAAAACTGCAAATTGGATATAATATCAGAAAGTATCCATGTTATTTTCTGTAATTAAACACATGAAATAATGCATCATGAAATTAAAAATAAGAAAATGAATTTGAATTTGCAGGGAAAGTCATGTGCTGCTCACATCAGATCCCCCCCCCCTCTCCCCGAATTCACGTATTTTATTATTTTATTTATAAATGAGTTTTATTACAACATTTCTTTCTCTTGTATTATCCAATTACATATTTATTAAGAGCCAAATTAATTTCAATAGGTAAAGCTTTAGCTATTACTGAAAATTGCTTGGAACAAATTAGTGTTGGAAGATCCAAACAACTGCTGTCATCTGTTAAAAAACTTTCTATCGTGTTTCCCTATAATAGCATTTTGTTTCCCACATTTAGCATTTCACATTGTGTGCTGATAAAGGGACTTATCAGCAAATCATCATTCCTAGTTAAAATCATACTTTGAAGACAGCAAATTATCAGCAAATTATCATTCCTAGTTAAAATCATACTTTGAAGACAGAAATTATACACTTATTTAAATTTGAACATTCTATCATCAACAAATGGCTTTGGGCGTATCATCCTAACCAAAACTCCTACCTCCCACTTCAGGTACCCCTTCAAAAGGTTGAACGCACAGGTTGGAAACCAATGATACATAGAATGTCAAGGTTATAGGTAAGAATCACCATCACAAAAGAAAATTCTACTAATGTATTTTTTCCACACAACACAATTGCATTCAGAACACATATAATAGAGTCCATGTACTTCTGTATAGAAGTTGCACACATCAAGATCACGATTTGGTGAGAATGGAAGCGCTTGATCTAATTGCCACCACGACTTCGGCCAGTGGATATAGAAAAATCACAAAATGCAAAATTTAGAAAATTACATTCAGGAAAGAAAATGTAGACTTTATAAACATTGTCATTTCTATTTCGAAAAAAATATAATTTTGAGGGTCGCTGCAGAGATAAAAATGATCATTATCTCTAAAAGCCTCTTAAATGAAAATAACTATATTTTTATTGCAAAGGATTATTATCCACAACGTATTCTCTGCTATAAAGTTGGGTTTGAACGGTGTATAATGTCAATTTGATGAGGAGGACGCTTAGCATTAATGATCTGACAAATTTCCAAACCACATCGGCCATGAGGTAAATGTTGGATGAAATTTTCAACAGTGGTTCAAATTTCTTTAAAAAAGAAGTTTAAATAGTACTTAAAAAAATGTGAATTAGGTACACATATTAGGTACACATTTTGGTCCGATATAGCCCTCTAGAGACGAAAATGGATCAAAAACTGAGATTGATGAAATTAATCAATATTGTGTTCTTTAATAGATAAAATTTACTGTTCTCCCTAGAACATGAAGAAAATGAGCAAATGTCCCTCAAGAACAGCATTTTTACGTTAAAAACACCAGTATTTTTAATCAATTATTTGTTAAAAACCTGCAGCTGACTTATAGCATTGCAGATATAGTTATTACATTATTGAAAATTGCCGAGACAACAATTTGACACACCTGTCGTAGAAAACAGTAAAACCCAACGTGTACACTCATGAACCTTTCTTTACAAAGTCATTGGGGTGCTTAAGGACTTTCCAAGGTACCTATATAAATTCTGTATCATGACAATATGCTTTATCTTCCTCTTGGTTTTTATTGCTGCACACAATAAAGCGGGAAATATATTTAATGTTTGCACTATAAACTTTTGCAGTTCCAGCTGGTTACTTTGAAATGATTTTTGGAACAAGTCCCATCAGAAAGTCCAAGAAGCAAACATCTGAGCATTAAAATTGCTGTAAAACGAAGATGATAGATATTCTACATCCTGCTTCCTGTATGATTTTATGTGATATGTGCAGGATTTTTTGAGTGGGAGAATATCAAGGTATTTAGAAAGAATATGGTTGGGGAAGGGGGGGGGGGTCAAATTCATCGAAAAATAACTCAGAAGAACCCCATGAACCCATATATAACTCTACGACTATGGTGAATGCAGTTTTAAATATTTCAGTGCTGGGTTTATTTTCGGGAGCCCGGAGCACAAGTTTCGGGTGCCCTTCAATGCGGACATCACTTTACTTCAATATTAACATGATTAAAAATGTAAGACTCAGGCCCCCTTAAATTTCGTTGCCTCAAGACCTACGAACTATTTTATAGAAACACCTATTATTACTTTTCCACAGACACAAACTAGTAAGTACGGGTTTTAAAAGCAATGTTAGATCCATTACTCTGACGAATGTAGATTTTAGCCTTGGTGCCATTGTCGAAACAGTTTTTCGATTGTACTTGCATTGTCTTTTGTTTGAACTAGAATTACGACACACTACATTATCGTTTGTCAAAAACGATTTACGACTGCTTTGCCTAAAGTGCTCGAGATTTTTGTTTCTAAATCGCAATTTCTCCTCTATAAAATCGCAAACTTTGTTTTATGGAGGGGAAAATTCACTAGAACCATGTGAGAATAATATTTTGAAAACGTATCTAAGTTTCAATTTGTCTAAAGGCCTCTTTAATGTAAATTACCATTGGTTAAATTCTAACATCTCCAATGGGGGAAGAAGAAGAAAAGTAGTTCCAATTTAAAATCCTTGAGGCTTTATACACATATTAAACCACTCATATTAAAGTTTAAAACTTGATGATTGGTTATTTAAATATTGGTTAAAAAGAAAAAATAATTTCTCAACAAGAAACAATTTGAGAGGCATTATAAAATTCATCAATAATTCTCGTTGCATATTTTTACTTTTCCTGCAATACATGGTAATTAATCTATGGGGAAAGTATTGGAATCGTGTCGAAAATTGCAACTGGAGTTTTCGACGGATACATTTTGGTACCTTTAGAACACGAAAAAACTATGGTTTGTTTGTGTGTGTGTGCGCGTCTGTCTATGTATGTATCCACTCTAACTGAAAAACTAATTGACCAAATTTCACAAAATTGGTACATAAGTCACCTGTAGCTTACCCTGGTGCTGATTAGATTTTGGTATGATTCGGAAAAGAAAAACCGGCTTTTTTTGCGAAATGGCCCGCAAAAATAGTCAAAATCTAAAATATAAGACTGCATATGCTCAAATGCACCAATTAAATATTTGATTTATGCGTAATTTTTAACGATCAAAAGAATAAGACCAACTCTATTACTCAAGGTCTAGCCGTTGAGATATTTTAGTTTTTTTACATTTTTGCTACGCTGATTTTGAGAATAAGTTCAGTTATCAAACGAAAACGAAAACTGAATTAAAAGTGTAATTTCAATTAATTGTGAATGTTATTTAGTGAAATTAGACTCAATTTAATGAATTATTAATGAAATAAAGATAAAATGAATGTGAGTCTGCAGGGAAAGTCATGTGCTGTGCACATCAGATTTTTAAATATGCTACAAACAGAAGTTGAATATACTGATAAGTCATGGGCAGTTGTAATTTGGAAAAAACAAATTTAAAATTTTATTCTTAGACAATATTATTCTTTCGTTCTTCTGATTATAAAATTCCTGAGGGTTTATTACATATATTAAAACACTCAGATTAAAGTAAGCATGTTGGTTTTGATTGGTTATGATGATTGGTTTTCATTGGTTATGATGATTGGTTTTCATTGGTTATGCTGATTGTTTTTGATTGGTTGGTTTTGATTGGCCAAAACTTTTCACGAGCTTCTTCAGCACTTACACAGGAATCTAAAGTACAACCTGTTCAAAACGATCTCCGTCAGCAACAATATGCATGTAAATTCGAGAAAGAATATCACCGCGTACTTTGACAAGCATAGCAGGTGCCACCGTGTTACCGTCCCTGATGATACGACTTTTTGACATATAGTTATCACTTTCCATATATGCGTTTCGTTCATTCCAGGTGTCGGTTCTTACTCATTAGACAATGCTCTACAGCTTTATAATTGTCTCTTTCGTCTATGTCGCTTTGTTGCCGACTTTTTAATTCTCTTCTGAGGGCGCTATAATCTCTTTATTTCCGTCGGGTAATGCCACTTTACTCTAACGTGTACACTCATGTACCTTTCCTTACAAAGTTATTAGGTGCTTAAGGACCTATAATTGTATCTTTAATGAGTACTTTTAGAATTTAAGTCCGGGAGACAAACCACAAATTTAGGGTGGTCAACCATAAGCACAAGGTGGGTCATGCATTGATTGAATGCATGAATCATATCTATATATATAACATTGAAAATCTAGCTGTCTGTCTGTCCCGTCATCACGGGAGAACGGCTGAACCGAATTTGGTGAAATTTTGTGGGTAGCCTGGAAATAGTCCCACTTAAAATGTAGTCCATGTTTGGAGTTTCTACGATCAGTGGTTCTCGAGATAGTAGTAAAAAACGACGTTTTCGTTTGTCTCATCATCACGGGAGAACGGCTGAACCGAATTTGACGAAATTTTGTGGATAGCCTTGAAATAGTCCCCCATAAATTTAGCCTAAGTTTCGAGTGTCTAAGACCAGAGGTTGTCGAGAACTTAATGAAAAACGAAACTTTTTCCTAGGAGTTCTACTCTCTAACTCCATGGTTTATCCAAACGAAAAGCTTGAAAATCGTTTGAAAGTGAATTAAAATTTAATCTCTGAGTTTGATGAGAGATTTTTTGCGCTAATTAGTCACTTTCTGAAAACATGAATTGTTTGAAACATGATTTAAATGGGAAATCTATCTCCATGGTTTAGTTTTCACAAGCTTTTACAGAACAATGAAAAGTATAAAGAAACCTTAATGGTTATTTAATTTCGCAGTTTATGAGGAAGATTCTATCTTATATAATGTTGCTCAGAAAAGCAATTAAATTAAATCTGTATATTAATTTTAATAATTATTTTTTCAATTTGAATAATAAATAAATGGATATAAAAATATATTTTAGAAAAGAACGATTTGATTTTTCTTATAGCATTTTTGACTGGATAATATCAATTATGGTCTTCAGGTTTAAACATTATTATTATTGATATTTTCGGAGATTATTGATTCAGGGATTATTTATATTTTCAAGTTATTATGCAATTGTTTTATTATGACAAAAATTAATTAAACTCATATATTGTACGTTGTACGAGTAATCTTCTACAAATACACGGGTATATCTTCTAATCTACGAGAATATAAGTAGTACAGGTATATTGGCATACGTTTTGATATATTGTATATTGCCTATTGGCGTATATTGGAATCAATTACGACCTTCTGGTATAAAGAGTACGGGGATTATTGATATTTTCAATTTATTACGACATCTCTTTTATTTTGGCAAATATTTTTTAGACTTATATTGTAATACGGATAATCTTCTACTAACACACTGGCAGATTTTCTAATCTGCGACAATATAAGTAGTAATCCAAATTGATAAAAATGACGCAAATCAATGAAATTAAATTTGTTTTTTTAGAATAGAGTACTGAAATGATGTTTCGGTAGCATTTGTCGGTCAGTCCATCCATCCTACTTAATAACACATTTAACGAATTTTTTTAATATCTCCAAATTGATAAAAATATTTGTAAATCCATGAAAATATCATGGAATTGATAAAATTGCGCTTAATAAATGAAATTCATTGTGTTTTGTTAGGGGATAGTATTGTGATGATGTTTCGTCAATTTGTCGCAAAATGGGACTATCAGTTCTACAGTCCCACTTGGCGATAAATTTGGCGATTTTTTAAGTTATCGCTAAATTGACGAAAATGTCGCCAAACCTTCCATGTAGATAGCATTATTCAGACGATATGATTTCCATCAATTTATTTGAAGCAAATGATATCATGGCGTTTAGCAATGGATGCAAATCCAATGTGTTATGCGGCATACGATTTTTATTAAATCTTTTCCGATTTGAATAATAAAGATATGTATATAAAATAAATTTCATTGACATTGCATTTTTGACTGGATAATATCAATTACGGTCTTCAGGTTTAAACATTATTATCATTGATATTTTCGGGGACTGTTGATTCAGGGATTATTGATATTTTCAAGTTATTATGCCATTGTTTATTTATGACGAAAATTGCTGAAACTCATATATAGCACGTTGTACGAGTAATCTTCTGCAAATGCACGGATATATCTTCTAATCTACGAGAATATAAGTAGTACAGGTATATTGGGATATATTTTGATATATATTGGCATATATTGGAATCAATTGCGGCCTTCTGGTAGAGTACGGGGATTATTGATATTTTCAATTTATTACGTCATCTCTTTTATTTTGGCAAATATTTTTTAGACTTATATTGTAATACGGATAATCTTCT
The DNA here is from genome assembly GCA_951213105.1 of Amaurobius ferox. NCBI lineage: Eukaryota > Metazoa > Arthropoda > Arachnida > Araneae > Amaurobiidae > Amaurobius > Amaurobius ferox. The sequence goes on along the minus strand of OX578133.1, from coordinate 145,549,574 downwards.
ACTAACACACTGTCAGATTTCCTAATCTGCGACAATATAAGTAGTACGGGATTGCATATATTGATTCAATTCCTTTTTTTTTTTTTGTAAATTTGCTTACAAAATTGGCCAGGATGTTTTATTCTTCAGATCTGCCTGTGAAGATGATTTTGCATAGTGAGAACAGATATTCTTAAACTCCTCTTTAGGAGCAATAAATTTAATATTTTAACAGAATTTGCACATGATTGCGAATTATAAGTTTCTTTATATTATATATTCCGTACGAAGAACGGGTATGCTGCTAGTAATCTATATAAATAAAATTGAAAATCGGTCTGTCTGTCTGTTTGTCCCGTCATCACGGGAGAATGGCTGAACCGAATTTGATGAAATTGTGTGGGTAGCCTGGAAACAGCCCCACTTAAAATATATTAGACCATGTTTGGAGTTTCTACGATCAGTGGTTCTCGAGATATTAGTAAAAAACGAAATTTGCGTTTGTCTCATCATCACGGGAGAACGGCTGAACCGATTTTTGATGAAATTTTGTGGATAGCCTTGAAATAGCCTCGCATAATTTTCGAGTATCAAAGACCAGGGGTTATCGAGATATTAATGAAAAACGAAACTTTTTCCTGGGAGTTCTACTCTCTAACTCCGTGGTTTATCCAAACGAAAAGCTTGAAAATCGTTTGAAAGTGAATTAAAGCTTTATCTCTGAATTTGATGGGAGATTTTTTACGCTAATTAGTCACTTTCTAAAAACATGAATTGTTTGAAACATGATTTAAATAGGAAATCTATCTCCATAGTTTATTCTTCACAAGCTTTTACTGAACAATGAAAAGTATAAAGAAATCAAAATGGTTATTTAATTTCGCAGTTTATGTGGAAGATTCTATCTTATATCATGTTGCTCAGAAACGCAATTAAATTAAATCTGTCTATTAATTTTAATTATTATTTTTTCGATTTGAATAATAAATAAATGGATATAGAAATATGTTTTAGAAAAGAACGATTTGATTTTTCTTATAGCATTTTTGACTGGATAATATCAATTACGGTCTTTCAGGTTTATACGTTATTATTATTGATATTTTCGGGGATTATTGATTCAGAGATTATTGATATTTTCAAGTTATTATGCCATTGTTTTATTATGACAAAAATTATTTAAACTCATATATTGTACGTTGTACGAGTAATCTTCTACAAATACACGAATATATCTTCTAATCTACGAGAATATAAGTAATACAGATATATTGGCATATGTTTTGTTACATATTAATAATTATCAATTAATAATTATCAATTTTAATAGCATCCTCAATAAGCGATATAGTCCATATATTAAAACATTTTAAGAATTAATTCATTTATTAGGCGTCATTTTCATTAATTTAGCGTCATTTTTGCAATTTTGACAAAATTTTCGTCAATCTGGGGCCGAAATATCGCCAAGTTGACAATATTTCGCTAGATTAGTCACCAAGTTTGCCAAATACATCAGCAAGTGTTACAGACAAACGGAGAGAAGAGCATTTCTTGTATACTAGAATGCATGCCCGTCATATGACGGAAATCAGAATTTGCGAAACATTACTTCTCATTTGGCGTCATTTTTATCTATTTGGCGACATTTTTGCAATTTTGACAAAATTTTCGTCAATCTGGGGCCGAAATATCGCCAAGTTGACAATATTTCGCTAGATTAGTCACCAAGTTTGCCAAATACATCAGCAAGTGTTACAGACAAACGGAGACAAGAGCATTTCTTGTATACTAGAATGCATGCCCGTCATATGACGGAAATCAGAATTTGCGAAACATTACTTCTCATTTGGCGTCATTTTTATCAATTTGGCGACATTTTTGTCACTTTGGCAACATTTAAAAAAGTCGCAAAGTTGGCGACGTTCCGCTAAATTTCTCGTCAAGCGTTACGGACCGACGACGGACGGAGAAATGGATTCCAAGATTTTGAACTTTCATCAATTGGTCGTCATTTCATTGATTCCAGTTTCATCAATTTGGAAGATTTTTATCAATTGGGTGACATTTTCGTCAATTTGGCAACGTCACCAATTTGGCAACGTCACAATTTGGCAACGTCACCATAAAACGTGACCAAGTTGGAGATATTCCGAAAAATTCGTCACCAAAATTTTATTTAAACGTTACGGACAGAAAAATAGGTTGTTCCTATAGTACTCGTAGATTCTTATATTCTTTCCAAGATACTGAATTTTCGTAAATTAGTCGTCATTTTCAATGATTTAGCGTCATTTGTATCAATTTGGTGGCATTTTCGTTAATTTAGCAATTTTTAAAAATTCGCCAAGTTGGCGGCATTCCGCCAAATTCGTCGCCAAAATCTCGCCAAGCGTTATGGACGGAGAAATAAGTTATTCTTATAGCAGATAAATGACTATTGGCGTTCAACCTCAAAAGTACCACCCAAAGTAAATTTTCTCATGAATGGAACGCGTTAAATCCACGAGAATGATGTCACCAAATTTATCGTATGATATTACATATGAAAAGTGAACATATTTCACAATAGTTAATATTTTTTTATTTTATATGATTTTTTGATAAATTTATTTGGAAAATATGCAATATCTCGAGAACGGTTTATGCTAACGTTCTAAAGTTTGTGTCAATCATTTTTAACACTTTACAACAGAGTTGAAAAGTGTTTATGACTTTGTTCATTCTGTCTGTCTGTCTGTCTGTCCGTTAGCACGATAACTGCCGTAAAAATGACTTAATCAAAATGAAATTTTAGTATGTTGTTCAGACGGTCTGTAGAACCTATGGGAATATAAATGAATAATATCACCCAATTAGTTTTGGATTGAACCCGGGTCGAAAAAATGAAATACATTGAGCCCTATGGGACCTAATTTTTCAAACATTTTTTAAGCGGATTTCAAATTCACAAATTGCTTCGAAAAGTTTAGGTAATATTCAAATTGTTCCATAAAATATATAAAAAAAATTCAGCGAAATATATTCAGTAGTTTTTTAAATAAAAATTAAAATAATAATTACACCTCTTATATGAAACGATCACGTGACCATGATATGAAACGATCACATGACCCACTTCAAAATGATATATGGCATCCATCTTGTTTCAAAATCGTGATTTTTTTAAGTTCTTTTTAATTCATATTGAGTGTTGTATCCGTCCTAAAACTACTTTATTTTTGCTTAAATTCTGTGCATCTACATACTGAAACAACGCAATGACAATATATTTGAGTTTAAATGCTCATCTAAATTTGATTATTTCTACAACTAAGCCTATTTTTCACTTATGTAAAATGTAAACAGCAAAATATATAGAATGAGTTCTATTAGAATTCCTGTATTTTTTTAACACAAAATAATTTAGTCATGGAGTCTGCATGGCTGATATGAATGAAATATTAATTGATTTCATAAAGAGAAGGACGATTTTTTTCGATGAAGTTTCAAGCATAGAGTTTAATTTTTTGTAGCTCCATGGTCTTAAACAAAATGTTTAAATAAAATAAATTATTATAGTATTGTGATGAATGAAATGAATGGGAGAAAGTTATGAATGAAATCCTGTTTTTATAGAGAGATCCAGGCGTGTTAATTTTTCTATGAGGTCATTTGAATTAATTTCAGTTGTTTTCGATGAAGTTTTCAAATATAATAAATTATCGTAGTATTATGATAATTCTAAAACTATTACCGAGGAATGTATAACATTTTAGAGATGTTTAAACCAGGCAATTTATATTTCAATGCCGTCATTCGAATGAAGTTAATTTTTTTCCGATGAAGGTTTAAGTTTTCAAATATAATAAATTAATGCAGTATTGTGATAAGTTTCAAAATATTACCGAGGAATGTATTGCATTTTAGACTTGTTTAAATAAAATTGCATTGAAGTTGGAAAGTGTTTCATAATCAATGCTTTAAGCATGATCGATCTTTCTTGTCTAATATAAAATTACATAAGGTACGACTATTTGTGTAATTTTATTAAAGATTTTGATTTTTTGATGATTTTTAACAATTTCACTCGAAAATTTAGTGGGGTTCTGAACATTCGATTGCGTTTAAAAAAAATAGGCTTCCAGTGGTCATGAATTGTAATTTTTGTACCAAATTTCGTTCGAATCGCTCCATTCGTTCGTCAGATATCATTTCCACAGGCTGACTGACCACCTCAAAAACGTTTGATTCGTGTTCAGGGATGTTTGACACTTGCTTTCCCGTCGAAAACTCGAATTCGAATTTTCGACCCCGTCACAATACTTTCCTTATATATTATATTATGTATATAAGGATAGTAAAAATATATAAAAGAACGAACTGCATTATACTTTTAATTGTCTTATATCAGTTACGGACATGAGATATAAGATTACAAAACCTACTGACATTTTTAATTTCTGAAGTTTATCTGTTCTATTTTGTCAAATTTATATAAACTTAACGTGTTTAACTGATTGTTGCAACAGGATAAAAATGGTATGGGCCTATCTTTAGCTATCATTTTAGTGTCTTCATTTTACCCCATATTAACTAAAAGTTCATAATTTTTGCACATTTGTTTAGAAACGGGATCAGGATGTTTTACTCTTTAGATCTGGCTGTGCAGATAATTTTGTGCATCGAAAACAGAGATTCTTGTACTTTTCAGAGGAATTAAATTAAACATTTTAAAATTTAAAAATATATATATCGTTTAGAATACTACAAGAATTTGCACATAATTTAAATCACGAGTAACGTCAAATATATCTGCTTGGCCTATATACCTTAAATGTTAGGACTCCCTAAATTTAGGGCTGTAAAAAGATCCCCATTATAGCGCCCATACTTTTATATTTAGGTGTGTGTATATTATTCTTATTTATTACCACTATTGAAATATTTTAATTATTTTTTTCCCTTGAGGATACAGATTTCATTATTCAATCATTCGTTTATTCAATCATTCGTTTATTCGTGCACCAAAGGAGCCGAATCACATTACATCCTTGAAACCACTCAATTTTGAACGGAACCCAGTGGTGTAGCAACTGGAGAGACAGTACCATCCTTTCCTTAACCCATCACCTCTCGGATGAACTTTCGGACCTATAATTTAATAGTGTCCATATTCCGCGTAGACACAGGGATAGTTTTGGGCGGCTTGGAGGGAAGCGTCGTTATAACCACTGAGTTATCTTGGTCATTTAATTTAATACAAAATTTTATAATATATAAATAATAATATGAAAATAAAATTTATTTCATTTTAGTAATTTGGTAAAGGAAAGGGAAAGATAGCTCTTTTGCTATCACACCTACGGTTCGAAGTACAACCAGAACCATAATGCTCCCCCCCGGCACCCTCTCCTCGGAAATACGCCCCTGGGAACCATTGTTCTAATATATTTATTTGTACGTCTATTTAATTCACTTTTTTACAACCTTGATTTCCTTTTGGTTACATATAAACAAAGGAAGGAAACAGATCAATAGATGTGCCCGAAGTCCATGAAATTCGCACAAATACATAGATTCGAGTGAAAAGTTACATAATACCGTTTCGAAATTTTGATTCAAAAGCATGCACAAAAGCTCTTTATGCAATCGTCAATGTGAATTGAAATACTGTGACGAAGAGGTCACCAAGATGAATAAAGAATATCTATTTGTTATGTGGACATCCTGTTACTTTTTATTCCATTCGAAGTTTCGGTTTACTGGCGACGCAAATTGGAGCATTCGAAAACGTGTCTGCGTTTGATTTTTGTTCTACTTTCTACCATCCCGTAATAGAAGTAACTTTTTTATACCAGTAACTAGAACGGTCTAATCCTCTTTTTTCAGAGTTTGCATCAGAAAGCGAAAGGTCACTAGTAACTAGCCGGAGCGAATCCGTTCGTACAAGTCGGGCAGATTATTTATGCCTAAGAAGCGTGAATGATGTGCTAGAAAGAACTTTGGCAATCGTTTACCGTTGCTCAACTTAAATTTGAGCCTATAAGCATACGTCCAAGCTTATTTGCATATTTACTTTATTTAGTACTCTTGAGCTTTTTAAGTAAATTTTACAATTGTCCAAATTAAAACACTCTTCTCTCTCCCTGGTTTGTAAAAACTGGGTATTTTCCTACATTAAAAAGTATATACAGGGTCCCCAATCCCAATATCTTTGAAAGGATGAAAGGTTCATGAGTGTACACGTTAGGTTTGTCTTCAATAAAATGACCATGCCCGATCGAATAAAAGGGATTTCAGCTCCCCTAGCGGATAATTTAAAAAGTTAGACTAGCGAACTCGGCAGTAAAGCGAGGTAGAAGAAAAATGTCGATCACAAAGTTGTAGAGGATTATCTAATTGGTAGGAATCGATATCCGGAGCGCACTAAAACTGTATATGGAAGGCAATAAATGCTTGTCAAAAAGTCATGCATTCCGGGGCTGGTGACATCTGAAATGCTTGTCAAAATACGCGATAATATTTATTCTCGAACTAGCAGCATACCCGTTCTTCGTACGGAGTCTATATAAATAAAATTGAAAATCTGTCTGTCTGTCTGTCTGTCTGTCTGTCTGTTTGTCCCATCATCACGGGAGAACGGCTGAACCGAATTTGATGAAATTTTGTGGGTAGCCTAGAAATAGCCCCACTTAAAATTTAGTCCATGTTTGGAGTTTCCAGAACCAGTGGTTCTCGAGATATTAGTGAAAAACGAATATTTCGTTTGTCTCATCATCACAAGAGAACGGCTGAATCGAATTTAATGAAATTTTGTGAGTCGCCTTAAAATAGCCCCCCATAAATTTTGCCCAAGTTTCGAGTTTCTAATACCAGGGGTTGTCGAGATATTAATGAAAAACGGAACTTTATCCTAGGAGATCTACTCTCTAACTCCGTGGTTTATCCAAACGGAAAGGATGAAAATTGTTTGTTTAAAACGTCAACGTGAATTAAAACTTCATTTCTGAGCTTAGTGCAGGATTTTTGCATTAATTAGTCACTATCTGAAAGCATGAATTGTTTGAAACATGAATTTTAATGGAAAATCTAACTCCATGGTCAAGCATTTACTAAACAATGGAAAGTATAAAGAAATCAAAATGGTTATTATTTTTGCATTTTATGGGGAAGAGCTCAAAATGGTTATTTAATTTCGCAGTTTATGAGGAAGATTCTTTATTATATTATGTTGCTCAGCAACGCAATTAAATTAAATGTGTTTCTTAATATTTGTTATTATTTTTTCTATTTGAATAATAAATAAATAGATGTGTAAATATATTTTGTAAATGAACGGTTTGATTTTTCTTTTAATTATATTAATTACGGACTGCGTACATCACTTTCATTTGACAAAGAGTTTTTAAGCTTTTATATTGTGTTTAGCTAATAAACTCATATTGTGTTTACCAATAAACTCATTTATCCGATTGTTGAAACAGAAAAAGAGTAGAAAGGGTATATCTTCAAATACAATTATAGTGTTTGCATTTAGTATATACAAACGAGATCAGGATGTTTTATTCTTCAGATCTGCAATTTCAGAGCTACGAATTTGGCGGAATATCGCTAACTTGGCAACTTTTCTTAAACTTTGCCAAATTGACGGAAATATCGCCAAATTGCTAAAAACGACGCATATCAATGAAATTAAATTCGTTTTTTTAGAAGACAGTACTGAAATGATGTTTCGGTAGCATTTGTGGGTCAGTCTATCCATCCTACTTGGTAACACATTTATCGAATTTTTAAAATATCACCAAGTTGATAAAAATGTTTGTGAATCTATAAAAATGTCATGAAATTGATAAAATTGCGCTTAATAAATGAAATTAATTGTGTTTTGTTAGGTGATAATATTATGATGATGTTTCGTCAATTTGTCGCAAAATGGGACTATCAGTTTTACAGTCCCACTTGGCGATAAATTTGGCGATTTTTTAAGTTATCGCTAAATTGAAGAAAATATCGCCAAACCTTTCATGGAGATAGCATTATTCAGACGATATGATTTCCATCAATTTATTTGAAGCAACTGATATCATGTCGTTCAGTAATGGATGTAAATCCAATTTGTTATGTGGCATACGATTTTAATTAAATCTTTTCCGATTTGAATAATAAATATATGTATATAAAATAAATTTCATTGGCATTGCATTTTTGACTGGAAAATATCGATTACGGTCTTCAGGTTACACATTATTATTACTGATATTTTCGGGGATTATTGATTCAGGGATTATTGATATTTTCAAATTATTATACCATTGTTTTATTATGACAAAAATTGTTGAAACTCACATATTGTACGTTGTGCGAGTAATCTTCTATAAATGCACGTGTTATCTTATAATCTACGAGAATATAAGTAGTACAGGTATATAGGCAAATATTTTGATATATATTGGCATATATTGGAATCAATTACGACCTTCTGGTATAAAGATTACGGGGATAATTGAAATTTTCAATTTATAATGTCATCTGTTTTATTTCGGCAAAGATTTTTTAGACTCATGTTGTAATAAGGGTAATCTCTTCTACTAACATACAGGCATATTTTCTAATCTGCGACAATATAAGTAGTATGGGTATATATATATATATATATATATATATATATATATATATATATATATATATATATTCCCATATAATTTTAGTGCTTTCATTCTGGCATATATTGGAATCAATTACGGGTTTATTGATATTTTCAATTTATACATGTAATCTACTAATACAGGTTATATCTTCTAATATTCACGTATATAAGTAGTACGGGTCCTATACAATTTTAATGCTTTCATTTTGCATATATTGATTCAATTCCTTTTTTTTTTGTAAATTTGCTTTCGAAAGGGGCCAGGATGTTTTATTCTGCAGATCTGCCCGTGACGATAATTTTGCATGATGAGAACAGATATTCATAAACTTCTCTTTAGGAGCAATAAATTTAATATTTTAACATAATTTGCATATGAATCTGAATTATAAGTTTCTTTATATTTTACACTCCGTACGAAGAACGGGTATGCTGCTAGTATATAATATAAACAAACTTATAATTCGCAATCATGTGCAAATTCTGTTAAAATATTAAATTTATTGCTCCTAAAAAGAAGTTTAGGAATATCTGTTCTCACTATGCAAAATTATCTTCACGGGCAGATCTGAACAGCCTGGCCCCTTTTGTAGGCAAATTTATGAAAAAAGGAATTGAATCAATATATGCAACCCCGTACTATTTATATTGTCGCAGATTAGAAAATATGCCAGTGTGTTAGTAGAAGATTACCCGTATTACAATATGAGTCTCAAAAATCTTTGCCAAAATAAAAGAGATGACGTAATAAATTGAAAATATCAATAATCCCCGTAATCTTTATACCAGAAGGTCATAATTGATTTTAATATATGCCAATATGTAACAAAACATATGCCAATATACCTGTATTACTTATATTCTCGTAGATTAGAAGATATATTTGTGTATTTGTAGAAGATTACTCGTACAACGTACAATATATGAGTTTAAATAATTTTTGTCATAATAAAACAATGGCATAATAACTTGAAAATATCAATAATCCCTGGATCAATAATCCCCGAAAATATCAATAATAATAACGTTTAAACCTGAAGACCGTAATTGATATTATTCAGTCAAAAATGCTATAAAACAAATCAAATCGTTCTTTTCTAAAATATATTTTTATATCCATTTATTTATAATTCAAATCGAAAAAATAATAATTAAAATTAACAGAGAGATTTAATTTAATTACTTTTCTGAGCAGCATGATATAAGATAGAATCTTCCTCATAAACTGCGAAATTAAATAACCATTATGATTTCTTTATACTTTTCATTGTTCAGTAATAGCTTGTGAAAACTAAACCATGGAGATAGATTTCCCATTTAAATCATGTTTCAAACAATTCATATTTTCAGAAAGTGACTAATTAGCGTAAAAAATCTCCAAACTCAGAGATTAAATTTTAATTCACTTTCAAACGATTTTCAAGCTTTTCGTTTGGATAAACCACGGAGTTAGAGAGTAGAACGTCTAGGAAAAGGTTCGTTTTTTATTAATATATCGACAACCCCTGTTCTTAGAAACTCGAAACTTAGGCTAAATTTATGGGGGCTATTTCAAGGCTATCTACAAAATTTCATCAAATTCAGTTCAGCCATTCTCCCGTAATGATGAGCTAAACGAAAATTTCGTTTTTTACTAATATCTCGAGAACCACTGATCGCAGAAACTCCAAAAATGGACTAAATTTTAAGTGGGACTATTTCCAGGCTGTCCACAAAATTTCATCAAATTCGGTTCAGCCGTTCTCCCGTGATGACGGGACAAACAGACAGACAGACAGATTTTCAATTTTATTTATATAGATTTAAATATGCATGACGGTGGACATTTTGAACAGACTGTACATTAGATTCCCGTACATGCAAGTGTTGCGTATTTTAGTACGCTTGAATATGACAGTCATTCGCCAGCAACCCTGTTGTATCCAAGAAATTCCTTCTGTAACAGGTTTGTTGTCGATTCCTACTCATTCAATGCTCTATAACTTTGTAACCTTTTCCGTCTATCTCGTTTTGTTACCGAATCTGTTAACCTAACTTTTTAAATTCATAGCTAACGGAGCTTCCTTTCATACGATCGGGTATATTTAATTTTTATATAGACCTAGTGTGTACACTCATGGAGATTTCCTTACAAAGTTATTGAGGTGCTTAAGGACACATAATCAGTGGCTTTGTAATTTTATAATCTCATGTTAATGATTCTATCTTCGCTTACACCGTACTGACGAGTGGCTATGACATCAAAACTATGATCCATGGGTGGGGATAGATGGCCAGATGAGTACTTATTTTTACAATATTATTTTGTTTCTTTTAGAATTTGCCTTCCGTTTTCGTTTTTCCTGGGTGAAATAATCCATGCATTTCCTGTTTACTTTTTTCTGTAAGTGGTATAAATTGTAAAAACTGACTTGATGATGCTTCATAGCTGGGCCGACTTCGAATAGTTACAGGTGCAGCAAAATTTGTCATACGTATCACTACAAGTTACCAAAATTTCTGTTAGAGCGTAGCCCAACCGACACACATGTATCTGCCCGTGTGAAAATCAGGAGCGACGGCTAGAAGCAGCAGAAGAAAAGTCAGGAGCAACGGCGCTCAGCTGTTATTGCAGTGGTAACAAGAAAACTTTTTATGCGTTACGATTTTACAAACATCAGACCTAACTAAAAGTCAATTTAATCACGCAGGTGGTATCTTCTTACATAAAATTGAAAAAAATTGGAGTTTTTAAAAAAGAAATGTATTTTCAAACTTTACAGAGGCCTCCTCCGGTGACCCAGAAGACTGAATCTTTGCACATCGACTACGGCACAGTACCTAATAAAGCCGAACTTTCGATCCCCCTCTCCCGGTGCGATGAAGAAACTTGGGTTTATTCAAAATGTCATTTTAAACTATATAAAAGCTCCCCCCCCTTCTCCCCAGCGACTTAAAAGGTTGAATTTTTACACACTTATACAGGCAGGGGCGCGGTAGCCCATTGGTTAGCGCGCTGGAGTTGCACTCGGTAGGCCCGGGTTCGATTCCAGCCACTGCCAAAACTGCCGCCGTGTTCATGCGGAGTACGATCACGTTAAACATGTGGGTCCGAAAGTCCTTCCGAGAGGTTGGTGGTAGGGGAAGGAGGGTACGGTCCCTGTGGATGCCTCCCCCACTGGGTTCCGGTCTAAATTGGGTAGCACTTCCCGACCGTCCAAACAGTTACCTTACACCTTTCTGGTAGGTCGGACGGTCTGGGTTTCAACAACAACACTTATACAGGCCCGCCCGGTCGTCCATTTTGATGCTCTAAGTCCTCTGGACGAGCCGGACGGCCTGGGGCTTTCACACTTATACAGGCCCGGCCGTCCAAATAGATGCTCAAGTCCTCAGGACGAGCCGGACGGTCTGGGTCTTCAACACTTATACAGGCCCCGTCCAAACAGTTACCTTACACCTTTCTGGTATTAGCCCTTGGGTTGGTCGTGTGGTCTGGTATAAACCCTTGGGTTGGTCGTGTGGTCTGGGCCTTTAACACCTTTCTGGTAGGTCGGACGGTCTGGGTCTCAACAACAACAACACTTATACAGGCCGGCCACACAAACAGCTACCATTAGCCTTCGGGTTGGTCGTGTGGTCTGGGCTTTCTACATTTATACAGGGTCCTTCTCCCGGCCACACATTAAGCAGCTATATGCCTTAGGGTGAGTCGTGTGGTCTGGGTCTTCGACACTTATACAGTGTCCGGCCTCTCAAATTGTTGGTGTAAGCCCTCTGAGTCAGTCGAGAGGTCTGGGTCTGCAGCACTTATGCAGGATGTTTTACCAGGTAAGTCCTCTCAAAGAACCAATTATATTTTTCTTCCCACTTTTATGACGTTTGGTTTTCAAGTGACCTTGATCCTTGAAAAATGCGCTGTAGCGATTTTACAACAATGCAATGATTAATTGTGACATCCCCTCGCCAGATGGCCTGGCGAACTATTTTTGTCCGGTTTACTGTATCGTTTAACGTAGTTCTAAATGGTCAGATATACTCCTACGGAGCGGATGTTTATTGTGAAAAGTTATTGGATAGCAAAATCTATAACTAGTTAAATAATATGAGTGTTAAATTATATTCATTAAACAATAAACATATAATTTAAACCATATGAAAAATATACGTACAATATAAACATATTATGCTATATGTTAAAACTCATTTCATGTTAAAACATATAAACTTGATTTGACATATTTAAACATCAAATATGTTTCGCTTCACAAGTCATAAAAATATCCTGATTCCGATTATGAAGACATTTTTACAAACGCATATTTTTAAAAGAACCGAGCAAAGATATTATTTAAAGGCATCAAATATATAAATATTTATGGGCGGCAAAGAAATAGGGAAATTTAGCGGTAGCATATTTATTTCTATTTTTATAATTATAGGCATATTAATATCTTGGGACAGCATTTATTGCCCAAGGGTGGCAAATATGTTTATGCATACGGGAGACCAAGTCAAAAATAAGTCTCTGTTCCTTCAAATCAGCCATCATTTTGCAAATACATTTTTAGTTGCAACTGACGGAGTGACTTGGTTTTCGAACAGTTGTACGAAAATTTATAATTTACGAAACTGGGAGCAACTGTGCTCTTTGAATTGGAACTCATAATGCGTAACCAAAAATAAATATCTATTCAAAAGGTAAAATAATTATTCACCGTCATACACAGCCTTCGTGTCGAAACAATAAGTCAACGAACCCAGTGAAAATAATAGGAAAACAAAGAAATCTAAATCCCTTTATTGTGATGACAATCAGAATACGGATCGAAAAGGTCCATTTCCAGAACATTGTTCATTCGCTAGAACAGTGATTTTTGAATATAATGACTTAACTACACATACGTTCAAGGATTCAATTCCATAGTTTGGGTGGCCTCGATTTTTTTGTTAATTAAAATGTTTCCTGGTTTTTCACAATTCAGGAAAATAAATATTTCACCGTATTTTATTCCCACTTAAGAATATTTTGTAATTAAACGCGAATTCAAATATAGAATATCTGAGTGAGACGCTCGAAATATATTAGGGCCAGATCGCTCATACGAAATGTGGAGGGCCCCTGCAAACAAGCTCCTCTCCATATTTGAATTTCCCCTCATTTAAAAATTTTCATGTCTTCTCCAGCCTTAAAAAATTGGGGAGGAGGTCTGAGCCCCCTCTGAAGCTCGGGGACCCATTCGAGTTATCTCCGCCCTCAATGGGCTGCCCTGTCTGATAGAACCGGGAATTAAACCCGATCCTCTTGAGTTGTGACCAAATATCTACTTTATGGACTACTCCGGCCGTGTAAAAAATTGTATAATCATTTTACACCCCCTTTCGAAACAAAGCTGAGGGGGTTACCCCAACCACCACCACCTAGAACTCAAGGTAGTGTTGCCCCAATCCCTTCAGGACTCCAGACTCAGTTGATTATACTCAGTCGACAAGTGACTTTATTTAACCTGACCGTAACAATCGGCTGGAACCGGGAATCAAATCTGGGCCTTCTGGATTGATTCCAGTTATGCGACCAGCCACACCACTCACCGCATGTAATAAATTACCTTCAATTATCTTATAAACTCTAGTCGACTTTCTCAATTACTAATTTTTCGCAATAATCCGGCGCATTCATCATAATCAAACATCTCGCACTCACCAGAATTCACCATAATTGCAAAATTCTCCTAAAATTGTTTTAGTAATGGTGTAATATTACTTATATGCAATTATTTTATTTTCGTTTATTATGCTAAAGTAACACAAAAGTCTACGGAAAAGTCAATTCAAGTATGGCCATACCTGGATCTTGACTAATAAAATATCCCTATCTCCTCCACAATTGATGCAATTATTCAATACTAGAACGAATTACCTTGTGTTATTCGCGTTATAAATAAGCTTCCTAAATATCTTAAATAATAGAGATACAGATAACACTACTCATTTCCAAAACGCATGTTTTGAACTAAAACCATTCCTGCGCCCTGTTTTTTCCATGGACAAACATGCCAGTTGTACGACGCGAGCATAACACGCCCTAAATAAGCTCCTTTGACACGCCACAAATACGCACTCGATTGCCCATTGTTGAAAATACTTAAAGTCACAAAATAGAAAAAAAAAGTTCAGTTACCCCAAAAATGCAATTCAGAAAAGTATTGCTCTCTCATCGAGTTTTCATCCAATTTAATCAGCACAATACTCATAAGGATAATACCAAATTTAAAAAAAAATCTTATATGGGCAGCACATGACTTTCCCTGCAGACACAAATTCATTTTCTCTTTCTTTCATAATTCATTAAATTGGGTTTAATTGCACAAAATAATTATTTGAAATTACATTGAATTCGCAGTTTTAATTCCATTTCCATTTCCATTTGGAGACTGGGCATATTTTTAAAGATGATACGGCAAAAATGCGAAAATATTACAATATCTCGAGAACGGTTAGTCCCAGTTATATGGGGTTTGCCTCATTCTTTTCTTTGTTAAAAATTAAGTATAAAACAAGGATTTAATTGATAAACTTGAGCAGGCGTAGTCATTAATTTTAGATTTTGACGATTTTTGCGGACCATTTGATAAAAAGGCAGGGTTTTTTTCAAATCGTATATAATCAGCAGCGGGTAATCCACAAATGACAAATTTGATCAATTACTTTTTCAGCTAAAACGGATACATACGATTTTTTCGGGGTCCATTTCGCAACAACAACAAAAAAAAAGGGGGGGGCAGGTTCCTTTTTTCCTCGAATCGCATAGAAATCTAATCAGCATCAAGGTTTTCCACAAGTGACTTATCTACCAAATTTGTGAAGCTTGGTCAATTAGTTTTTTAGCTAAAGTGGATGCATACATTGCAAAGACAGACACACAAACAGACACACGCACACAGACGTCACGCACACAGACGTCACACTAAAAATAGTTTTTTCCCGTTCTAGAGTGCTCAAAACGTGTAGATCTTTCGAAAACTCGAGTTTCTATTCTTGACACGATTCCAATACTTTTTCTATAACCTTACCATGTATTGTAGGGAAAGTAAAAATTAGAACGAATTAGAAATTAGAATATAGTTTAAAGCGGCATTGAATGAAGAATTTGATTTGACGAAATGGCGGAATATAGTCATGTTTTGGCTTTAAAAGTTCGTAACTTTTAAATTAATTCGAAATTAAAAAAAAAAAAATCCTCACATAATAGCACTTGGGAGTTCAATGAACTGTGCACCGAATTTCGTGGCTATCCAAAGCTTAGGTTTTCCACTAAAAGAAGAAGAACCTGTCAGACCAGTCTTCTTTTATTGTATAAGAAAAGCTCATAAATTATAAATAAGTATAATATTTTTCAAAACATTTATAAAACAGCATAAATTTATCGAAATGAATATGTCATTTCACACGTCAGTGCTTAAAATTTTTATAGGTATGGATTTAACTTAGCTAAAAACGCTTCAGGCACAGAAAAGTCCCTAAACATCGCGCTTTGGCTGGACATAAAATTGAAACATATTCTTTCACACGAGAGCGCTTCTGATATATATCACACAAAGCAAAGGGAAATCTCTTCCTTAAATCATATTTACATCGAACTTTTCCTTCAACAGGTATTGGAAAATAACAAGCGTCATCAGATATTTGAAATAGAATTTGATGCTCAGAGAAGAGTTAATCATATCCAGTATCTTTTCCTATTCTGGTATTATTGGGGTTGTCGTGCAGACTTTTAATGCGGGAAATGTAATTATTTGATACAATTGTCTTTTAAGCCGTCTAAATTGTGTTATAGCGTGTAAAAGGTATTAAAATCAAAACAAAGGATTCGTGTTTTTACTTTCCCTACATATAGTATAATGTATAGTGAAAGTATTACGACGGGGTCGGAAATTCGATTTTGAGTTTTCGACGGAAGAGCATGTTTCAAAGCATCCCCGAAGTCGAATTGAGGTGATGCCTGTGTGTGTGAGACAGAGAGTGTGTGGAAGTGACATCTTACGAACGAATGAAGCGCTTCGAACATAATTTGGTACGATTATTACAATTCTGGAACCCCATTGATTTTAAACGTTCAGATCGTATGTTCGGAAGAATCCCATTTTTAACACTTTACAACAAAGTTAAAAAGTGTTTATGACTTTGTTCATTCTGTCTGTCTGTCTGTCCGTTAGCACGATAACTGCCGTATAAATAACTTAATCAAAATGAAATTTTAGTATGTTGTTCAGACGGTCTGTAGAACCTATGGAAATACAAATGAATAATATCACCCAATTAGTTTTGGATTGAACCCGGGTCGAAGAAATGAAATACATTGAACCCTATGGGACCTAATTTTTCAAACATTTTTTAAGCGGATTTAAAATTCACAAATTGCTTCGAAAATTTTAGGTACTATTCAAATTGTTACATAAAATATATAAAAAAAAAATCAGCGAAATATATTCAGTAGTTTTTTAAATAATAATTAAAATAATAATTACACCTCTTATATGAAACGATCACGTGACCATGATATGAAACGATCACATGACCCACTTCAAAATGATATATGGCATCCATCTTGTTTCAAAATCGTGATTTTTTTAAGTTCTTTTTAATTCATATTGAGTGTTGTATCCGTCCTAAAACTACTTTATTTTTGCTTAAATTCTGTGCATCTACATACTGAAACAACGCAATGACAATATATTTGAGTTTAAATGCTCATCTAAATTTGATTATTTCTACAACTAAGCCTATTTTTCACCTATGTAAAATGTAAACAGCAAAATATATGGAATGAGTTGTATTAGAATTCCTGTATTTTTTTAACACAAAATTATGTAGTCCATGGAGTCTGCATGGCTGATATGAATGAAATATTAATTGATTTCATAAAGAGAAGGACGATTTTTTTCGATGAAGTTTCAAGCATAGAGTTTAATTTTTTGTAGCTCCATGGTCTTAAACAAAATGTTTAAAAATAAATTATTATAGTATTGTGATGAATGAAATGAATGGGAGAAAGTTATGAATGAAATCCTGTTTTTATAGAGAGATCCAGGCGCGTTATTTTTTCTATGACGTCATTTAAATTAATTTCAGTTGTTTTCGATGAAGTTTTCAAATATAATAAATTATCGTAGTATTATGATAATTCTAAAACTATTACCGAGGAATGTATAACATTTTAGAGATGTTTAAACCAGGCAATTTATATTTCAATGCCGTCATTTGAATGAAGTTCATTTTCTCGATGAAGATTTAAGTTTTCAAATATAATAAATTAATGCAGTATTGTGATAAGTTTCAAAATATTACCGAGGAATGTATTGCATTTTAGACTTGTTTAAATAAAATTGCATTGAAGTTGGAAAGTGTTTCATAATCAATGCTTTAAGCATGATTGATCTTTCTTGTTTTTAATGAATTGTTGAATGAATTGTTGTTTTAATTGTTATTTTAATCAACTGTTGTTGTTTTAATTGTTATTTTAATGAATTGTTGTTGTTTTAATTGTTGTTTTAATGAGTTGTTGAAAACGTTATAAAAATATCAGGACATTTAATAATGTTAAATATATTGTGGGGGGGGGGGGGAGTTAGAATTAATAAGAATAAAACTTTCCAAGTGATGTTTCAAAACATCGGGCACATAGAGGCTAAATGAAATATTTAATTTTTTGCATTTAACGTGGGAAGAGGGGGTGGGGGGGTGCGGTGACCAAATTTCTGTTTCTTTTAGTTATCGGAAAAATAATAAGCAAACACACATGAAAAGAATTTCAGAGATACATCAACCCAACTCAAAATCAAGAAAAATAACACGGACGTTTCTGGTTGATTAGGAAACGAAAGGATAGAAAATATAAGGGTATAGAAATAAAAAACAAATAAAATATTTGAGTGGAGTTTTAAGAAATAAAATACCCAAAGAGAAAAATAAAAAAATTTTCAGCAACTGAGTGGAGAGGATGCTGTAAAATATATTAGGATTTCCTTTTTTTTCTTGTCGGTGTAGAAAAAGAAGTGAACGATGGCATTCAAGTATCACAATGAATAACAGTTTCAAAGATGCTATGTTACAAGATTAAAGAAAAAATTCCTTAATTTGATTGAAAATGACTAATTTTTTTACCTTAGGGCGCGAAGTACGGAGTAAATCATGAAAAAAATGTGACAAAGATGAAAGGAAATAATGTGTTGAACTGTTGAAGGTACCACTATACTAGCACTGCCACTCAATACGGAAGGGGCGGGATAACCCAGTGATTCAGGCACGGTGATTGCACTCGGAAGACCAGAGTTCGATTCTCGGCTCTGCCCGAACTATCTCTGTGTTTAAGTGAAGTACGAGTTCGTTAAATCTGTAGTTCCAGAAGTCCTTTCGAGATGTTGATGGAAGAGGAAGAAGTTTACGGTCCCCATGGATGTCGCACCGACTGGGTTCTGATCTAAATTTGGTGGCAGGCACTGTCCGGCACCCCAAATTGTTTTAGTTTCCGCATATTTTGTTGTAAATGAATGTACTGAAAAATTATTTAAATAAAATGCCTGATTAATCAATACCAAAAGTTCTGTTTTAAACTTTTATTAAAACATTACTGACTAGGTGAGTGAAAGTAATTCAGATTTGTATAACTTGACACCATTGGAAAGATCGAAGAACGTTCTTTTCAACAATTGTGTTTATCCATTTGCTGATTACTTTTATTAAAACATTACTGACTAGGTGAGCGAAAGTCATTCAGATTTTCACAACTTGACACCATTGGAAAGATTGAAGAACGTTCTTTTTATCCTTTCTCAATCACTGCATATCAGCTTGCTTTCGATCTTACAGCGTCGGCAGGAAGAGCGGTATCTCAGCAAACTGTTTACAGATTGCCACCTACAGGTCAGCTGTATGCAAGAGGACCAGTGGTTTGCGTCCCACCTATGCTCTCGCACAGAATTGCCCGTGTAAACTGGGCTCAAGATCACCTCAAATGGACTCGACAACAATGGGTTACTGTGCTCTTCACAGTTTGGTACACAGAGTGATTCCTGACGATTATTAGTCTGGAGAACGTCTGGAACTCGCTATCACGCCAGTAACATCCGCGAAATGCACACATAGAGGCGATGGTTTGGGCAGGGATTGCTGTCGGCGGCGCCCGCACTGATCTCCACATCTTCCCTCGCGGTACCGTGACTGCAATGCAGTATAGAGATGACATCCTTCCTCAATATGTTCGCCCATGAGTTCTGATGTTATTTTTATGGACGATAACGCGAGAGTTCACAGGGCTAGCATTTTTAGCCAGTACTTAGAGTCGGAAACACTTCGTATTTAATGGCCATTAAGATTACTCGACTTGAATCCCATCGAGCATGTATGGGACATGCTCGGGAGACGTTTAAGTTCTCTCCATGACCCTTCCCAGAACCTTTACGAGCTAAGAACATATTTCGCAAACTGAATTTTTCTGTAAACTTTCAATATTCGATGTGAACGTTTGTTTATCAAGCTGCAATCCGTTATCCTTTATTATTATTATTATTATTATTATTATTATCATTATATATTTTTTAATTTATGTAAAGAATGTTCAATGCACTTACATGGTGGCAATCTATTTATCCATATTATAGTTTTAATATCGTAAAACATATATTTCAGGCGATTGAAGAAAAATGTGATATGATCAACGTTAAATCTATATAATTGTCTTACTTGTTTTTATCTTTCCAGACCTTCTAGAAGCCCCGCACATAATATCAAACACTGGACAGAACTTGGAATTGTATTTTGGAGAAACGAAGAAAATGCTCCCCCCCCCCGAAAAAAAACGTCCTTTTAGACCGTCTAGATACTCCCTGGTGACCTAGAAGGCACATTTATAGTACTGTTCGAAGAACAATGCCTAACGAAGCCTTATTTTCGACTTCTGCCCTAAGAATGGCAAAATGGGGGCGGGGCGGGTGTAAAAGACTTTCCATTCCCTCCAGAAGGGCCTGGTGACCTGAAAATTTGCGTATTTATTGTATCGATTAGGGGATAGAACCTAACTAAAGCAAAGACGATTATTTTTGACGCTGTGCCATACATTGTTAAGCAAAGTCAAACTTGTTAAAAAAAGAAGCAATTTAATTTTTTGAAGTGTTTGTTCCCCTGTCTTTGACAGGCTGAAATATTAGTATAATAATATTTGAGTTACAAAATATTTTTAAATTTTGTTATATGATTTATAATGTTTCAACATTTAACAGACACAAAATAAAACACGCCTGATCGCAAATGGCCGGAATTTTCACTACCACATGCGGGTTTTGCTACAAGTCTCATAATTTCTCACAATATTCTATTTTCAAAATAACTTGGTCGCGCCATGTTCATTAATAATTTTCTATTCTTCAATATTCAAATTGTTATCGCCATTTTTTCGTCCGGTAGTCATGAAAATCCCAGCATATAATTTACTCTTTATTGTCGTATTGGACGCCCACGGAAGAAGAAACAATTAGACTTATGCCCAAAATAGTCCACCTTTTAACCCTCCTGACGTAACGGTCAATTCCGTCTGAATACAATAGGGGGCTCTGTCAATTTTATCTGATCACGTGCAGAAGCGGATTTCGTTTTCATATTCAAGAACCGATTTAGCGTGTCTCAATGAATGCGATAGTGAGAACACTTATAGAAATTCGTGTTAATAAGCTGTGCTGTTTTTGAATACAGGATGAAAGTGGCAGCATGATATCGGCTTAGTTTGTTTGTTACTTGATCTCTAGATCTAGATATGCATCTTATTTTAACGCAGTCGCAATTAAAAGCTGTTCAAACAGTGTGTCCTGTCAATATGGGCGTATTTTTTAGGGGGGGGGGAGGTTAGGAGATGCCAAAGCCCCCCCCCCTGTAAAATTGTTAATTTAATTAAAAGCCAATATGAGAGAAAAAAATAATACACTTTCCAACTTTAATGCAATTTTATTTAAACATCTCTAAAATGCGATACATTCCTCAGTAATATTTTTAAAATTATCACAATACTGCATTAATTTATTATATTTGAATACTTAAAACTTAATCGAAAAAAATGAACTTCATTCAAAGGATGGCATTGAAATATAAATTGCCTGGTTTAAACATCTCTAAAATGCGATACATTTCTCGGTAATATTTTTAAACTTATCATAATACTACAATAATTTATTATATTTGAAAACTTCATCGAAAACAAATGAAATTTATTCAAATGACGTCATCGAAATATAACACGCCTGACTCTCTCTATAAAAGCAGCATTTCATTCAAAATTATTTTTTCATTCATTTCATTCATCACAATACTATAATCATTTATTTTATTTAAAAACTTAACACCATGGAGGTACAAGTTATTAAACTCTATGCTTAAAATTTCATTGAAAAAATCGTCCTTCTCCCTGTAAAATCAATGAATATTTCATTCATATCAGCTATATTGCAGACTCCATGAGCTAAATAATTTTGCGTTAAAGAAATGCAGCAATTCTTATACAACTCATTCTACATATTTTGCTGTTTACATTTTCCATAAGTGAAAAGTAGGCTTCGTTGTAGAAATAATCAAAGTTGGTTGATCATTTAAACTCAAATATATTGTAATTGCGTTGTTTCAGTATATAGATGCACAGAATTTAAGCAAAAATAAAGCAGTTTTAGGACGGATACAACACTAAATATAAATTAAAAAGAACTTTAAAAATCACGATTTTGAGACAAGATGGATGTCATATTTTATTTTGAAGTGGGTCACGTGATCTCTTCATATAATGGTCACGTGATCGCTTCATATAAAAGGTGTAATTATTATTTTAATTTTTATTTAAAAACTACTGAATATATTCTGCTGAATTTTTTTTTTTATATATTTTACGGAATAATTTGAATATTTCCTAAAACTTTTGAAGCAATTTGTGAATTTTAAATCCACTTAAAAAATGTTTGAAAAATTAGGTCCCATAGGGTTCAATGTATTTCTTTTTTTCAATCCGGGTTCAATCCAAAACTAATTGGTTGATATTATCCATTTATATTCCCATAGGTCCCACAGACCGTCTGAACAACATACTAAAATTTCATTTCAAAAGTCATTTTTACGGCTGTTATCGTGCTAACGGACAGACAGACAGAATGAACAAAGTCATAAACACTTTTCAACTTTGTTGTAAAGTAATACAAATAACAAGAAAGATCAATCATGCTTAAAGCATTGATTATGAAACACTTTCCAACTTCAATGCAATTTTATTTAAAAAAGTCGAAAATGCAATACATTCCTCGGTAATATTTTAAAACTTATCACAATACTACATTAATTTATTATAATTGAAAACTTAAACCTTCATTGAAAAAAATGAACTTCATTCAAATGAATTGAAACGGCATTGAAATATAAATTGCCTGGTTAAAATATCTCTAAAATGCGATACATTCCACGGTAATATTTTTAAAACTATCATATTAATACGATAATTTATTATATTTGAAAACTTCATCGAAAACAACTGAAATTAATTCAAATGACGTCATAGAAAAAATAACACGCCTGGATCTCTCTATAAAAACAGAATTTCATTCATAACTTTCTCCCATTCATTTCATTTATCACAATACTATAATAATTTATTTTATTTAAAAATTAAGACCATAGAGCCACATGTAATTAAATTCTATGCTTAAAACACTTCATCGAAAAAAATCGTCCCTCTCTTAATAAAATCAATTAATATTTCATTCATATCAGTCATGCAGACTCCATGGACTAAATGATTTTGTGTTAAAAAAATACAGCAACTCTAATACAACTCATTCTATATATTTTGCTGTTTACATTTTACATAAGTGAAAAATAGGCTTAGTTGTAGAAATAATCAAATTTGGATAATCATTTAAACTGAAATATATTGTATTTGCGTTGTTTCTGTATGTAGATGCACAGAATTTAAGCAAAAATAAAGTAGTTTTGGGACGGATACAACACTCAATATGAATTAAAAAGAACTTAAAAAATCACGATTTTGAAACAAGATGGATGTCATATATCATTTTGAAGTGGATCATGTGATCGTTTCATATCATGGTCACGTGATCGTTTCATATAAGAGGTGTAATTATTATTTTAATTTTTATTTAAAAAACTACTGAATATATTTCGCTGAATTTTTTTTTATATATTTTATGGAACAATTTGAATATTACCTAAAATTTTCGAAGCAATTTGTGAATTTTAAATCCGCTTAAAAATGTTTGAAAAATTAGGTCCTATAGGGCTCAATGTATTTCATTTTTTCAACCCGGGTTCAATCCAAAACTAATTGGGTGATATTATTCATTTATATTCCCATAGGTCCTACAGACCGTCTGAACAACATACTAAAATTTCATTTTGATTAAGTCATTTTTACGACAGTTATCGTGCTAATGGACAGACAGACAGACAGACAGACAGAATGAACAAAGTCATAAACACTTTTCAACTTCGTTGTAAAGTGTTAAAAACAGTTCTAACTTATACCTAAATGGAAAACTTGGGATTATTGTACTTGGTATGTTTATAAATGTCCAATTTGTTAGTTCAGTTGCTATGTCTCCAAGAAGGTTAGAATTCTGTTATGAAAGGGGCAGTATTTTTTAAAGGTGGTACACACTAATTTTTGAAAGTGCTATATACACACTTATTTTTAAAATGTGATGCTCATACCATATGTTCAAATTTACTTTGTGACAATACATATTTCAAGGTTGATAGTAATCTCTAAATTTTGAATGCAATCAATTTTAGCACACCTCTAGAAAAAACCCTGCATACGCCCATGCTTGTCAAATCTTTAGTGAAAAGGCGGAGGGATTTTCTGTCACTTTCATGCCTAGCAGGGATGAATCAGGACAGGACGTTAAGGGAATATATTTCGAATTCGAATTTCGTCACAATACTTCTCCTATCCATTATACTATGTATGTAGGGCAAGTAAAAATGTTGGAACATTTGAGCATTTTTTCGTGGTCCGTGAAACCCGAAAACGAATAGAATAATAATGCATATAAATCTATACGTGTATATTCTGTGGTTATTACTTATTTTACAATAAATTATACAAGTATTATAGTTGCATATTCTATTCATCGAAATAAATAAACGCTCTCATCTTATTTTACCGAGGCATTTTGTCCCACTTTAAATTTAACAACCTCTTAGGTCTTATCTAGTTTCGTATCCACAGTTATCTTATCTTTATTCCTTTGAGCACAAATCCCGCTTCTCAACATTAAGATTCTAATACTCAATCACACTTTTGGCGCCCATAACCCGTATCGTTGTTCTGTATCTGATAACCAAGGTTATAAGTTATCTTAAATATACAACCTTCACTTTAAGGTGCAATGTGTACAAATTTTTTATTCAGTTTCTTAAAATAGTGGTTTATTTTATAAAACACAACAGGGCTTCAGTTGTCATTACTAATTAAAAGTTCACAATTTCCTCGTTAAATCTGGAATTTCTGTATGCGCAGGCTCATTATTTGCGGGTTCTACTACATTTAAAAACAAGAAAGATCAATCATGCATAAAGCATTGATTATGAAACACTTTCCAATAGAAATGCAATTTTATTTAAACATCTCTGAAATGCGATACATTCAGCGCTGATATATTTTAAATTATCACAGTACTACAATAATTTATTATATTTGAAAACTTAAAACTTCATCGAAAGAAAGGAACTTTATTCAAATGACGTCATCGAAAATATAAATCGTCTGGCTCTCTATGTAAAAGCAATGAAAATATCATTCATACACTTTTATTCCAGACCTCCAGAGTTAAATAATTTTTCGGGGGAAAAATTTAGCAATTTTTATACAATTCATCTTACAATCTCTTTTTACATTTTGCATCCATTAAAATTAAGCTTTGTTTCAGAAATAATCAAAGTTTGATGATCATTTAAACTCAAAAATATTGTAATTGCGTTAGCAGGGAATATAGATGCACAGAAAATACGCAAAAATAAAGCGGTTTTAGGACAGATGCAACACTAAATATACATTTAAAAGAACTTTAACAATCACGATTTTTACACTGGGAAAAAAAGATGAATGCCATATTTTATTTTGAAATGGGTCACGTGATCTCTTCATACTATATGGGTGTAATTATTATTTTAATTTTTATTTAAAAAACTACCTAACATATGTTACTGAAATTTTTTTATATATTTTATAAAAATATATAAAATTATATATAATTATAATTTTTTTATATATATTTTATAATTTGAATATTTTCTAAAATTTTTGAAGCAAGTTGTGAATTTTAGCTTCGCTTAAAAAATGTTTGAAAAATTAGGTCCCATAGGGTTCAATGTATTTCATTTTGTCAACCAGGGTTCAATCCAAAACTAATTGGGTGATATTATTCATTTACATTCCCATATGTCCCACAGACTATCTCAACAACATACTAAAATTTCATTTTGATAAAGCCTTTTTTACGGCAGTTATCCTGTGAACGGACAGACAGACAGACAGAATGAACAAAGTCATAAACACTTTTCAACTATGTTGTAAAGTGTTAAAAATGAAGATAGCACATGGTTTTTCCTACATAATGGAATGACTTTACTTCTGTCACTTCGAAATTATAATATACAAGATCCACAGCAAAATTTGTTTGGAATTGAATTAACACCGCATAAATTAAAATTGTGCATTTTTGGCATCTTATTAGTCAAAACAGAACGATTTATTGAAACTAACGTGCAAAATCCTCATCAAAATGCAATTCACATTTAATTCATATATTGTGAGATAACTGGCTATTGGCGAATTCTTAGGCTTCAAAATATGAAATTTTACAAAACGGTATCTTTTCTCGAGAATGATGTTAACAGATTTGTCGCAAAATATTGCATATGGAAAGCGAACATAATGGGTAATACTTATTACATTTTTAATTTCGTGTAAGTTTTTAGATAAATTTATTTGAAAAACGTGCAATATCTTAAGAACGGTTCATGCTACTGTTCAAAAGTTTGTGCCATTCGTTTAATAATGAAAAATTACGAATGAAATGATTATTTATTTAAGAGAATTGAAGGCCCTGATTTTTTTTTTCAATAATCGTGCAATATCTCAAGAACGGTTCATGTTAGCATTCTAAAATTTATATCATTCGTTTTCTAATATAAAAAAAATCTGATGTGGGCAGCACATGACTTTCCTTATATAATGCAATGTATTTACCACTTTTACAATAAAAACAAAATAGGTTATTCTTATAGTAAATACTTATATTTTTCCAAGATATTGAACTTTCGTGAAATAGTCGTTATTTTCATTGATTTAACGTCATTTTTATCCATTTGGCGAGATTTTCTCTGATTTGGTAACATTTTAAAAAGTCGCCAAGTTGGCGACATTCCGCCAAATTCTTCACCAAAATCTCGCCAAGCGTTATGGAGAGAAATAATTTATTCTTATAGCAGATAAATGACTATTGGCGTTCAAATACAAAAGTATTACTCAAAGTATCTTTTTTCATGAATGGAACGAGTTAGGATCCACGAGAATGATGTCACCAAATTTATCGCACGATATTACATATGAAAAGTGAACATGTTTCTCAATAGGAAATATTTTTTTTTATTTTATATAATTTTTGATAATTTTTTTGAAAAATGTGCAATATCCCGAGAGCGGTTCATGCTAGCGTTCTAAAGTTTATGTTAATCGTTTTCTAATGAAAAATTACATAAGAAATGTCTATTTGCGTAACTTTATTAGCGATTTTGATTTTTTGATGATTTTTTTCAAAATTTCACTCGAAAATTTAGGGGGTTCTGAACATTCGATTGCGTTTTAAAACGATAGGCTTCCAGTATTCACGGATTGCGATTTTTGCATCAAATTTCATTCGAATCGGTCCATTCGTTCGTCAGTTATCGTCTCCACAGACTCACTGACACACACACACACACACACACACACATCACCTCAAAAATGTTTGATTCGTGATCAGGGATGCTTGAAACGTGCTTTCCCGTCGAAAACTCGAATTCGAATTTTCGACTCCGTCACAATACTTTCCTTATACATTATGTATATAAGGAAAGTAAAAATTACGACTGAAATTATAATTCATTTATCTTTAGAGAAAGTTTTGATTTTTTATGATTTTTTGAAAAACTCCTTCGAAAATGGCGGGGGGCAGAAGGTTCTAACATTTGATTGTGTTTAAAAAAAAGGGAGGGTTCGGGAATTCACTGATTGTGATAATAGTACCAAATTATTTTCGAGGCATTTCATTCTTTCGTGACATGTCGTATTCACAGACTAACACCCCCCCCCACACACACACACACAATAACATACACACTTACATACAACACACACACACAATAACATACACACACAATAACATACACACACAATAACATATACATACACTAACATACATACAAACACACACACAATAGCATAGACACACATTAACATGCATACACACATACAAACATCACTTCAAAAACGTTCTATCCAAGTTCTGGGATTCCTAAAACGGTCTTTTCCGGAGAAAACTCTAGTTCGAATTTTTGTCCCCGTCGCAGTATTTTCTTTATACATTCTAATATGTATGGTGGAAAAGTAACGAACAATAAAAAATAATATTTTTCAGGACTAAATAAAGTTTTTTATTTTGTCAAATAATTCCACATTTTACCACAAAATTAATTTCAGAAGGATAAGTTTAAGGGTATATTTGTAACCTATTTAAATTCAAGTAACTAGAAATAAAAAAAAAATGCAATTAACGTTAAGACTCTAAAATTTAAATAGCAAGCGATAAAAACGATTAATCTTATTAGAAGCAAAAATACTGACCATATTGGAAAAAAATTGATGTTTGTTTTCTCAAAAATCTCGAAATGTAGATATGAAACGTTGTACATTTATGTTTATTTAAAGTGTTAAAATATATACACACAAATTATGACAATATTGTATACCATCATGCAACGCAACATTCATATTGAAAGAAAACACTGACCATTACAATGATGGAAAGTATATAGCATATAAAAATATATATATTATCTGTTGCTTTATATTTTAACACTTTAAATAAACATAAATGTACAGCTTCGGAAAAAAAAAACGCCCCACCCTCTGTTAATCGAGCATCGTTCATCGTAGAGAAAATTGAAAGATACCATTCGATTAGGAATAACATCTTCTACAAATTAATGTGCGTAAAATTTGCATAAGGGGTCATCTTCATATCTAAACGCGCACAAACTTTGAAATTTTCAATGGCAACACCCAATTTTGACGTCACCCACAAGTTTTAGATCCCCAAATTAGTCTGAATTCAAATTTTAACGACGTTTCTATCTTTATATCCGAAGATATTCAATATTCCGGAATGTGCAATTTTGGGGATCAGCTCCATATTGAAAACCGCAATTTGAAGGGCGATGTTTCGTTGATCGTTGTTAAATAATTTACAGCACTGTTGTAAATTATTTAACTAACCTCTTGTCACTCAGCATTATGGCTTGCTTCACAGCCAAAGGGTCGCAGGTTCGATTCCTGCGTGAGAGGGTGAGTATTTTCATGGCTGGGTGTGGTGTTGTCTTGTGTGTGTGTGTGTTATTAAGGCAGTGGGCCTGTAATGGATAGGATTATGTGAGCCTCAAATAGGGCACGATTATTAGGGGTAAAAAGCCATACTGGGTACGTTGCTAAAAACTAATGGGGCATTCGTGCCAGGGTCAATAAAAGAAAGAAGAAATAAAGAAGAATGAAATGTTTATTTTTAAATGTTATTTTATAATGCTGTTTCAAAAACAATTTATGAGACTAACAAATATCTGCAGATCACGCGACAAAACAACTCCATTGGAACTTAGTGACGAATTTAAAAGTATCAATACGGTGAGCAACCTTCGTCATTATCGATCACTGCTTGAAGTCTTGTTGGTGTTTAGTATCACTTCTATAATTTGTTATTGTTTTATATAAATATTTTTATTATAAATTATCACATTTTGTGGGCGATTTCAACTCGCAGTAGCTCCGGAACTATTAATCGACAGTAACATAAGTAGATCCCAATCCCATTTATAACAATACAAGTTTTCACCCTTCAATACAGTAGAAGAATTGCGTTGATTAGGTTGCATCTATACAACACTGTTTATACAAATTTTTTATTAAAACTGGGTAAAAATAAATGCCCGTTTTCTTAAATAAAGATTAACTTACAATTAATATAACTTTTTCAAATTAGTCATTCTTTTAAACTAATATACGACCCCTAAAATCATCGTGATGCTGAATATTTAAACGTTTCGAAAGAACTAGAGGGAGGAAACACCTGGAATTTTACATGAATATATAAAAAGTCTTTGTGAATCGATTTTTATTAAAACATGTCCAGGTTTGTATTCATATTTTTTCGATTATTGATTTCATAATTAATATTTCATACAAACACAATTATTGCCACAAAAATAAAAATCATGTAAATGTGTTTGGGTTGTTTAGTAGTGACGTCATGCAAATAATCAGCGTGAGCAGATAATTATTACAGAAGATATGAATGGAAGTTTTGGAAACTAATTTAATATTAGGAGCTCAAAATTTACATACTCACAACTCAGAAACGCTTCATCCAAATGACTTGAAATTTGGTATCACAGGTTAAATTTTGCTCTAGATTCGAACTATGTTGTCAAACTTGGGTGTTGCCATTGAAAATTTCAAAGTTTGTGTGCGTTTAGATATGAAGCCGGTCCCTTATGCAAATTTTACGCACATCAATTTGTAGAGGATGTTATTCCTAATCGAATGGTATCTTTCAATTTTCTCTACGATAAACGATGCTCGCTTAACATAGGGTGGGGCGTTTTTTTTTTCCCGCAGCTGTACTACGTGCCATATATGTACTTTTCGGTTGTATAAACCAGTTTTTTTTACTTTCACTACAATACATGGTAATGTATAGGGAAAGTATTGGAATCATACCAAATATCGCAACTCAAGTTTTCGACGGATCTATACGTTTTGGGACCTCTAGAATTCGAAAAATCTATTTTTAGCGTGACGTCTGTGTGTGTGTGTCTGTCTGTGCAATGTATGTATCGACTCTAACTGAAAAACTAATGGACCGAATTTCATAAAATTTGGTAAGTCCCTTGTGGGTGACCTTAGTGCTGCTTAGATGTTGGTACAGTTCGGGATAAAAGAACCTGCGTTTTTTTTGCGAAATGGCCCACAGAAATTGCTTGTATCCACTCTAACTGAAAAACTAATTGACCAAATTTCAGAAAATTTGGTAGGTACGTCACTTGTGAATTACCCTGGTGCTGATTAGATTTTGATACAATCCGAAAAAAAAAAAAAAATTTTTTTTTTTTTTTTTTTTTTTTTTTTTTTTTTTTTGCAAAATGACCAGCAAAAATCGTCAAAATCTAAAATGAAAGACTAGTATACTCAAATGATTAATTAAATGCATGTTTTATATGTAATTGTTAACGATAAGAAGAATAAGATCAACTCCATTACTCTAGGACAAGCCGTTCTCGAGATATTTTAGTTTTTTTCACATTTTTGCTACGCTACGCCTCCTTCCGAGAGGTTGGTGGTAGGGGAAGGAGGGTACGGTCCCTGTGGATGCCTCCCCCACTGGGTTCCGGTCTAAATTGGGTGGCACTTCCCGGCCGTCCATACAGTTACCTTACACCTTTCTGGTAGGTCGGACGGTCTGGGTCTCAATCAACAACAACATTTTTGCTACGCCGGTTTTGAGAATAAGTCCAGTTACCAAACGAAAACGAAAGCTGAATTAAAAGCGTAAATTCAGTGTAATTTCAATTAATTACGCTTGTTATTTAATGCAATTGAACTCAATGTAATGAATTATTAGTAAAATAAAGAGAAAATGAATTTGAGTCTGCAGAAAAAGTCATGTGCTGTTCACATCAAATTTTTTATAATGCAATCATTATTTTTGCTTCTAATACATTTCCTTTTTCCTACTGGGTAATTTTTTTTTTCTTTAACTGTAGATGGATTTATTATGAATGGTATATTTATGTATGGTGTACAAAACAGAAAACAAACAGACTGCTGAAAACTGCTTTCTGTGATGAACACAAAACTTTCTATTTAGGTATATTTTGAGGCGTAGAATACATTTATGTACAAACATGATATATAGATAATAAAAGTCTGAAGGCAAACAAATTGTATTTGATACAAATGTTGATTTCAGAAGTATTTAGTATTTCTGTATTTTATTTTAGAAAGGTATTTCCTTCCTCTAGCATTGCTGCTCCGAGCGTGAGAAGACATCGTTATTGCTCTGGCAAAATGGGACGCAACGAAAATAGTTTAAGAACCCATACTTTATTGCAGTTTTAAAGTCATTAATGCATTGAATGTTGCAAGTTTAAAAAGTACCCATTGAAAAGATTAATACTGGGATTTATGTTTTTTAAAACGAATAAATAATCTGAAGACATGAAACAAATTTTTGGTTTAGTTTTGTTTCCTGATTCTGTATATATTTAAAATATGTATGTGAGTATTAAGATTCTTCGTTTTATTAACACCTTCCAACATAGTTGAAAAGTGTTTATGACTTTGTTCATTCTGTCTGTCTGTCTGTATGTCCGTTCGTACGATAACTGCCGTAAAAATTACTTTATCAAAATGAAATTTTAGTATGTTGTTGAAACGGTCTCTGGGACATATGGGAATGTAAATGAATAATATCACCCAATTAGTTTTGGACTGAACCCGGGTTGAAAAAGTGAAATATATTGAACCCTATGGGACCTAATTTTTCAAACATTTTTTAATTGAAGTTAAGGGTGAGCGTCAGAAAATCTTCTGCCCTATCCTCGTTTTGTTAACTTCCGCGGCACACATTTGTCGCCGAAATTCTGTTCAAACAGTTGCGAAATATTTTCTGAAAGATAAAATGCAATTCGTAGATTATATTAAAACTAAATTTAATACCCAATAAAACATAGAATATATTTTTTATTTTAATCCAAAAAGTTTTGGTGCTGCCATCTGTTGTCGTAATTTAATTCATACCGATTATTTTTATTTTTTAATGAACATTTTTAAATATCTATTCCTTCTAATACAGTATTAAATACAACAACAAATCATATATAATAATGCCACAATCACGGAAAGGTAATTTCTCATTCTATAAATTTGATAAGAGGATCTGAATGTACATCACTGAGGACTGCAGTTTGTCTTCAAGTTCCTTTGTCTTCAAGTCCAAGTTCAATTACGTTTCCGTAATTGTGGCATTATTATATATGATCTGGTGTATTTAATAGCGTATTAGAAGGAATAGACATTTAAAAATGTTCATTAAAAAATATAAATAGTCGGTATGAATTAAATTACGACAACAGATGACAGCATCAAAAATATTTTGAATTAAAATAAAAAATATAATCTATGTTTTATTGGGTATTAAGGTTAGCTTTAATATAATCTAAGCATTGCATTTTATCTATCAGAAAATAATTCGCAACTGTTTGAGCAGAATTTCGGCGAAAAATGTGTGCCGCGAGAGTTAACAAAGCGCGGATAGGGCAGAAGATTTACTGACGCTCATCCTTAAAATTCACAAATTGGTTCGAAAATTTTAGGAAATATTCAAATTATCCCATAAAATGTGTAATAAAAATATCAGCGAAATATGTTCGGTAGTTTTTTAAATAAAAATTAAAATAATAATGACACCCACATAATATGAAGGGGTCACGTGACCCACTTCAAAATAAAATGTGACATCCATCTTTTTTCCCCGAGTCAAAATCGTGATTTTTATTCTTTTAAATTTATATTTTGTGTTGCATCCGTCCTAAAATTGCTTTATTTTTATATATTATCTGTGCATCTATATTCTGCGCCAACGCAATTACAATATTTTTTAGTTTAAATGATCATCAAACTTTGATTATTTCTACAACGAAGCCTAATTTTAATGGATGTAGAATGGAAACAAGTGATTGTAAGATGAGTTTTATAAGAATTGATGAATTTTTTTTTGACACAAAATTATTCTGTAATAAAAGTGATATGAATGAAATTGTCATTGCTTTTACATAGAAAGTTAGATGATTTATATTTCAATGGCGTCATTTGAATAAAGTTCATTTTTTCGAGTGTTAAGTTTCCAAGTAAAATAAATTATTGTAGTATTGTAATAATTAAAAATATATCACCTCTGAATGTATCGCATTTTAGAGATGTTTAAATAAAATTGCATTTCAGTTGGAAAGTGTTTCATAATCAATGCTTTATGCATTATTGATCTTTCTTGTTTTTTATATTCTACAATTAACCGATAGATACAAATTTTATATTTTACTAGTATTTAATTATATTAAAGGCGGGGAAATTAACACTTTCAAAATAAGTTGCAATATTGTTAATAAGTTTTATTTTGTTTAATAATGTATTGTGCTTAGAGTCGAAAATAGTCGACTTAATCAAAAATTATCTGTTATGTTCTGTTTCGTGATCGCTAGTATAAATATGCAAAATTCAACTTAAATCACCGAGGGGCTTATGGGGGGGTCTAGAAAGAACTTAGTAAACCTCCCATTTTCTCAGTCCCCGTGGGGGGGGGGGGAGAAATAAAAAATCAGTCTCCGTTATATTCTATCCTGTAATCATCCTGTAATCAGTATTATAAGAGCGATAAGTGTTCAAAGATCCATACTTTTATGTCACCGCAGGGCTTCTAAAGGGTCTGAATAAAAGTTTCAAGCCCTCCACCTGTTTTCTGCACTTCTGAGGTGGATCGAAAATTCAGCTCCCTTAGGTTCTTTCCCGTGGTCGATACTATGCGGAAAGATTGTCTTATAGGCTATCGTGAGGCTTCTGAAAAATCTGGAAAGATAAAAATCAAATCGGACAATTATTATGTAGATGGGTTTTTGTATACATATCTAACAATATTTCAGCATCAGTATAAAAGTGCAGTGTAATAAAATGTATTGAAAACAACAGGCCGGCTGGATGAGACATCACATTTTGGTATAATTTTACAAGGTGGGAAAAAGCTATCAAATAGCTTGTTAAATTCTGTGGATAAAATTCAAGAGCGTAAATGTACTTACGCCATATTGCGATAAGATCGTTTGCTGTTGAGAAATAACCGAAGCTTTATTTTCTCGTGCGGAATATCTTATATCGATTTCTCAATTTTGCAGTGTAATGTTTTTCCTTGAGAATATTAAATTGACAAAGGTATCATTTTCAGAATCACATGATTAACAAAATTTATCGGTATTTCCAGCGTTATGGATTCTGTTGGAATGTTAAACATTCATAACATCTCGATTTTATGTAAATTGAAAAAGTTAAAAAAGGTGAAATTAAAATATAACGATGAAAGTGCATCAGCGATGAAAGTGCATTGTAGCATATTTTACTTGCATTACAAGATTTCTAATTTATGAACCCTAATGGTACAGCTAAGATATTTTCTATTTTAGATTCAAAGTGTACAATATCTCGAGAACGCAGTATGTTAGCGGTCTATAAATGATGCCATTTACTTTCAAATAAAAATAATATAGGTAATATAGCTATTTTTTAATATTACAAATATAATGTTAGAAATATGTAAACAGTTTCACTGTGCTTGGCCTCCCCGCAAGGAGAAAACATGGGCAACCATTGCTATTATGTGAAAGCAGGACTGCCGTACCTTGGCAATTTTATCGGGACACGGGTGCCAAATTTGGTTAAATATCGCTAACTTGGTGACTTTTGGCAAGTTTTTGAATTCACTAGAACTTATCCCCCTATGGGGAAAGGCCGCCTTTTTCAAGGCGGACTGGCGTTGGCCTTGTATCCTTTGACCCACCTCCTTTAAGGGGGTTCATAAATTCGGGGAGCGGTCGGGATGACTCGAGTGGTTGCTCTAAGATCCTCCCGAAGGTCCGTAAACCAGACTCTTATAGGTGACGTGGGGACGGACTGTGTCTATTCATGGCTTGAGCCTAAATCCGTCAGCGACTGGGCTCGAGATTCGGCGGTATTATCTTCAGATCCTGCCCGGGGAATGATTCAGCCTTTCTCGCTTCCCTGGTCAGGACTTTGCTGGAAAGAAAATATACTTGCAGCAACCCACACAAAAAATCACTCTAAACCAAATATGGTGAGGCTATGGGCCACTCCAACGAAATCCACTAGAACGTTCCAGAAATATCGACTAGTTTCTATGATACCCCTCTTTTTTAAGAAATTTCTGTGGAGACTGTATAAGGAAGTCATCGTTCAGTTGGGGAGAGTTGTTGATGTAATGCGAGTCAAATTGAATTGTGGGATGCATAAGTGTTTAGAGAAAAGTATCTGCTATTTTGTGAATTAGTTGAGCACTTAATTGTCGTTTTACTGTACCTGTTTAGTGATCTTATAAGATAGTTGTCGAGCTATTCGCTGGATATTGTTTCTGTTTATGTCTATTAGTGCTTTTATATAAAAGAGTTAGTTATCCAGAAATCTGGACTCATTTTTGTATCCGGAGATTACATCCATGATTCAGGAAGGTACGTCGTAGAAATTGGCGTCAGAAGTGGAATTTCTGGAAACTTGACAAGTGAATTTGACAAGGAAACTTGATAACCTATATGTTATTATTTTCCTCACTTCCATTTAGTTACGATTTACTGTAAATTAACAACTTATCAGATATTCAGATGAGTGACCAATCACAGCTCTAACTTGCCAAGCATGCGGATTCTGTTTGGGATGAATTAAAGTTTTCGAGATCGCGTTCTGGAAGTGAGTCTAAATACCTTAAGGGGTGCTAACAATTTCTAAAGTTATTCTCAGTGGAAAAAACTGGTTATGCTACCAAAAAGAGCGGCCATTTTGAAATTTTTGAATAAAAAAAAATTCAAGATGCTTAATTTGCTCACGTGAGTAGTCATTGTATATATATCCACGAGAATGCTGTTAACAAATTTATCGCATAATATTACATATGAAAAGTTAATATATATCACAATAGTTAATAATTTTTATAATTTTATGTGATTTTTTTTTATAAATTTATTTGAAAAAGTACAATATTTCGAGAACGATTCGTGCTCGCTGTTTAAAGTTTGTGTCAATCGTTTCCTAATGAAAAATTATATAAGAAATAATTATTTATGTATTATTATTGAAGGTTCTGATTTTTTGATGATTTTTAAAAAAATTCATTCAAAAATCTGGTGGTGTTTTGTATGTTCGGTTATGTTTAAAATCAATAGGCTTCCAGTATTCACTGATTGTAATTTTTGTACCCATATTTCATTCGAAACGCTCCATTCATTCGTAAGATATCGTCTCCACAGACTCACGAACGGACGCACACACACACATAGACATCACCTCAAAAACGTTCGAATCAAGTTCAGGGATACTTAAAACGTGTTCTTCCGTCGAAAACTTGAATTTACAACCCTAATGCTAATTAGATTTTACCCTAATGTTCATTAGATTTTACCCTAATGCTAATTAAATTTTGGTACAATTGAGAAAAATAGAACTGACCTTTTTGTTCGAAATAGCCAGCTAAAGAAAAAAAAACTGAAATGAAAGTCTAAAAAGGCTTAAATGTATTAATTAAATGTTAGTTATATAAGTAATGTTTTTATTACAAATTGAATAAGACTAACACCATTACTAAGCTATGTAGGGAAAGTAAAAATGAATTTGAGACTGTAGGAAAAGTCATGCGCTGGCTGTACAAGATTTTATTTTTATAACATTAAATCCACAGATTATGTCACAACCAATAACTCAAATGCCATGTCACTTTTCAAAACTGTATACATTATTCCATCTCATCTTGCCTATAAATAACAGCGCAGAGGAAGCGAAGCACTCGCGTAAGAATTGACATTTCACTCCACTTGGTAAAAGGAATCCTTGGCATGGAACACTGCATGCATGCAAACGTGTTAGTTTTTATGGTTATCTTTTCTTTCCAAGTTAGCGCGCGTAACGGCATTATAGTCTGATAAATAGAGTGTATCCACTTATGACTAACCTTGCTTGATTTTTAAGCAAATGTGATAATAGAATGCGTCACAAAACTGCACGAGATAATCAAAGAGTTTCGAATACACAAAGCAGGTGAAATAGCCATTATAATGAACTGCCAGATATACTCGGCGTTGTTTTCATTTAGAATACATGCAAATTCTTACAGTATTCTAAATGATACTGTTCTTCAAAAAATTCTATCAACATATTTAATTTAATTCCCCTGTAAAAGACGTATAATTTAATTGCTCGCGTAAAAAAAATGACGAAGTCTAAAAATGGCTGTGATTTGAAGGAAGGATAGGTTCCTTCCGGCAGGGTACCTAGACCTGAAAGTATAGCGCCGGTTCTGGGGAAACTTGGTGCGAACTATTTTGAGATTTCATGCTGTTTAGAAAAGTTTTTTTTTTTTTTTTTACAAATATTTAAAAATATTTTAAATATATATATATTTTTTAATTTTAAATACTTTCGAGCTACTTACTCTCTGGCTCGATAGCTACATTAAAAAAAAAAAAAAAAAAAATAAAAAAGTTGATATTTTAGTAGGGGTTTGGGAATAGAGGACACATAATTTTTTTACACTCAAAATGGTCTAAAATGAGAGAGTTTTTACACATAGTTAAAAATCTATCAATTTTTTTTTAATTTTCGAAATTTCCACTCTACTCTCCCGATCAATAATTACATTAAAAGAAAAAGACGTGAACTTCTGAGCCAAGTAGGAGCTTTGGAATAGCAGTTACATACAAACATACACGATTGACTTTTAATAGTACAGATGATAAAATTCATAAAATAATAAAATAAGTTCATTATTAACAAATGAGTGTGTGAGTAAATACTTTTTATCTCGAAATGAATGGGCACATTGTTTTACGAACCATTTGTGAGATATTTAAAATTTTATTTATGTTTTGACTCTATTTCTTTCGAGCAAATTGAACAAATCGAATAAAATTTGGTACCAGTTTTCCAATCAATAAAGCTTAGTATCCTATTTATTATCGGGTGGTCAAACTCGGGAAATATCTTCTATTCTTCGAATAATTTGTTTTTGAAAATGCCATTCCCGTAGCCGAGAGGTCTAATACAAACTTTTCCTCGTGCTCTCTCGAATGCCGAGATCGTGGGTTCGAATCCTGCCTTGCACATGGGCGGTAAGCCAAAAAGTGTCCTACTCCAAAACCTTTCTTTCAAATCAGACGCCAAACGTCGTTTTATCGCCAGCGTAATAAGCGAAGGAGCGCGCTCTCTCTCAAGGTTATTATAGCAGTCACGTATTTCTCTACATCAAGAGAATAAACTCCCGCAATTTTGCTTATCTTTTTATAGGATATATAACTTACAATTTAGCAATATAGACATATTTTAAATGTATTATCTCTTAGATTAGAATTAAATTAATTCAATATTGACTAAATTAAAGAAGCGGATATATAACTTACAATTAAGCAATATAGACGCTTTTAAAATGCATTATTTCTTATATTAGAATTAAATTAATTCAGCATTAACTAAATTAAAAAATAATTTTATTATTTTCTAATGCTATTGTATAGAGGAAGTTCACGGATAATCACGACATTTGAACTAAAAAATACACTTAAAGACATCATGAACACTTTTCGAACATTTTGGGAAATATTTTCATCAGCGTGTGTGTGTATCTGTGGGGTGCGAATGCACGTATCACTCTGACAATTTATATGTAGATGCATTCTGTAGAAAATTAGAAACAGGTAGAATATTTTGTAATAAATGGGATTAAAACATTATTCGAAATTAGAGATTTTAAATTAGAGAGAGAACGTACAGCCACGAAATACTGTATGTATAGCTGTATTCTGAAAAAATTAGAATTAGGTAGATCATTATGTAATTAACGTAATTAGAATACGGGTGAAAGGGAGGGAGGAAGACACAGAGAGCGAGAGAGAGAGAGTGGGTGTCAAAATATAGTACGATCAAAATATAGTGTGGTAACTGCAGGAGAGGTCGACCTTATTTCAAACGAGTAGGATTCAAGGCCGGCACCCATAAAACTTATTCCTGAGATGGCCAAACTCAAGGATGAGTATATCTACTAACTTGATACCTACATTTCTGACCTTGAACGTTCACGGGAGCGAAAGTGCCCCCCTCGCGCTCTTTTATGGGTGCCCATAGAACATTTTCCAGAGGGCAAATTCACGGATGAGACGTACAATATTGACTAACTTGATACCTACATTTGTGACTTTGAACGCCCCTATGGGCACCCATGGCTATAAGTGTTGAAGACCCAGACCACTCGACTGGAACCTAGGGTTTACAGCAGTTGTTTGAGTGGCCGGGAGAGATGACTATATGTGTGTAAAGCTGAAGACTTCACGGAGACTTTTGTGGGGACTGGAAAGACTCTATTTTTCCACCCCTGGGGAAATCGAAACTTTGACTCCGCTAGGTTCTGTCCTGAGGTGACTAGTATAAGCAGGGAACCTTTTCAATGGGCGCCCATAGGGGAAGGAAAGGAGGCACTTTCGCTCCCCTGGACATTCAAGGTCCCAAATGTGGGGATCAAGGTAGTCGATATTGTACATATCATTCTTGAGTTTGCCCCCTGGAAAGTGCTATGGGCGCCCATGCTTATAGTATTGACAACGGGACAGAACCTAACGGAGCTGAATCTTTTTATTTCTCTCTCGAGAGCAAATAAAATGGGTGGGAGTGTCAAAAAGACTTTGTCAATGACTTTGCGCCCTTCACAGCTTAACCGAATTGACTTTTATTTTGCGTAAATATTGTATTTGAAACGATTATATAACCGTGAAACTCAATATATCTTAAATCAAACATATTAATTTCCCCAAAGGGACAGGAATTATCAAATAAATTAAACTTCATTTTCCAAGATATTGAATATTCATCAATTTGGCATCATTTTTATTAATTTAGTGTCATTTTTGTTAATTTGGCAACATTTTAAATAAAATATCAAGTTGACTATATTTTGTTAATTTACCGACAAGCATTACAGACAGACAAACTAATAAATTACATTTGACGAATTGTTTGATGTCAAAATGCAAAACTATTGCAAAACAGTGTATTGCAAAACAGCAGAATTTATTTGAAAAACGTACAATATATCAAGAATGGCTCATGCTAGTATCCCAAAGTTTATGGCATTCATTTTCTAATAAAAAATTAAATAAAAAATGATATTTTATGTAACAATATTATTTTATATAACAATATATTTTCGTCACTGATTCTTGTACTATAAAAATATTGAACAACATACGGATCCTACACATATTACGAAATCTCACATATAATCGTTTTATTCAAATAATAAATTATATATGTGTGTGGAACATTTCTTAAACTCATTGCAAACAATCTGTGTGCAGTACAAAAAGTTCTTAAATACATGTATTTTCATAGTATTACTTTAGAACCAAAAAATACATAACACATGATTTAAATAATCGGATACAAATGTATCTAATCGGCCTTCATGAACAATATCGCGGATTAAAAACAATTCGTCTTTCCCTCGGCTTTTGCAGGAGTTGCAAGAATAGTGTACCAGAGCTGGCGATAAAACGAAGTTTGGCGTGTGATGTGAAAGAAGGGTTCTGGCGTGGGATACTTTTTGGCTAACCGCTACCCATGGTGCGTATAAGCAACGTCATATGACGGCAAAATGGTTCACGTTCCGGCCGTTATTTGGGCGAATAATTTGTTAATCATGTGCCTGGACATTAATAAAAAATGTTTTTAAAAATCGAAAAAAAAAATTATAGAAACAAAATTAGGTTACAATTTGTTGCAAAAATATATCTCTAATTATTCAAAAAGCGAATAAATCACAGAAAAACCCCTGCACCGTTCTTGAGATATTGCGCGTTTTTTTTTTTTTAATCTAAAATGGGGGAAAATCATAAAAATTTGAATATTTTTACTATTATCAAATGATTAAATGCTTTGTATGTTCTTCTAAACAAAAGTAAATTGACACTATATTGTTTAGTACTTACAATAAGTCGTTCTTGCGATATTAAACGTTTTATTTATCCACGGAGAGAGTGATATTTCTTCAAATAATTAAACAAATTGCATGAAATTTGGTATGGTTATTTTAATACACTGGCTTCCAAAAGTTAAGCACGGACAGTAAAATCAACAAAAATGGAAAAGTAAAGCTTTGATTAACTCAAAATTGAACACGAAGGTAGCAAATGTGTCTATGTATTAATGAAAACAAGAATTATGTACAAAAATGAAAAAATATTTACTTTTCGTAAGTTATATGATGACGTCACATTTGGGTCATTAACAAAATTATGTTTAAAGGCAAACAAACCAAGCGAAACTTACATTAATATGGTATGTGACCACCCCGGACCTTCACACA
This sequence comes from Amaurobius ferox, assembly GCA_951213105.1. Lineage (NCBI taxonomy): Eukaryota > Metazoa > Arthropoda > Arachnida > Araneae > Amaurobiidae > Amaurobius > Amaurobius ferox. The sequence continues at coordinate 145,507,454 of OX578133.1, read as the reverse complement.
AACTTTACGACGATTTTCCATGCTTTCAACGAGGTGATCAACCATCGCAGATGCGAGCAATGGCCATTCCTCCAATAGGGCAGTTTCCAACTCTCTGAGACTGGCTGGAGGAGGTAAACGTGCAGAAACAGCACGCCCGGGGGCATGCCAAAGGTTTTCAATGGGATTAAGGTTGTGGGAATACGCCGGCCACTCCATACGAGAAATGCCCTAACTTTCCAGGTATTCGTCAACGATGTTAGCTCGATGGAGACGAGCATTATCGTCCATAGGGAAGAAATCAGGGCCAACTGCTGCGACGTAGAGTCTCGCAATGGGGTCTAGAACTTCATCCCGATACCGCGCAGCCGTCACAGAACCGCCTTTAAAGATGTGCAGCTCTGTGCGATATCCCATTGAAATTCCAGCCAACACCATGACGCTGCCACCTCTGAATGCGTGATGTTCGATGATGTTCATGGCCAGATTGCGTGTGCCTCGTTCTCTCCAGACTTTTACACTTACACACTTATCATCTGCCGGCCACTCTAACGGTTACTCTAAGTCCTCGGACGAGTCGGGTGGTCTAGGTTTTCGACACTTATCATCTGATTCCAGGTCAAATCTGGACTCGTCCGTGAGCAGGACGTTGCACCAATCTGAGATAGTCCCATTGACATATTGACGATACCACTTTAATCTTGCCCCTCTGGCTTGGACAGTTAGTGGAACACAAAAATGTGGTACTCAGGCGTACGGTCCCTTCACGTGGAGCCTTCGGTGCACAGTACGGGCAGATATTGTCTTGCCAAGTGCTGCTGCAACCATTGATGTAACAGTTGAGGAGGTCGCTCGTAGATTCCGCTTGGCTACTATAGTAATATACCTATCATCAGAGGGGGTGGTAACACTTGGACGACCGGGCACAGGTCTCCGGACAACTGTTTGACCTGTTTGGAATTGTTTCCATAATCGAGAAATTACCGAATGATCAACGCCAAAGAAAATAGCGACATCTTTGATTGACTGTCCTGCTTCAATGCGTCCGACAGCACGACAGCGTTCACTCTTTGTCATTCGTCTTCTTTCAGCCATAGAAACACAAATATCACCAAAAATAATCCCACAAAAGTTATAAACACTTTGTATCAGCATTTAAATGCACCTTCTCAAACCCTTCAGAATGCTGGCGTCTTCAATGACTGCCTAATTAGCATATATTCGGATAGTCAATCGTGATTGGCTGTAACATACGATATTTGCATACTGCCATCTACATCCGCAGCGATTTTCAGCCACTCAAATTCAAATACGCTTTCGAAAAATGAAAATTTGCATTGTGTGCTTAACTTTTGGAAGTCAGTGTAGGTAACAACAATAAGCAAATCAATATTTCCAAAATCTATTGAACATATAGCATTAATTTGTTTTATTTTTCCTATAACATCGAAATTTGTTTAATTGTAAGAGCTAAATACATCAGATATTTTTTCTTTATATGTTCAAGAAGACTTTTGTACACTAATATTTTTCAGTATAAAAAGAAAGATTAGTCCGTTTAGTAATTCCAAACGGTTATTTTTTTTTATATTTACTCAATGTTATTTTGTTTAGCCACAATAACTTTTCGAAATTCATAAATCGCAATATATTTACGGTCGGAAGTTATGTTTGGATTGTCTGTTATCTTTAAGACAAAATCACTATTTCAGAGTTGGGAGAAACTCCAGCCTCCGAGTCATTTACAACCAATGGCATGATTTTTGTGGTCCACCGACTTATGTTACATATCATTAACTATTTGGAAAGTATAAAAGAAAAACTCGAGAAATATTTCTTTTCCATTCTTCTTTCTTTGATACATTGTAGCAACTTTCTTCTGCTCAGATATGAATTACTTCAATTTTAATAACATTACCAGAAAATGGAAATATATAAAAACAATGAACTCGCTCCAGAACATGGATCACCGCACAAGGGTGATTGGTCGGAACTTAGCAAACGAACTTTACAGTGTCAATATTCAATATTTGAACACGTTGGAGGAAATCCTTGGGCAAATGCAGTGCAGATACATCCATCTCAAGTTTAACAACTTTCAGAACATCGTGTTTACTGATTCCTCTTTAACATGATTTTTGTTCCACTATTTAATAAATGGCACCATGCTCCAAAGATGCAACCAATTTTTTTTCAACAAATTAATTTTAGAAGTTAAGTACAGGGTGTCCTGTTGAAAGATGTTCCAAATTATGAAATTATATCTCGGAAAGCATTTATTATAGACATTTATGTTTTACACCATTATAAAGGAAAACTGCCAAAGTTTTTCTCTCACTATAATTATCTTAATGAATTTCAATATCGACACACATTCAGAGGATAGTCGACTTTTTTCAAAATCCCCTATTTTCTAGATTTTGAAAAGTATTTCTGGACCCTCAAGAAGCTCCCCGGTGACCTAAAAGACTGAATATTACACACTTATAGTGCCATCCAAAGGACAGAAACTAACGGAGCCTGATTTTCGACAAAATGGAGGGTGTTCGAAAAGTATTTTCAGACCTTCTAGAATTAATAACCAAAATAAAACTAATTAAAAGCAATTTTTATTTTCATTTTTACTTTTTAAGAGTATTAGTTTCCCTGTCTTTGACTGGCTTAGTTCTATATACGAGTATAAATACATACAACACCTACACGCATCATGAACTTATGCAGATTAAATACGAAATACCCCATTCAGATTTCAGCTCCCAATATATATAACTCAAATAAATTATATAAACCTGAGAAAAACATTACTGTCACGCTCGTTTATTTCTTTTCATTTAAAGGTTGAAGAACTTCATCGTGGGATCATTTTCTTGATACAAGCCACTGGCCATCATACTTCCTTCCAACAATGGGCATCAGAAGCAATGAACAAAAAAGTTCAAACAAACCAGATGCTGATAATGGTATGACAGCCGGTCATATGCAAGGGCGGGGTCTGGTCTTCACAAACATCTGTTTCCGCAACAGAGCCCTTCCTGAACTTTTCAAACAAAAAGGACAATGAAACATGCACGCAAAGCTACGACCTTGATCCCATAAAGAAACGAAAACTATTTCTTTTCGTGATTGAAGTAAGATTGACAATCGTCAGTTTGATTCTTCATACTCTCATACAACCAGTGGCGTACCGTGGGGGGGGGGGGGCAGTCGGGTGCAGTTGCCCCGGGCCCCAACCATTTAGGGGCGCAAAATGAAAGAAAAAACGAACATAGATTAAACATTAATAATTAGTAAATGAGTGTGTTAATAATTTTACTCATTTACTGCAAGTATGGGTATTATAAACTATTATTATTATTATTATTTATTTATTTAGGTTCGTCCATAACGGTAAAGTCAGAAAGTGGTTTGCTTTGAATATTGAATAATGAGCAGCGGCAGTAGAAAAGAATCTACAGCCGCGGGGCGCAAACGGAGAAAAAGTGCTGCAGTAGAAATCGGGAAATCCAGTCAATTGATGGCCAATTCCTTAACAAGCAAAAAGAGAACGACCCAAACAGAGTTGGAATGTTTGGAACTGATACCGAATCTGATGAATCTACCTACTACTGAAAGCACAATGGAGCCTGTAGAACTCTCCAATTCTTCCAGCTGAAAGTGCTGAAGCGTCAGTGGAAATATCTGAAAGGGTTCAGATTTTGCATTCTACTGTTTTATCGAAGAAAGATATAGGCCCACTGGACTTTCATTCTGACCTGAGTGGACCCATTATAACACATGAACTTAGGACTGAAATGATTACAATGGGATCAGCAGTATTTCAAAGGGCAGATGGTCCATTTTCTGCAGCTGATGGTCGCTCTATGACTAAGAAATGGTTTACCCGAGACCTTTTTGATGGGAAGAAGGTGAACCGAACCTGGTTACTTTTTTCACGTCAAAAGGGAGCAGCATACTGTTTTTCTTGCCTTTTATTCTCATGTGCCCCTGAGAACCACAAATCAAAATTTGAGTTTGGTTGCGGATTTCAAAATTGGAAGAAATTGAATGAAAAAATCCCTGAACATGAAAATGGAACATATCATCGGGTGTCATTCAATACTTGGAAAGAAATGGGACGACGTCTGCAGACTAAAAAAGCAATTGATCAAACACTCCTCAACAAAATCCAATCGGAACGGGAAAAATGCCGAGGAATATTGAAGCGAATCCTTGACTGCATCAAATATTTGGCATCACAAAATCTTGCCTTGCGCGGGCATCGAGAACAACTATCCTCAATTTCAAATCCTGGAAACATTTTGGCGCTGATAAAGTTGCTGGTGCGATATGATACATTGCTAGATCGGCATCTGACCTATGTCAAGGACAATCCTGGCTCACCCTCTTATTTATCACCAAGAATACAGAAAGAGTTTATTGGTCTTAGCTCAAGATACCCGGAACTCAATTCTGCAAAAAATTCGGAGGAGCAAATATTTTGGGATTCTGTTTGACTCTACCTCGGATGCTGCACACCGTGAACAGATGTCTCAGTTTATTCGGTATGTCGATATTGAATTTGAAGAAAAAACTGCTGCGGTCAAAGAAGCATTCATTGACTACATCGAAATTCACGAGAAAAATGCTGTTGCGATTGAGAAAGTAATTATATCCAAACTAGAATTGGATAAGTTGCCTCTGTCTGACTGTCACTGTCAATGCTAAGACAATGCAGCTGTGATGTCTGGTCATTTATCTGGTGTGCAACAAAGAATTTTGAATCGGAATACCAAAGTTTTGTTTCTGAATTGTGACAACCACAGCCTGAATTTGGTCGGAGTTCATGCTGCTGGAAATGAAATTGTGCCTGTCGCATTTTTTTGAAACTGTTGAGGCATTATATGTGTAGCGCAGTATTTCTGGTCTCACAATATGTATTCTTCTCTCAGTCAACAATTCGATGGCAGCTGATATCTGATGTTGGTGTGTCTGTCAAACAAGAGTCTGAAACTCGTTGGAGTGCCCGGGAAGCAGCTGTTACAGTTCTCCATAAGAATCTGGAGAAGATTGTGAATGTGCTGGAGAGGATGTGTTCTGACAAGTACTCCACAGAGTAAACGAGATGCAGATCAGCTTCTGTCAAACATTTGAAGATTCAATTTTTTGACATTTCTCCTATTTTGGAGCTCACTTTTGTCTTTGATGAATAGAGTCCAAAAGAGACTACACGATTCTAAAATAAATTTCAGGGAAGCGGCAGCTGACATGAACTCTTTTGAACAACATTTTGCTGAGAATCGTGAAAAGTTGTGTGAGGAATCAGTTTGCAAAGGAAAAAGAAGTTGCTTTGATTGGGGACTTCTAGTTCAGAAAAGAGTAAAACGTGTCACACTGATGCCGGGTGAACAAGCAAGAGATGCTTGGCTTGGCTTAGGCTTAGTAACCAAAAAGGAAATTGGGAGAATCCTACGGAGTATCGTTGACAGCATTGGAACGGAAATCAAAGAGCGTTTCCAACGATTGCGTGACCGTGACACTCGATTTGGATTTATCCTGAATGTTCAGAAACTTCTTATGACTTATGACTTAGAGGTGGGTGGCTCAAAGAGAGTTTAGCATATCGACCAAAGTTCTATTGCACTTTCTCCAAAAAATGAAACAGTCCCTAAGAGAAGAGACCAGTAGCCGAAGCAAAAATCAACAGGCACTTGACAGGAATATCCTGTAACTCCCAGGGCTCGATCACATTTCGACCCAAATGCTCGAACCTATAGGCAGAAAGCACTTCACACTCACAAAGTATGTGTGTGGCAGTTTCTTCGCTGTACTTACAGCCTCTACAGATCGGGTCCTTAGTGACACCCATAATGCTTAGGTGTCGTTTAAGGGTGCACTGTCCAGTAAGGAGCTCAACAGGCCTTCTAATGCCAGTTCTATTGAGCTTGAATAGCTCCCTATGACGCACACTAGGGCACTTATAGTTCAGTTCTTTTGCCTGCCTTTGGCCCTTGATATTGCTCCAGTTCTCGCACTGCTACTTTCTAAAGATGTCATAAACAGTTCCTCTGATCAGTTCATTAGAGACACCCAAAGCTAGCTCTGGACCAACAAAGGGTGTGCTCGAACTTTTTCTAGCCAACTCATCAGCCAATTCATTACCTGAAATGCCTGAATGAAACTCAGAAACTTAAGTAGTCCCAATATGGATAAGGAATTGGAAATACAATATTGTGCTACTGCCAGCTACTACAAAAATTATTTTTATGGTAAGGAGCTGCATCAAGAAATTTTGAATTGTGCAATGCTGTTAAAAAATCGAAATGAGAGCGACGTGATTGAACTAATACATCCATTAGAATTGCTGAATTTTATTATCTCATATGGAGAGGATGTGTACCTTAATCTCCAGACGGCTTTGCAAATTCTGCTCACAATTTCAGTATCAATTGCTAGTTGAGAAAGATCCTTCAGCAAACTGAAATTGATTATGACTTATTTAAGATCATCTATGGGACAAGAACGCTTGAGCGACTTGGCATTGTTGAGTATTGAGGGGGAAACATTCGAGAAAATCAATGCTGACAAAGTTATTGATACCTTTGCAATCACGAAAACTCGAAGGGTTCATTTGTAGGATATGATTGATCTCTTGAAACAATATTTAATAATGGAAAATCTTGTACTGATATCTGTTCAAATTAAAGCTGTTCAATAAATCTAGAAATTTCAATAGTTCCAAGATGAATAATTTGTGTGTGTGTGGGGGGGGGGGCAATGCATGCTTGTATACGTCTAGGTAAGGAGTGATAAACTTTCCTAATGTCATCCTGCGATACATTCTGCCAGGCATTCCTCAATTGTTGCTCCAGATCTGCTACATTTCGGGGTGTCCGAATCTGGCGGCCTAGCATGTACCATACATGCTCGATTGGCGAAAGGTCTGGTGAACTTGCTGACCAAGGAACAGTATCAACAGCACGGAAACAGTTCACAGATATGCGAGTCGCACGTGGTGTGGCATTATCTTGTTGGAAAATGGCCCCGGAATGACGTGCCATGAAGGATAACGAAAACGGTTGAAGGATTTCACCAACATATCGTTGAGCTGTTAAAGTTGTACGGAAGATGACTAGGGGCTACCTGCTATCGTAAGAGATAGCACCCCACACCATCACGCCAGGGCTAATGGCTGTGTGCCTGTGTAAAACAAATACTGATTGGGACCGCTGGCCCTGGTGCCTCCACACACGTACCCGATGGTCATCTGCTGAAAGACTGAAGCGTGATTTATCGCTGAACGCTATGAGATGCCAGTCTGCTGGCAGCCATGATGCTCGGCTACGACACCACTCCAAACGACTCTGTCGATGTTGTGGGGTTATGGGTTGATGTCTTAAAGGCCGCCGTGAGCGTAACTCCACCTCAGCCAAGCGCCGTGTGATGGTGAGAGGTACCACGGGTGGTATGGAAGAGCCTATAGCACGTTGAATGGCGGACAATGATGCCGTTAGGCCAGTTCGGGCCTGTCGCACAATCATCCGATCTTGCCTCGCATTCGTGCACCTTGGCCTTCCAGAACCTTCATTCCGCCGATGAGTTCCTTGCAGCCACCATTGCTGCCGGCACCTTTGCACAGCCGTGTCCGTTTGGTGCAGGTGGCGGCCTATTGCTCGGTATGACCAGCCAGCTTCACGCATCCCGACTACGACCACATTCGAACTCGTCTAATTGCTTATAAGATCTTCGGCGACGTCGTAATGGCATTATTGGTTGTGTCTCCACGGAACTGCAAAGCCAATAACAAGCAAAGATAAACCGTCCACATTTTTAACCTGTTTTATAGGACGCTAGTTGAGCAGTAGAAACGCGCGCTTTGACCGAAATTAACACTCATTGGCCTTGCAAATTTAATCATTTGCATACTTGGTATAAAGGAATTTGCATGCGAAATTTCGAGATGATCGGATTATCTTTTAGGGATGCTTCGTTTTTTTTTGCAAAGGAGTGTATATATTATATTATCCAATTTCTAAATTTCCTCAACTGCGACGGGCCATCTGCATAATTCTTGTAATTATTATTACAGTATGCAAACAGAAACGCAGTTCCTTATAGTATCTCCGAGCCAAGGATAGTCCTTGAGAACGTCCATGGTCTCTGAAATATTCTTTTTTGGTTTTCACTTCCAAGTGCGATTTTTTTCTTAAGTTTTTACATTTTATTTGGGTGCTGATAACGACTTTACTCTATTAATTGCTCTTTCTACTTGTTGTTTTTTGCTTTTTGCATTCTCTTGTCAATTCACAATGTGCGTTATGCTAGGTGAAGGGGCTTTGTACCTATATTTTGTAAATCATCGACATTTTCTATTACACACCACACTGTGTTACACCTTCTCATATAATATTTAGTATATACTATATTGATCTGAAATGTCACAGGACAGAGCATTTTCATATGTGACCATTATTTTTTAGAGTTAATTGATCAATCAGCAATTTAAAAGTTTTATCAAAAACTGAAATTAAATTTGATAGGGTAGGAGTCATAAGTATTTGGTAATAGTAGAAGCAATAAAAAATTTTTACATAAAAAAAATTATATATATATATATATATATATATATATATATATATATATATATATATATATATATATATATATATATATATATATATATATATATATATATATATATACTGTGAATTTGCTTCTATGGTGATGTTAATATTACTTGAATTGTTTTTTTATATATATACTCGTATATTTTTTTTTACATAATTCTTATTATTACATATTTCAAATATATATATATATATATATATATATATATATATATATATATAAATTACGTTATATGCGTTACGAAAAATAATATATATCTCCGAACCTAGTTGAAAAAATATAAACAGTGTACTTGTTCTATCGAAAGTAGGGTACCATTTATGAGCAAACAAAAATAATTTCAATATTTTGAACTAACGAACGAAACGCGTAATACGGAAGGCAATTAATACCTGTTAAAAATTCATACTATCAGCGTCTCTAACTCGATGAAATATTCTTGCTGGAATTCAAATGTGCATTGTCTTTGACGGAGGGCATTTTAAACAGGCTCTACATTAGAATTTTGTTTATGTAAATGATGTCTATTGTATCATTCCTGAATAAGACAACCAACCATTCGTCAATAATTATATTGTGTTAAATAAATGCCTTCTGTAAATGCCTTTTATTACCGATTTCTACTCATTAGACAATGATTTACAACTTTGGAATTGTCTTTTTTTGTCTATTTCACTTTGTTGCAGAGTTCGTTTCCTAATTTTTAAATTCTCCGCTATGGACACTGTAATCACTTTTATTTGATTGGCCATGGCCACTTTACTATACAGGGTGCCCAAAAAGATTGAAACGCGCTTTAATTCTTTACCTGTTGGAGATAAGTGGGCAATGTAAATTGCAAAAATGTTGAAAGTAAGGTAGGAAATAAGACTACGTTAATGAAATAGTCCTCCCATTAATTTTCAAAACGTTACACCTTTTAAATTTTTATACGACCCCATTAGACAAATTTGGTCAATCAAAAAATTTTAATTTTAATGCAACAAGATCATTAAAAAAAACCCGCGTATCTGTATCTTTAAAATCAACTGAATTATGATCAAGGAAAAAATCTGACTTATGCCACTTTTCCATACCATGTCAAAGGCTCTTTCATCAGTGAAAATAGGGATCATAAACGAATTGACGAGGGAAATTGTTTAGATCAAAAATACGTTAATATGTGTAAAAATTTTTCAATTGCATGTCTCAATGTAAAAAGTACTTAAGAATCCGTATGATTGCAACGTGAGCCTACAATGGAATTCACAAAAATGTCTCCTATGTATTATCACCCAGTTTTATCTTTTTTGTGATATGCCACAAATTTACATTTCTAATTTGATATATGGTCCCCATTCACAATGTTCAATTTTCAATTAAATATAACTCGTTCAATTTTAAAGATACAAATATGCGGGGTTTTTTAATGATCTTCTTGCATTAAAAATAAAAAATTTCTGATTGACCAAATTTGTCTAAGAGGGTCGTATAAAAATTTAAAAAATGTAACTTTTTGAAAATTGATGGGATGACTATTTCATTAACTTAGTCTTATTTCCTACCTTACTTTCAACATTTTTGCAATTTACATTGCCCACTTATCGCCAACAGGTAAAGAATTAAAGCGCGTTTTGGGACACCCTGTATTTGGGACATCTTTTTGGGACACCCTGTATATAGACCTAACATATATAATCATGAACCTTTCCTTACAAAATTATTGGAGTGCTTAGGGACTATATTATGAACCCTGTTTATTTAACTTTAGTATTTGCATTAGTGTCATAATCATATTCAGGCATTACTAACTACCATTTTATCCTTCTTCTGATTCTTGGCGAATTACCTATGTAGTTCTTGATATTATTTGAAAATAATATGCTCGAAACGCACTGGCCCGCAGCCGGAGCTCATAATAGGTTTTGGGATCTTTCTGGAAATACTGATCACTGCATGTGAAATTCTAGACCAATGCAATTTATTTCCTCTTTCAAAAGCTGGAGCAATAGATTGCAGATAAAGAGAAAAGAAAAAGTGTAAACAAGCACTTTTCTACTTAATCGGGAGTTCATGAGTAGTTTATCAACTTTCCTCGTATATAAAGGTGTGGTGGAGTGACATCTTTGGCAACGGATACGTTTGATTTGGGCCATTCGTATATGTTTTCACTCGTGTAAAATCTTGGGCACTACTACTACTTTCTTGGGCACTACTTTCTACTCGTGTAAAATCAGGACAACGCGAAACAGCAGTTTTTATTCTTGGTTGAAAATAAAATGAACGTTAAATGGCATGCAAGTCAATTATTTTCGCTCAAGTTGGGTTAAGATGAAATTTAGGCAACAGAAAAATTAAATGTCAATTTACTACTTTTTATTGATATTCAACAATATAAATAGTACATAAATATTAGTATATAGTAGAACCCGCCTTTAACGCGTCCGCATTTAGTGAAATTATGGATTTAACGAGGAAGTTGTGAACTTCTTCTTCGACTCAGACTGTCCGCCCGACCAGAAGATGTAAGGTATTTGTTTGGACGGCCGTGAAGTGCCACCAAATTTAGACCAGAACCCAATGGGGACAGCATTTACTGGGAACATACCCTTCTTTCCCTACCACCAACCCCTCGGAAGGACTGTGGTCATATTTAACGTGCCCCGCGTGAACACGGGGACAGTTTGGGCAGAGACAGGAATCGAACTCAGGTCGTCCGAGTGTAATCACTGGGCTGTCTCACCCCGAAGTTATGAACTTAAAACAATGTTACTTTTAACTGTGTCAAGGGTGAAACTCTCTTGACAGACGTCTTTCTTTTCTTATTGTTGCAGATACAAATTGCCCCCCCCCCCACACACAAAATTTTCACGGGTTCCCCCCCCCCCCCTTCACATTCGATTTTCCCTGTTTTGTGAATTTTTCATATCCTCTCCTTCCTCAAAAAAATTATGGGGGGGCGCCCCCCTTGGGCCCCGCTTCCCCTTGAGTGGTGTCCATTCCCCGTACGGCCGGCCCTGTGCAACGACTGCTCCGTCTTTGTCCTGAGGTTGTGTTTCGCCTCCGTAACTATGGTTGACACCTTTATTTTGTTCTATGCTATATTATAACGAAAATATTTAAAATCCATTTCTTTCTAGCAGCAGTTTAAGCGATTTTTTTTTTTTAATCTTTACGTTTAATCGAAATCTTCGGAAAATGCCTTACTTTGAAAGAACAGGGGATTAAAAAGAACCATCTATAGCGGCAAAAGGGAGTTCGCGATATACAACAATTAGTTTATCTAAATTCAACACAAATATCTGAAGTACTCGTAAGATGTTACCAGAAACGAATAAATATTAAGTAGCGGGAATAAAGTATCAGAAACGAATGGAATATCTTAAGCATCGCCATATTTTAGTAAATGGCTAATTTAAAAAAAAAAAAAAAGTTATTTTTTTTTCATTATTTGATAATTTGTAATGAGTTTTTTATTTCATAATTTATTCAATAATTATATTTCTATACAATTTTAATATGAGATTTTTTATTCTATACATATATTGAATAAGTTCAATTTCACCCCTTTGTTGTTTGCTTGTCGTAGCGGCGGCTCAATTGCTGCTAGGGCTATGACTGAATTCAATTACCAAATGCTACTCCTTTGCACGTACCAAATGATAACCACTAAAAATTTTAATACGCTATGTCCTATCAATGATGCTTTATTTCTTTTAAATAGCTGTATTTTTATAAATAGTGGTAGACATAGTTTTATTTAATTAAAATAATTTTCTGCTTTTAAATAGTGGTGACATTTCAAAATAGAATTTTTAATTTTCTTTTATAATTCTCTAAAGATTAAGAAAATCGCTGCACATCAAGGAAATACCTGTAAAGTCGTGAGGTCTATTGCTTCGTGTATATGGCAGTGTTTTGTAATTTTTTCACTTTAAGCAAACTTCCATTATGAAATAAGAATATTTTTTAACGCGTTTACGTAAAATTCTCAGACGCACATCTGAGACACGCGAATCTTGAAGACCAAACAGGGCACCAAAGTATACACACACACACGCTTGGCGCTTTCTGATTTTAAAATAAGACTTGTCAAAACCTGATAGAAACTTCAATTTCTAAGATTTTAGATGCTTAGTTATTTATGCTCGTAAACGGCAAAATATCATTTTTGTCAAAATAATGGTGATAGGAAGTAGTAGCGTCGTAGGAAGTAGAAGCGTCGCCAGAAAAAAAAAATTTTTTTGAGTGGGGAGGGGGCATAATTTCCCGTTTTTCCAAATATCATTTCTTCGAACTTTAATGGGTTTTGATGGGTTTCTGGGGTATGACTCCCTATTGAACTTTCACGAGGCACCCTTATCACGAAATTCCTATCCGCGTCCATTTGTAATTTTCTTAAAAACTAAAGTATTATCACGATATTTTGGATTTCTCTTTGAACGAGGATGAATTTATTTTGAAAACTGAAATAATACTAATAATAAATAAAATAATAATTTATTAATGAAATATAATACATAAAATGTATTTACGAAATGTACAACATTAAAATTATAACTGACAATTTAACGGTCAGTTGATAAACATATTTTTCATGACCCATAGAATTTTTCATCTAATTCAACCCTATTATTTTTGTGCTAGGGAGGCCCTGGTATTTTCTGCATTGGGGCCCAAAAATTCTGTTAGCGGCACTGTCTATATTCAATGACATCTAAAATACTGCCATTAAAATGAATAACTTAGAATTAAAGAAGCATGGGTTGAGTAGCACGTCCTCTGGGCGGAAATGTACGCGACTTTACGGTCTAATTCTGAAGACGGAAATGTTGCCAGCTTGCATTTCCAGGTAGAGAATTTGATACGAAAAAGGAAGAAACATTTAAATAACAAGCAGCTTAGATGTTTCTCAAGGTAATAAACATATCAGTATCTTTATGATTTGGTATTGAGTCACTCAGTCAATGGGATCAAAGTACGAAAGTGCTCTATTTACAAAGCTCAGATATCTAAAGCACTAGCCTGCGAAATAAATTTGTAACTATTGCCTCACATTTGAAAGTTGATTTTGATTAATTTTAGCATGCTAAAATTCGATGGTTAGTCAATTTTTCATACCACGTCAAAATTTTTACATATGATCGACTGCACACCGTCAATATTTATATATAGTCGTGTTGTCAATCATGAGTACTATGTTCGGAAACATTTTACTTTCCCTGCATACATAATAGGTGAGACTGGAACACAGAAGACCTCGAAAGGAAAACCAAATCATATATCAAACTAGTATTTAAGTCTGTCAAAGACAGGAAACCTAACACTTTTAAAAATGAAGTTGCAATTTTTTTAATGGGTTTTTTTCTTTTTAACAATGTATTACTCTTAGTATCAAAAATAGTCTTCTTAATTGAAATATGGCTTAGTTAGGTAATATTGCGTAAGCACATTTTTAAGTGTGCAAAGTTTCAGTCTTCCGGTTGGGGGGGGGGGGATGGAAATACTGTTCACCCCTCCCATTTTGCCTGCCCCTGGGGACGAAATCTAAAATGCAGCACCGTTAGGTTCTGAACGATACTATAAGCGTGCAAAATTTCAGCTTTCTAGGTTACCGGGAAGTTTCTGAAGGGTCTATAAAGTATTTAAAAAAAAAAAGTTTCTTCGCCCCCTGGGAGAGAGGGACAATAAAGGGCAATAAAAGGAGGGACGTTGCTTCGTTAAATTTTGTCCCATGGTTAATACTATAAGTATGCAAATATGTAACCTTCTGTATCAAGGCCTTCTGAAGGGACTGGAGGGACGTTTCGACTCCCACAGACCCATTTTATCGCTCCCGGGAGGGGGGGGGGGATAGAAAATCCGGCTCCATTCGGTTTTGTCCCATAGCCACACTATAAGTATGCAAACATTCAGTCTTCTAGGTCACCGGGGACTTCTGGAGGGGCTGTAAAGATAAAAATACGCTACACAATTATTATATAGATGCAAACAGCTGTAAAAATGAAATAAAACTACAATGCAATACTTTGTTATACTATCTTTGCTGTGGAGTCTTTTCAACACTTTACAACAAAGTTGAAAAGTGTTTATGACTTTGTTCATTCTGTCTGTCTGTCTGTCTGTCTGTCCGTTAGCACGATAACTGCCGTAAAAATAACTTTAAAAAATGAAATTTTAGTATGTTGTTCAGACGGTCTGTGGGACCTATGGGAATATAAATGAATAATATCACCCAATTAGTTTTGGATTGAACCCGGGTTGAAAAAATGAAATACATTGAGCCCTATGGGACCTAATTTTTCAAACATTTTTAAGCTGATTTAAAATTCACAAATTGCTTCGAAAATTTTAGGTAATATTCAAATTGTTCCATAAAATATATAAAAAAAAAAATTCAGCGAAATATATTCAGTAGTTTTTAAATAAAAATTAAAATAATAATAACACCTCTTATATGAAGCTATCACGTGACCATGATATGAAAAAATCACGTGACCCATTTCAAAATGATATGTGGCATCCATCTTGTCTCAAAATAGTGATTTTTAAAGTTCTTTTTAATTCATATTGAGTGTTGTATCCGTCCTAAAACCACTTCATTTTTGCCTAAATTCTGTGCATCTACATACTGAAGCAACGCAATGACAATATATTTGAGTTTAAATGCTCATCCAAATTTGATTATTTCTACAACGAAGCCTATTTTTCACCTATGTAAAATGTAAACAGCAAAATATGTAGAATGAGTTGTATTAGAATTGCTGTATTTCTTTAACACAAAACCATTTAGTTCATGGAGTCTGCATAGCTGATATGAATGAAATATTCATTGATTTTACAAGGAGCAGGACGATTTCTTTCGATGAAATTTTACGCATAGAGTTTAATTACTTGTAGCTCCATGGTCTTAATTTTTAAATAAAATAAATTATTATAGTATTGTGATGAATGACATGAATGGGAAATTATTTATGAATGAAATGCTGCTTTTATAGAGAGAGCCAGGCGTGTTATTTTTTTTATGACGTCATTTGAATGAATTTCAGTTGTTTTCGATGAAGTTTTCAAATTTAATAAATTATTGTAGTATTAGGATAATTCTAAAATTATTACCGAGGAATGTACCACATTATTGAGATGTTTAAACCAGGCAATTTATATTTCAATGCCATCATTTGAATGAAGTTCATTTTTTTCGATGAAGGTTTAAGTTTTCAAATATAAAAAATTATGTAGTATTGTGATAAGTTTTAAAATATTACCGAGGAATGCATTGCATTTTAGGCATGTTTAGATAAAATTGCATTGAAGTTGGAAAGTGTTTCATAATCAATGCTTTAAGCATGATTGATCTCTCTTGTTTAATTTTCCCTTTACTTCTCTGCAAAAGAAATAAAGTGTAAAGTAACGTAAATGCAAGATTAATGGAAGATTATCCTTGCATTTACGTTGCCTAACACTTTATAGGCCAGATAATCCCATCTGTCCCATAAGGTGAAGCACAGAGAACAACATTATGGGTCCTCTGTTGTTATTCTTTTGTACAAGTTTATTCGTTCTGTGCTTTTTTATCTTCCTCAGTGTGACATTCAGATCAGAAATGGAACTCATGTATTTCGTAGAAGGTATAAAATCAGGTGCCAGATAGTCTAAAATGAAACATTTCAAGACCTTTATGACAATACACTTTTATAACTTAATTTACTATAGGAGCTGATACCCCGGACTATTTTCTCAGACGTAAAAGTACCATACATATGTCTATGACTTGCCCTAGCTTTGGCCCCCGAAGAAACCGAGGAGAAGGATTATTACTACAATTACTATTTTATTAACGACCACATTCATAATATACTTGCATACTAGGATTATTTAATTATTGTAATTTTTAATGTAGCAAATTAATATTTTTTTTTTAATTAATTTTTTTTTCCCAGTATTTAAAAAAAATTTTTGCTTCTAAATTTTTTCTTTTATAAGTTACACATGTAAATCTAGTATAATTAGTGGACAATAATGGCATTATTAAGCATACAAAGTTTCAGAAGAATTCATCCGACCTTAAAATATCATGCACTCAAGTTCAAAAATCAGTGTTTTGAGAAAAATACGGTCAAAGTTTGCATTTATGCTTGGTATTGTATTGTTGACATTATTGCATATTATTGGATTTTCTTAATATCTTCGGAAATAATTAACATTCAAAAATACCAATGGTAGCAAAATATTCAGAAATGTCCAGGCTTTACAACTAGCTAATAACAACACAAAAAAAAAGTGATATTTTCATGATTTTAAGAGTAGAGTTCCCTTAACCCGAATAAAATTCGAAGTTTTATAAAAGCTGTCATAAAGGGCTCCCCAATGATTTCTTTGCTCTGTGCCTCCTATTGCCATAATCGAGTTTTTACGCTGCATGAATTGAATAAGCACTTATAAAACAAACGTTAGCTATCGAGTGTTGACAAGGATAGATATTAACTCAAGACGTATATTCTCTTCATGGCGCTTTCTAATGCAGATAACAAGAGTATAATAAGCTTATGTATTGCTTAACTCTTTTTTCCACTGTTGTCATTTGTTTAGTCCTTCCTTGAAAGAAGGTCAGCGCTCGAACTAGAACAATTCGTTTTACAGACAACGATACATATAATTGGGTCAAGGAAGATAATATAGATGGACGGAAAGGACTCAGTCATCGGGGCGAGTCCGGTTCCACACTTTACTATAACGGCAAAGCAAGAAAATCAGTGATTATCAAAGCTCTAAACCGAATCGCTTGTCACTCGAGTTCGATTTTCAAAAACCTGATGTAGGCAGCACATGACTTTTCCTGCAGACTCACATTCACGTTCTCTTTATTTCTTCAATAATTCGTGAAATTGAGTTTAATTGCACAAAATAACAGCCATAATTATTTTAAATTACACTGAATTTGCACTTTCGATTTAATTTTCGTTTTCATTTGGTAACTGGACTTATTTTCAAAAGTGACCTAGCAAATATGCGAAAAATTAAAATATCTCGAGAATGGCTAGTCCTAGAGCAATGGGGTTGGTCTTATTCTTTTCATCGTCAAAAATTGCATATAACACAAGCATTTAATTGATGCGTTTGAGCATACGTAGTCTTTTATTTTAGATTTCGAAGATTTTTGCAGGCCACTTCGCGAAAAAACAGGTTTTTTTTTTCCCGAATAGTACCAAAATCTAATCAGCACCAGAGCAGCCTATAAGTAACTTATCTACCAAATTTTGTGAAAATTGATCAATTAGTATTACAATTAGAGTGGATACAGACAATTTTTGCCGGTCATTTCGCAAAAAAAAATGCAGGTTTTTTTTTCTCTCAATCGTACCCAAAATCTAATCAACACCAAGGTAACTCATATGTCGAAAACCCAGACCACTCGACTCATCCTGAGGCATGAGCAGCAGTTTGAGTGGTCGGAGGGTAACCCATGTGACTTATCTACCAAATTTTGTGAAATGTGGTTAATTAGTTTTTGAGTTAGAGTGGATACATGCATTGCACAGACACACACACAGACGTCACGCTGAAAATGGTTTTTTCGCGTTCTAGAGGCCCCGAAACGTGTTGATCCGTCGAAAACTCGAGTTGCGATTTTCGACATGATTCCAATACTTTCCCTATACATTACCTTGTATTGCAGGGAAAGTAAAAATTACGCATCTATTACACTGGATAACAGCTTATTGCATATACGTACATTGCATCCCATTCAATATGCTTGTTTTACATATTTGTATGCCTTGCATCACGTCCATGGGGGGAGGAATACCACTCGAGTATGGGGTATGCGCCTCCCCTCCCCCCTTTTTAGGGAGAGGCGGGAACATAAAAAATGTACAAAGAGGTGGAAATCAAACATGGAGAGGGCTGTAATAAATGTGTGGGCCTCTAGGTTTGTGTGTGTGGCCATGCTTAGAACTAAAAAATTTAACTAAAAGAAAAACTAAAACATTTCTTTCCACATTCTATGGTATTCCAGACTGTGAACATTTTTTCTAGAGATTTTTATACTGATAAGGAAAAGTCAGTCGTTTTCTTTCAGGAAACACAATGATTTCTGTGACAAGAAAACTCTGAACAATATATTTTATAATGTCGCAAACACAGACTTTCTTCTCATAGCTGGAGTTTTCTAAGGAAAAATTCCATACTGTACAAACGGACACTATTAGCAACATATAAATTACGGTCAGGTGTTTTACAGCCGAACAAACTTTCAAAATATAGCCATTTTAGTAATTTTATAAAATATCTTACATTTTGCATCTCGTGGGGGTGGTGCCCTTCCTAACTTGGCCATGAAGTCAAAGCTGTAATACAGAAATTGTTCAGATGGCGGTCTTCGAATATGGATAATGTTTAGATAACATGCAATGTAATATTAACATATGTACATAACAATGTACTATTTAAAATTAACTACATTACTAATATTTATTTAAAAATGAACAGATATTGATAGTTATTGAAATACGTAACTGTAATAAAATGTGTGAAGTGGTATGATAACATAAAGACAAAGGGGGTGCAATGTTTTAAGCCACGAGGGGGTGGGGGACTCAACCAAATCAATCTCCACCGCTGGAAGCAGGGTTTGATTTTCGGGTACAGGTGACGACACCTGTCTGTAAAAATTCGAAATCCACTTTAAACTTTAGGTCTTACTTAAACTTTAAACTTTAGTTAGCGCACGAGAATTGCACTCGGTAGGCCTGGGTTCGATTCCCGCCACTGCCAAAACTGCCGCCATGTTCACGTAGAGTACGATCACGTTAAACATGTGGGTCCGTAAGTCCTTCCGAAAGATTGGTGGTAGGGGAAGGAGGGTACGGTCCCTGTGGATGCCTCTCCCACTGGGTTCCGGTCTAAATTGGGTGAATAAAAAGAAAGTTATAGAGATTGTCGCGCAGTGCGAAGTAGCCCAGTGGTTAGCGCTCGGGAGTTGCACTCGGTAGGCCCGGGTTCGATTCCCGCAACAGCCGAAACTGCCTCCATGTTCACGCGATGGCCGTCCAAATAGTTATCTTACACCTTTCTGGTAGATCGCGTTAGCGAGTTTACCACGGTCAGAATTTTCAAGAGTAGCGAACAGGCTGGTCGCCAAAGGCGGCTAGTTCTCTAATAAAATGTGGAGGGGGAGCTGCATCTCCATTTTAAAGAGGTTCTCAATGAGGATTTCAAACGCCGTTACCTTCTTAAAAGAGGACCTCGGCCCTCAACATTTTGCCTCGGTCAATGTCAGTACCATAAAAATATTACTGTACTTCAAAACAAAGGCAAAATAGCCCGAACATTTTTGGGCCCCTATATGTTAATACCATAATATTTCTATTTCCCCTGGAAAAAATTATATCACTTTCACTGATCTCCACAATGTCGAAATCACAGTTGCCTACTTAAAAAAGGGCACTGCATTTCCATCCTTTTAGGGGACTCTCAATGTCGAATTCCCACACCTTTACCTAACTAAAAAAAGTAAATCGAAATTTCAGAGTTCAGTCCCAGTGTCAATATCGTAATAGTATTCTTACGAACATGTAAAATGCCTTCAATGTGCTTTGCATGCCTACATTGTAAAATAACCTTTACAAGCAGCCATTCCTTTTTTGTGAAAGTAGGGTTGCTATATTTCGACTTTCTGGGTGTGGTTTCCAGATTTGGCGATTTATCGCCAACTTGGCGACTTTTCGGATGTACTAAACTTTCTCAAAATATCGAATATTTTTGGAGATATGAACTTTTCTAGAGAGTTTTAAGGAGTGTATATAAAAGGAGTCATCAGTTAGAGAGTAGTTGATGTGATACGCCAGTGTTTTGAGAATAGTTTCTGCTATTTTGTGAATAGTTGAGCATTTAATTGCTGTGTTACTGTATCTGAAAGTTGTTTAGTGATCTTGTAAGTTAGTTATCGAACTATTCGCTGCAGATGGTAAGCTTATTAGTGCATTTAAATAAAAGTGTTAGTTATTCAGAAATTTGCACTCATTCTTGTATCCTGAGGGTACATCCACGATTCCAGAGGATACGTCGATAACAGCATTATCTTGCTTCAAAACAAAAACAAAAGGACCCCAACATATTTGGGCCATCTGGGTGCCTATATCAAAACACCTATACTTTCTGTAAAATAAAGGCCTGTAGCTATCTATCGCTTTTAGAAACTTCCTCAATGCCGAAATTGCAGCTTTACCCTCCTCAAAAAGGAGGTGACTTCACCTACATTATTTCAAGAGGTTCCCTCAATGTCAAATTCACACGCCTTAACCGTCCTAAAAAGGAGCTGATTCCTAATATTTTAGGGCCCACCCCTGAAGGCTAATATTATGATATTATTATGTTCCTTTGAAATTGAAACGAAAGGGCACCAACAGTTTTAGGCCCCCTGGATGCCAATACCATAACACTATTACTTTCCATATTAAAAGGCCAGGGTCCAATCAGTTTTATACTCCATAAAAAAAATGAATGGAACTTCATTTTCATCGTTTAAGGGGGCCCTCAATGTAAAATTGACACGTATTTACCTTACTAGAAAAAAGGAGCTGGGCCCCAGTATTTTAGGGTTCATCTATCAATGTTAATAAATAATATTATTTTCCTTCAAAATGAGAACATGGGAAATGGGCCCCAATATATTTGCATTCATAATGCCATAACATTTTACTTTTGGTTAAAGAAAGGTCTGCGCTTTATGAGCCCTTTTCAAAGAAAGTGGTGTCCATTCCTCTTATAACTACTAACATGCTCTTCATCATAAAATATGCCCTGGTTTGTCGCCTTTACCACAAGCTTAGCTAAATTTCTATGTCATTTTATCCTGTAGTTGACTTATTTTGAGCTGCAACTTTCTATTGATTAGTAGAAGAATAATTTAATGGGTCCCACCTAGGTGTTTTATCCCTGCGAAAACTTTCTTAACATATCTTTATTATATCAGTTATATAATTAATTACTCGTTAGACATTGATGTACGAAGTAATTCATTTGCATTTTCCCCAGGCAAAAATGTGGTATTTTTTTTAAGTATGAGATAAATGTTGGAAAGTCAGTTTCATTAGGGTGGGCATGGGCATGGGCCCCTGTCCCCCATCGATTCGCCTATATTCAGAATGACCTGGAAGGCTAAATCTTTACTTATAGTATTGACCATAAGACAGAACTTAACGTAACCAGATTTTTGACTTAACACCCCCCTCCAGGGGCGGAGAAATAGGGTTTTCTTCAGATCCTCCAGAATGCACCCTGGTGCCCTAGAAGACAGAATATTTGCAGACATACAGTATTTACCATTGGACAGAATTTAACATAGTCGGATTTTGAATCCATTTTCGGGCGAAGATTATGTTTTGTTAAATGTTTTTCCAGACACTTAAGCATCTCCTCCACCCCCTTAGTGGCTGAGAAAGCTGAATCTTTGCACACGTATAGTATCAAGCCTTCGGGTCAGTCCCCAAGCCTTCGGGTCAGTCGTGTGGTCTGGGCTTTTCACACGTATAATATCAAAGTATAATTATATATCTGTATATAAAATTATATGTAATATTGTTCTGTAGTGTTTATTGTGTAGTAGTGTTATAGTATATTATTTGTAATGTTATATTGTATTGTAATATTGCACTATTAGATTAATTAGTAATTATATATAGTGTAATTATATTGTAATTATACTGTATTGTAAACATATTGTATTTATTAATGAATTTCTTTGTATTAATAGTATATATATATATATATATATATATATATATATATGTGTGTGTGTGTGTGTGTAAATAGGTAAAGGCTTTAATTATTTGCATTTAAGAATCTGAAAATTTATTATATTTGTAAAAAATTATTATATCTGTAAAAAGTTAAATTTATGTGAGTAATTATTATATATGTAAATTGTTATATAAAAATGTGATTATGAATTTTTGTTTGGGCACAGTTTTGCTCTTTTGGTCTATGGACCTCTTTTGTGACCATGTACTTATTTATGGCTTTCAAATAAAAGATCTACGGGTGGGGATTGCATCGCCCTTCTGTGGTGGTGCGGACTGCCTGCTTGGTTTCGGTGCGGGCGGGTTTTTGGCTTGTTGGTGGGAGTTGCGTTCGTCTCTGTCGGCTTTTGGCTCCCGGACTGGAGGCTATTGGGCTCACTTGAGTGGTGCTGGTCTGTTGTTCCCTTGGGGTCCCGGGCGGTCCGCGTGCTTTGTGATGGGGTCGGCGATTTTCTCCGTCCGGTGGGGTTGGTTGACCCGTTGTTCAGTCCTCGTGTTGGGGGACAATCTTGTCCCGGCCGGGGACCTATGAACTCTATATTTTCGTGTGAGTTACCTCGGTCTGGGTATACACACACACACTTATAGTATCGACCATTGGACCGAATACAAAGGATCCGGATTTTCGATTTTCCACCAATTTTTGATTTTTGGACAAAGTGTGGGGGTGGGGGGTAAAGTCTTTCAGAACCCTTCCAAAACCCTCACTGGGGACATAAAAAATTGAAACTTGACCACGGTGTAAAACCTAATTGGGCTAATTTTCAATTGAGACAACTTTTTTTAACGCCAAGCACCACACATTGATAAGGAAAATAAAAATTATTAAAAAAAAGTTGTATCCCCATGTTTTTAGAGTGTTAGTTTTTCTGCTTTTGATAGGTTTAAATACTAGTCTATATAATAATTGTTTAACATGTTTTTGTCTTTTCCACACTCTCCAGGTGACCTAGAAGGCTGAAGTTTTGTATATTTGTAGTACCGATCATGGGAAAGGATCTAAAGGAGCTGAATTTTCTATCCCCGCCCGGGCGTGGTGAAAATAGGATTTTACAAAAGGATCTTCCAGAACAAGTCCCCGGGCAGACTAGAAGACGAAATCTTTGCATATTTATCGGATCGACCACAATAGAAACTAACGGATATTTGCCCCCCCCCCCCGGGAGGTCGTAGAAAAATGTTTCTTTTGTTTTTTAATCTTTTCATATCCTCTAGAATCCGGTGGCCTAGAAGGCTAAAAACTTTGCCCACTTATAGTATCGTCAACGAGACAGAATCTTAAGGAGCCGAATTTTCGATTTGTTCACTGGTGGCAAACAGAATGGGAGAAGTAGTCTTCTAATAGTGATTACAGACCCTCCAGATCCCCCCCCCCCCGATGACCTAGGAGGCTAAAACTTTGAACACTTACAGTATCAACGATGGGACAGGACAGAACCTATTTGTGCGAATTTTCGATTAAAATGACTATTTTCTACGCTAAGCACCATACATTATTAAACAAAATAAAAGCTATTAATAAAAGGTGCAATTAAATTTTTCAAGAGTGTTAGTTTCCCCGTCTTTAACAGGTGTAACTACTAATGTTCATTAAAAGATTTTAAATTGTGCTTGGCGACACTAAAAAAACGAAGAACGAGATCTTCTGGAAAACGAAATTACGAGATCGAAAGCGCTCAAGAAATTGTTCGTGCTTCGTAAGATACAAAGTAAAATACAATACGAAATTTATTATTGTTCTACTACAAAAGAAAAAAAAAATCAGAATGTTCTTACTAATAACAACAGCTTAATATTCTCTCCTATAACAGCACAGATTTTTTGTAATGATTCAGATTTTTGAGCGAGGACACAAAAATTTAGGGAAAATTGAACTAGTGAAACAGCCTTATATAAATTTTTGCTTTGAAATGTTATAATCGATTATATTTCGCATACATACATGCAGGTATGCATGTATGTATGTATGTATACGAAAACGTATAAGCAAATTTCTTTTGTATAGGGGAGGACGGGAGGAATTGTATATCGTCATGAAATTCCATGTTAATGCATCAAGTAACATAATTGAACTCATTAGAATTTGTTTCTTATAAATTGCATTATTAGAACACAAAAGAGTCAAAATTCAAGATTTTCCTAATATTATTTCCACAGTAAACAATGATAGTGTATTAATTGAGTCTAAGCCAGAAAGTTATTATTTAAATTTATTTTAATTTAATGATTTTAATGAATTATAACGCAATAAATAAACGCAAATAATTTAACGCAATTTATTTTAATGAATAACATAATAGAAATATTACAATATATTTTTACTTTCCCTATCACATCAATGGAAAGTATTGTGATTGGGGTCAAAACCCCAACCCCGGATTTTGTTGGAGCTACACATTTTGAACATCCCAGAATACGAATCGACCATTTTTTCATTGATATCTGTAGACACAATATCTTTTGAACAAATTTATGAAATCGAATAAAATTTAGTATCCTTATTTCAATCTGTGAACGTCAGAGGACTATTGATTTTCAAAGTGTATAAACCAAGGTAAGGCCCCAATTTTTCGAACATTTTTTTCCTTTTTCGAAAATTAAAAAACATTATAAAAATATAATTACGGATAAAATAGTTATGAAAACAGATTTTTTAAATGGGGTTTATTGTCTATTTAAAAATGAATGTCATCTTATATAAAACGACAGCATGAACCGTTCTCAAGCTATGTTTCTAATCTAAAGTAGAAACATTGTGATAACAAATGAAATAAAATCATCATTTTTAAATAAGTGAATGCTTTACAAATACTTTTATGCCGAAATGAATGGATACCATTATGTAAAAATTATCACAAGCCATTCTCAAGATATTAGAATTTTATTTTCTCCCCACTTGGAGCGTTATATCTCTCGGATAAATTGAGTAAATCAGAAGATTTGGTACAATTTTTCGAATCAATTTTCTCACAGAAGCTTATTTATTATTGGGGAGATCAGACTAGGAGAGCAGCTTCAATTTTTCAAACATTTTTTTTTCCGAAAATCGAAAAATATTGTAAAATAAAAATTTTGTTAATATTTGCTGCAAAAATAGCCATTTTCTATTAAATATTTTATTTGGAAGCGAATGATAAAAATCTCAGAGCTCACCATTTTTGAGATATTGCGCGTTTTCGATCTGCATTGGAGAAAATCGCAAAAAAATTAAATACTTTCATTATTATCAAATAACTGAATGTTTTTAAGTACTTTTAATCAAAAACAAATGGACACGCAGTTATGTAATTGTTATCATGATCCATTCTCAAGATATTTTAACCTTTACTTATTCACAGGGAGTGCAATATTTCTAGAAATAATTATAAGCTAATTAGATAAAATTAGGTATGCCTATTGTATTCAGTAATAGAAATGAGCCTATTAATTTTTAGCAAGATCTAGTTATAAGAAAGCTCTAATTTTTATTACTCTTCTCATAAAATCGAAATTTGTTTATCTGTAATAGGGAAAGTCCTGTGTTGGACACAAACCTTTTTTTGTTGGATTTTTCATGCACCAACCAACTTCGTTCACGGGGTTAGTTGACGCACGCCTCAGCACAGGTTGGTGCAAAAATTTCAGATTTTAATAGATAAAAATGTTCATTTGATCATAATTATATTGAAGTTTATAAAGCTAAAAGCAGTTTCATTTTGTTTTTCATTCTTTTCATTGTTATTTATCAACAAAATTTATATCAATTGTAAAAAGTACACATCAGTATAAAGTAAAAACTAAAAACAGATAATTAAATGGTTTTTCTTTATCTATAATATAAAACAAGTACTACACAAAGAAAAATTTAAATATACAGTGTTATTCAGTGACTAGTATTTAAGCCTGTTAAAAACAGGGAAACCAAAACTCTCAAAACATTAAGTTCCAACTAATTTTAATAAGTTTTATTTTGTTTTTAACAGTGTATGGTGCTTAGCGTCGAAAAAAAACGTCTTTATCGAAAATCGACTCAGTTATGCTCTGCCCCATGGTTTTAGCCTTCTAGGTGACTGGGGGTCGTTTGAGAGGGTTCTGTTATACTTTAACCGCCCCCCCCCCCCTCCCATCATTTTGTCCACTGTGATAGGAAAATAAAAAAATCTGATGTGGGCAGCACATGACTTTCCCTGCAGACTCAAATTCATATTTTTTTTATTTCTTTAATCATTCGTTAGATTGAGTTTTATTGCACCAAATAACACTAAATTTGCATTTTTAATTCAATTTTTGTTTTTATTTGGTAATTGGACAGTTTTACCCGAAATCGACGTAACAAAAATGCAAGAAATCTCAAATATCTTGACAACGGTTAGTCCACAAGTATAATGGAGTATGTTATATTATTTTCCTCGTCTAAAATTGCGTATAAAACAAAAATTCATTTGATATATTTGAGCATAGTCTTTTTTTTTCGGTTTTGGTGATTTTTTGCAGGCCATTTCGTAAAAAAAGGCAGGTTGTTCTTCTCCGAATTGTACCAAAATCTAATCAGCACCAGAGTATCCCACAAGTAACTTATCTACCAATTTTTGTGAAATTGGGTCAATTAGTATTTTAGCTAGTGTGGATACATGAAATTTTTGCGGGCCATTTCCTAAAAAAAGGCAGGTTGTTCTTTTCCAAATCGTACCAAAATCTACTCAGCACCAGGGTCGACCACAAGTGACTTATCTACCAAATTTTATGAAATTTAGTCGATTAGTTGAGTTCAAGTGGAAATATGCAATTTTTGCGGGCCATTTCGTAAAAAAAGGCAGGTTGTTCTTTTTCGAATCGTATCAAAATTTAATCAGCACCAGGGGGACCTACAAGTGACTTATGTACCAAATTTTGTAAAATTTGATCAATTAGTTTTTCAGTTACAATGGATACAGGCTATTCTTGAGGGCCATTTCGCAAAAAAAGGCGGGTTGGTTTATTCCGAATAGTACCCAAAACTAATCAGCACCAAGGTCACATACAAGTGACTTACCTACCTAATTTTATGAAATTCGGTCCATTAGTATTTGAGTTAGAGTGGATACATACATTGCACAGACAGACACACACACAGACGTCACGCTAAAAATAGTTTTTTCGTATTCTAGAGGTCTCGAAACGTGTAGATCCGTCGAAAACTCGAGTTGCGATTTTCGACATGATTCCAATACTTTCCCTATACATTACCATGTATTGCAGGGAAAGTAAAAATCTGATGTGGGCAGCACATGACTTTCCCTGCAGACTCAAATTCATATTTTTTTCTTTAATAATTCATCAAATTGAGTTTAATTGCACAAAATAACACTGAATTTGCATTTTTAATTTAATTTCTGTTTTTAATTGGTAATTAGACATTTTTCTAAAAGTGGCATAACTAAATTCGAAAAATCGTAAATAATTCGAGAATGGTTAGTCCTAGAGTAATAGAGTTGTTCTTATTATTTTCCTCATCAAAAATTACGTATAAAACAAGAATTTAACTGATATATTTGAACATATGTAGCTTTTTTTAGATTTTGCGATTTTTGAGGGCCATTTCGTAAAAAAAGGCAGGTTGTTCTTTTCCGAATAATACCAAAATCTAATCAGCACCAGAGTATTCCCCAAGTAACTTATCTATCAAATTTTGTGAAATTTGGCCAATTAATAGTTTAGTTAGAGTGGATACATGACATTATTGCGGGCCATTTCGTAAAAAAAGGCAGGTTGTTCTTTTCCGATAAATACCAAAATCTAATCAGCACCAGAGTATCGTACAAGTAACTAATCCACCAAATTTTGTGAAATTTGGTCAATTAGTATTTTAGCTAGAGTGGATACATGGAATTTTTACGGGCCATTTCGCAAAAAAAGGCGGGTTCTGTTTTTACGAATCATACCAAAAACTAATCAGCACCAGGGTCATACCCAAGTGACTTACCTACCAAATTTTATGAAATTCGGTCCATTAGTTTTTGAATTAGAGTGGATACATACATTGCACAGACAGACAGACAGACAGACAGACACACACACACACACAGACGTCACGTTAAAAATGGTTTTTTCGTATTCTAGAGGTCTCGAAACGTGTAGATCCGTCGAAAACTCGAGTTGTGATTTTCGGCATGATTCCAATACTTTCCCTATACATTACCATGTATTGCAGGGAAAGTAAAATATTGTACAATTATGTTCTGCCACGCGGTTTCATTTCTCTTGGTCATCGGGGGGGAGGGGCTCGGGAGGGTTCTGAGATTTTTTATCCCCCCCCCCCCATTTCGTCCACTGCGGAGGGTTGAAATTAAAAATCCGGTTCCGTTAGGTTCAGTCCCGTGGTCTATTTGATTAAGTGTGCAAAGATTCCGCCTTCTAAGTCACCGAAGGGAGGCTTCTAGAGGGCCTGGAAAGACTTTTCGAAAAAAGAAAATCATAATTTCCGCTCCGGAAGGGGAGGGGAGAATTGAAAATCCATAGGTTCTGCCCGATGGTCGATGCAAAAGTATGCAAAGATTCAGCCTTCTGACCTACCAGGGCGCTTCTGGAGAGTCTGATAAAACTTTTCGATAGAAGCACATTTTCACCGTCCCTGGGGAGAATCGAAAATCTGACTTCATTAGGTTCTGTCCCGTGGCTGATACTATAAGTGTGTACAGATTTAGTCTTTCAGGCTAGCAGGAGCCGTGTTTCTTTCAGGCTTACCTCCGGGGGGGGGGGGGGGCACTTCGTTTCCCTCTAGAGACATTTTATGTTAGCCTAATTTCTATTTATGTGACAGTATTTAGATATATTTATATAGGGCAAATAGACCCCCCCCCCCCCCCCCCAGAAGAAAAATTTTATTCGCTCCCCTTTTCCCCAGCCAAAAAAGTCCTGAGTGGAAAACACTGAGTGGAAGGCTTTTGGAAAGTCAGGGAAAACACTAACACGTTAGACAATTATTATAATATAGATAAATCAACATATCTACGTGTAACGTGACACATATTACAGTTTGGGAAAACTGCAATCGGACAATTATTTTCATTTTATAAGGTAATTATTACGGAAGGATTGAGATCCTTTTTTCCATTTTTATAGGACATTTTCTAGCAATTCTCAGGGCTCTGAAATCTTAGATCTGCACAATGATGTACACTAATCGTCACTTGTCCCCTTATTTATAGCAGCAGTCAACTCAAATAGTATATTTTATTGCCGGCAGATGGTAGCACTAAACTTATTTTCCTTAGTTGCAGTGGCGCATGCCAAAATTTTTCTAGAAAGTTACTCAATTAGCGATGTTTATTACCCCTATATCCAGTACCCCTGACAGAATTTTCGGGCCCTTATGCTGCAAATGAACCTCCTCCCGTTTTGTACTCGTTATTGACCTTATTTCATAAACTGCTGTAACATAACTTCACCTTATTTCATATACTGCAGTAAATCGTACAAATATGTTTGTGCGGCCTAGGCCAAGCCTCCCTGGGACTCTAATGCAATGTATCTTTTTGTATGCCCCCCCCCCCCCTCCTTTGTCAGCGGTCCTATCTATATTTCCTCATATGCCTACAACTACAGAATCCCTCCCATAAAGAAACCCCCTACGCCTCTCACTTCTTAGCTTATAGATAGATCATAGTTGACTTCTAATAATCT
The DNA here is from genome assembly GCA_951213105.1 of Amaurobius ferox. NCBI lineage: Eukaryota > Metazoa > Arthropoda > Arachnida > Araneae > Amaurobiidae > Amaurobius > Amaurobius ferox. Next base: position 145,477,452 of record OX578133.1, on the reverse strand, counting down.
TAAAAGTTCTGAAATTTACTATGAACGAATTCTTTGTTACAGTAGGGGTCAATCCATCTGACGTTACCCAGCATTGATTGCTTGACCATTTTTGATTTGTTTTATTTTTTTGTGTGTTATAACCCCTAGATTTCAAAACCACCACCATTTTATTTTTGTGATTTTTTTTTTTTTTTATTGGCTGGGCTGCCATACTTGTGTCATGACATATAGTCTTTTCAACTATTTTAGACCTTTGCGAAAATTACTATATTGCTCCGAAAAGAACACTTCTTTATAAAAATATGGAACAAAATAGTAACACGCTACATATATAAACATACAAGGTTACTGAAATGATATTTAAATGTAATGATAAAATGCGGTGATATTTTGCTTTAGGCAAGCACAACATTACACAATTCTGGAATATAAAAATAAGAGGAAAAATGTATTATTTTAAAACATTAAATACCGCTGTTGGACTATTGGGCCTATTTATACATAAATTCCAATCTTCTATATTTTTTTGCAAATACATTAATGATATTTTCGCGGAAATTAAATGCATGGCTATAAAGATTGGCAAATATATAATCAATTACACATGCAGTATATGCTGCATATATAACACCGCGTGCTGTTGGCCATCTCGGGTGCGGTATCCCCGTGGTTTGCGCGCTTGATTTGCACGCTACCACAAATGCCGCCGTGTTCATGCGGAGTACGATCACGTTAAACATGTGGGTCCGTAAGTCCTTCCGAGAGGTTGGTGGTAGGGGAAGGAGGGTACGGTCCCTGTGGATGCCTCCCCCACTGGGTTCCGGTCTAAATTGGGTGGCACTTCCCGGCCGTCCATACAGTTACCTTACACCTTTCTGGTAGGTCGGACGGTCTGGGTCTCAACAACAACAACATGCAGTATATGATAATACTAAATTTTTACATATATAGATAGCGTTGAAAATGTTTAGCCAAAAAAAAAAAACCCCAGTAGAAAGTTTGCTGAGATTTTTTAAACAGCAAAAACTTATTAGCGTTCATCTAGCCATTCTATGACATAAAACGAAATATATACTCTTTCAGTGTGTACACTTATGCGCGGCTGATAAGAATTTGATATTTTAGTAAAAAATACGTTGATATAAAGAGCAGTTTTGAAATTTTGTTAGATTACCAATTTATGTAAAAACGCGTTGTGTAAAAATTATATAAAATTAGAAGATAATGTCAAGGCTAAACTCGATTTGCCAGCAACCACGCCATCTCGATAGCAAGTTGTAACATTCTCCTCGGGAGCAATAGATTTTTCTTCCCAAGTGTTTGGAACGTAGCAATGGCGTCTAAATCTGAGTACAGAACGCGGGAGAATTGAAGTCCGAAATTCTAGATATTTGCTTGGGTTTTCTTCTATTTTTATACGACTTTTTTTTTTTTTTTTTGCCATTATTCTTTTATTTCTTATGTATGCGCATATAGCTTAAATAATATAGATTCGTTTTCGTAGTTAGCTTTAATCCAAATTTGGTACAAAAGTGGCTTGTTACATAAATGTAAAAACAAGTTTGCAATGTTTTTAGAAATCTATGTTGTATACGTATCTATGTTGTATACGTGAGCACATTTTATCTATGTTGTATACGTAAGCACATTTTGTACTATGTCGTAATGTCTAAGTACATTCCATAATTCAATGCATTACAGCAGTTTCGAATTTATCCAAGTAACTCCAAAATAAGTACACTGAGATAATTTATGGATAATTTAAAAAGAAAGTCAAATTCAGTTTGATGTGAATATGCTATGCTAAAATTACGTATTTAAAATCCAAATTATAGTCGATAAACATGTCACATGTCTACATGCAAAGAAAACCACTAGTAAATAATGTATAGTACATCCACTTGTTTTTCTTTTTGTCGGTAAAGAAACAGATGATGGTATTTTATTTCAGGTACTTGATATTATAAAAATAAAATATTTTATAGAAATCTTATGAAAAACACATGAACAATAAAGACCAATAGGAAAGAAACGCCAATGTGTTTTCTTGTATTGTAATTGGTACCCATCAAATTGCATATATTTTCATTTTAACTAAACAGTATTGAAGGTAAAAAAATTCATGTATATCCTCTATATCTTTACACAAAAAAATTCTATTATTATGTATTATATTTTGAAATTCGTACTTTATAACACATAAGCATCAAATTGCAAAATATGTCATATCATATTTTTTTAAAAATATGCTTTGAAATTTCTACGCCAAAATTAAGTTAGGAGTTTTAAACATTCTAATTAAAAGTTGTACACAAATCTTTAAATTTTAAAATCCCAATCACAAAATAATCCTATATCTTTAAATCACAATTAAACTTGTTTATGAAAGATAAAATATATATATATATACAGTGGACTCTTACGGTACCCATTTAAGACGGATTTCTCGTTATTACATACAAATATGGATTCCCCGGTTAATGTCTATGGTCTATGGATGTTGCATGTTATAAACATTGCTGAATACATTCATTTATTCGTTAAGACAGACAACATTTATTTAATTTTTCAATCTGTAGAAAATGTTCCAAACATACATTCCGAGCAATTGATTAAAATTGAGAATGACTTAAAAAAAATAGTATTTACCCAGAAGAAACACATAAAAATTACTTTATTTTAAAAATACTAACATTAACGTAAACTACATTTTGCTTATGCTTTGAACGTTAATATTTGTTTATATTTACCTCATTATACATATTAAAAAAATTTTTGAATAAATTTTTCTGTATTTTTTGTTCTAAGGTTGTATTTTTCAATGTACCTATAAAACTGAGGGAAAAAAAATTAGGAAAAAAATAGGGAAAAAAATTTCATTTGCGTTTCACGATTTTATTACTATTTTACGTCAGATTTATGGACTGTCGCTAATACGTACAATAGATATTGGTCTTTGACTGTTCGTCTTAACGAGAGATCACTGTATATTCATTTTGTGCTAATTTCATGAATGTTACAGAATTAGTAATTTTGTGAATTCTAAAAAAAGTTAATTAGGTATATTAATAAAGAAGTTTCAAATTTTAATAAGTGTTATTTCTGTAAAAATAGCTAAAAAGTAACATCTTCGTTGAAATCACGGAATAAAACAATAAATGATACCATTACTAATTTGTTTTAATATATATTTATGTCATTTTTGATACTTTTGCTTTCTTGTTGGACCACTGTATTTGCATGCCAAATTTGAAGGCTATTGGGTGGACGGTTGAGATTTATAAAAAAAAAAAAGAAAAGTCGAAGGCAAACAGAGTTTTTCATGCCTCCTACTACCTTTATTTTATAACATAAACTTTTTATAAATGTTTATGTGGCCCACGCACTTATACAATTTATCCTTGTGCCTCTCCTCCACCCCCTGTTATTGAATCTGAGTTTCGAGAAGCAATAAAGTAGAGAAAGCCTCGGCAACCCTAACGCAAGACCGAAACCGATGTCATGTGACTTCGGGGACTCTTCCCGCCCATAGCTTTCAGTTTCCCCTGTAGTTCACTGAGAGAAGGTGAATGGCGCGCGAGGGGTAGAAATGTAGGGGTAGAATTCTTGTGTGTATGCGTGTGTGTGTTCAATGTATATATGATTGTTGGTGTGTGTGCTTATGTGTATGTGTTCTTGTGTGTGTGCGTATATGTGTATGTGTTCTTGTGTGTGTGCGTATATGTGTATGTGTTCTTGTGTGTGTGCGTATATGTGTATGTGTTCTTGTGTGTGTGCGTGTAAGCATATGGGTTTGTTTGTGTAAGTGCATATTTGTATACGTATTTGCATGTAAAATTTGGGTAAGATAACTTATGAACGCATGAATGTACCGGCATGATATTTCATATGTGGATACATTATGTAAAATAATTGAAGGAGTTGGTATTTGTTTCGTATAAATTCCAAGTTTAAAACACAAAATATTAGAAGTTTTAAATTTTTGTAGCATTATTTATTTTTATAAGCAATGGTGTGACAGTTGAATTTAAGCGGGAAAATGATTGTTAGAACTATGGTTGAAATAATGGCATTATTGGTAATTGGTAACTAAAGGCATAAATTAATAAAGGCATGTCGCATACTGTACAGCTTAGTATGAAACAAGAAGTATGCGGAACGTTGGTGTTCTAACGACTTTCCTCGCATTTTGACGCCACTATATGTATACAATTGTTTTAAATTCGTAATTTAGACATAGCGCATTGCTGTTAAGGTCATTATTGAGTAACTCATAAAGCTATTTTAATGTTTTATTTGGTGTGAATCTGCAAAAGAAAGAAAAATAGAAGGGTAGGAGATTGATACATTCGGGAAAATGTATTGAAAAATTATTTTGTGTGTGTTGAAATATTGAAGAGCACTGAAAAATAACTGAAAAAATTTAGAATTATGTGAAAATTATTGAATAGCACAGTTATATGCAAATGCTTGAACTTTCGCAATACAAGTAAATCCAGTTTTCTTTTCTATTTTCAAGCATCCTATTTTATATTAAGATTCTGTAGAAAATCATAAAATTCTATTAAAAAATTACAGATTATTTGAATATTTTAAAATACAATTATGCCATCGCTAAGGTTTATAAAGAACTTTAGAAAGATAAATCAAATGTCGAAGCATTAATAAAAATATTGCTTTTTTTTTTCAAGTTAATTCGATTTATTTTTATTTCATTTGAACATTCGATTTAATTTTATTTCATTTGAACATTCGATTTATTTTTATTTTATTTTAATATATATGTTTGCAATCCCGTAAGATTCTTACACTCTTTAAATTAACACTATAAATTTTTACAGAGTTATCAAGATAGTACTACATTTTTAAGAACGCATGTACAAAATATTTTTCTATCCTCATGATTGAAATTGTAATAGACACTCTACTGATCAACTTTTTGTATAAGTGTATTAATATAAATGAATTTAATGTAAATAAATGTAAATACGATATATTAAGAATATTTTTATTTATTTTTGCAAAAGTGTCATAACAAATATCTGCATACTCTTGCAGTTTTGAAAATATTAAAATCTAAGTTTAATTGAAGTTTCATTTCATACAATTGTTTTATTTTTTAACCAAATTTACCTGAAGAAACAACCCATTACTAACGCATACAGATCATATTTGTCATGTAGTAAACTGATATATGTCATATACTGAAATGTTGTAAAAACAGATAAATTAGGTATATTATTTATATATATTATTTATATATATATATATATATATATATATATATATAATGGTTTAAGGTGAGAATTTATAAAGTAGAATTTTAGAAACAAACAAAGAACCATTTGGAAACGAAGTTCTGTACAATAGAAAATGTTTAGCAATTAATAAAAGTCTGTTTACTGTAACGATTTGCTTTGCTCATATATTACCTATATCTCGTTAACGAAATGTTATCTGTAGATATAATTTATATTTTAGGATTAAAAAAAAATACTGAAATATTAATTAAAAATAATTTGCAATGACAATTTGAAAAAGAAAGTTAAAACAGTCGTAACAAAATTTGAAAATAAATGTATAAGAAAAGAAATTGTTGCAGAATCTTAATCCACGCATTTTGAAACTGTATATTTTAGAGATTTTAAAATACGTAGATTAAGATTCTTAAAAAAGACTGTTGTGTATAACAATGAACAAACTACCACAATGGCACACTTTTACAATTTTCTGGAACTGCTACAATGCGCAGTTCTAGCGCGAACGTGACAAATCTGCTCTCATTTGTAGCAGTGAAGGGGGACATACTGGCCATGCTTTTCAGATCACCAAACAAAGAAAGGCTACCTCTAGTGATTCTAGCTCTTTGGATCTGGGGATTTCAGACACATAATAGTAGTTAATAGGTATCCTGTTTTTGACTATAGGGAGGATTCATGTGATACCATAAGATTGTTTTATTTGTACAAGCAATCACTGGACATACATTAGGTTTGTAACAGAAGATACTATTTCTTTAAGTACTTTAGTGGGGATTTATTTTAATAAAAAGCTGCTTTATCTCAAACCTAGGTGTACATCAATATATATTGATACTAGCTAGAACTAACTAGAAAGCATAAAGACGTGTGGTTATCTCGCTTTCATCATGAATCAGAAAATTAAAAACTAGCATTATAATAGACTATCACCTCATAATAATTCAAATAAATTTATTAATATAGTTTGAAATATATTTTACTTTTATGTTCAATGTAGATCATCCAGAAAGTTATCGATATATTTTCACTTTCTTTTTTTTCTGATTTTAATATTAATTCTGTTTACATTAAAAAAATGTCTTTACAATGTATTGTTTGAATATCTGAAATAATAGTACCTCTGTGCTGATAATTGTACCTCAAAATCATGCTAAAATTTATTATTTGAAACTATGAAAGTGTGAACTCTTAGGCTTATATGTTATAATAATGTTAATGTTTACTAATTATACTTTAAATACAGGGTGCGGAAAAAGAGCGTACCGATTTGGAACGTCAATAACAAAATACAAAGCAAGATAGAGAAAGAAATCTTTTATACGTGAGAAGTACACAGTATGCCATTGTTATCCATTAAGTTATGAAGAGTACATCAGTTAAATGGCGACCGTCAATGTCGATGCAGTTTTGAAGTCTGTTTCGGAAATTTTATGTGATCTGCGGACCATGTCCCGCGGAATCGTCGTGATTTTTTGCGTAATTGCAGCCTTGAGTGCTTACAAATTTGTTTGTCGGTATTGATGCACTTTTGATTTGAGATAGCCCCACAGAAAAAAATCACATGGGACCAAATCGGGCGAACGCGGTGACCAACCGATATCACCCCGTATCTGCGTGTTTACGTGCAGATCGCTTGGGAGACTGCTGTATGGAATCTCTAGCAGCTTCCACATCTTCCGGTCTTGTTACGCTTCTAGGGCGGCCAGGACTCTTTCTTTTTAAAGCCGAACTTGTTCGTCTAAAATTTGAAACCCAACGACGAATTGTTTGTGCAGCCGGAACCGGATCATGACGTCCGCGCTGAAAGCGTATTCGGAAGGCCCGTTGCGTCATTATCACAGATTCACCGTTCGTAACAAACTCTTCAACAACAAAGGCGATGCTCTCCACTCCAAGCCATGACGGTAACTAAAAATGGCATGCGCAAACAAGTCAAAAGAGACCATGGCCACTGCTGTATCTCTACCGTGAGCGAAGCAACGCTTCTGCCAAATCAGAACGTTCTTTCTGCCGCACACTGTACAAGAAAATTCTCTGAAAAGAAGTAAATTTTAAAAGTTTCTTTTGAGCTTTCCTCGTTTCCACACTTATTAAATTACACAACAATATAATTTTCTCTAACCTCTTGTGTAGCGTGAACATTTGTGTTTTATTTTAAAATTTCCTTACATTTCTTGAGCAGGCATTGCGAATATAACTTGGTTTTTCATTAAATATAGCAAAGCAATGTACAAGTAAAAAAATAAATAAATAGAAATGTTACTTTATATTAACATGCCTAGAAATGGCCTATTCAATACCACTTCTTAAACAAAATCATGACAGTATTGGTATGCATAGGAGTTTCTCCTGGAAAGTTATCGGAAACATGCAGGGTATAAAAATAAAAAGCAAGTAAATATGTTCTTACGTTTTCAAGAAGTAATAAGATCATATCAAGGAATTTTATATAATAAGCTTGTTACCCTCTTTAATGTTCTTTGAATGCTGCTGATTTGATGCTCTGAAATACTGAGGATTTCTTCCAACTAAATCTCCAATTATAAAATGATAAATATAAGCAATTCTAAAAAATGCAAGGAAAGGTTTTATTTTATTTTCATGCTAGGAAACGGTTGAAACTGTTCCAAGGGTTTTAAATTTTGCAACTTTATTGTAGCAAAAATATTATTTTATTAGCTTGGTTACAAAAGACTGCTAATGCTGTCACAATGCGCTCTTAATAATTATAAAATTGGAATAAAAAAATGAATATTTTAAAGAATAAATTTTTAAAACTTCAATTTAATGAAAAGTAAACTGTTTTCATATTTGAGTCTTTAAATCAGTTTAAGAGTAGCAGTAGTGGTGGCTGCCCGCTTCGGGCTCTTGGAGCATATAACTATATTCACAAGAATGGTTTTGTCCTCTGCAACTAAAAGCACAGCATACCACCCTGGCAGCAAGAAACTAAACACATAAAATTAGCATAAACAGTACAGCAAACACCTCACGTTTTAAGAGTAAAGAGGCATTTCAAAATGAGATAATGAAAAGTAAACAAACATGTTGTAATATTTCATTTTGAAAACTAAAGAATCATAGTTAATTTTTTAAAGTAAACACACATGTTAAGCGTAAACTTAAACTTTCATATAGTAACATTTGGAGATAAATCAATATGATTTTGAATTATTATCACAAAACTATTTTGTTTTGTAGCAACCTTGGGATTTCTGATTTAAAGAAAATTAAACTCAGAAGCTCTGCAAAATTTTTGTAAATACGTTCAATACATCTGGGTTGATACGCAAGTTCAGTAATAATGAGCTATGGTGCTCGAAGTTAGCGGTTATTAAATATATCAATCAGTTTTTACAACAATTATTGATTTAGCAACTTCTGTGCTAGAAGAGGAATTAATCCCTAAAAATGAAAATATTCTTTCTTAATTTAACTAAAGATAAGATACTTGCTTCTCAAAATGCTATCAACTATGCAACAGCAATTGATCAAACAATGCTTTTTATTATTTTGTACTTTTGAGCATAGTTGAGATTCGGTGATGAAATTAAGTTCTTCACAATATGAAAATACTGCCATCAAATAAAATATTGAATACATTTATGAGGATAAAGGTGAAATAAGAAATGCAAATTGCCTAACTATTTTATGATTATGCATAAAACCTATTATAAATTATATATTTTTAATGGTTGAAAATATGCAATAAATGCGCAAGCAATTGTTCATATATTACAATATAATTAATATTTATTCTGATTCATTTTAACGGAAAGAATGAACAAAATTAAATTTCTCTTATACACATTTATGGATATCTTATACACATTACTAATTTTTAATAAGGGATGCATACTTAGAATTGTATGTATGCACCAGGGTTGGGCACGTAGAATATGTATTCTACATTTGACGTATAATACGTGGTTTTCTACTGATGTATTCTACATTGTACAAAATATCAGGGTTTTTTTGCATATTCTATATGTGCAAAACCTAACCAATCATTTTAATTCAAAGAAATATTTAAAAACTTTAAAGAATTCATGATATTTAAAAATATTAGCATATTTTCACAATATAAGATAAAAAAAATTTAAATTATCAGTTTATAACTTTATAATTACCAGAAATAAAAAAGAAAAAAGAGAAGTAAACCATGTTGAATAATAAAAAGTAAACAAATATTTTAAGAAATTATATTACATCTTTGTAGTGATATATGATCATGTTTTTCATTATTTTTATATATTGCATTGAAATTTCATATATTTTTAATTGTTTGGTCGAATGAAAACAAAAATGCATAAAATTATTTTTTGCATGTGGTGACACTTTCACAAATGATTGTTTTTCTTAAATCTCTAAATGATTACAATTAGAAACAAAATACTGCAACATGTTATAAAAACTTTATGCATAAACAAGTTATGGTCGAATGGAAAAAAATGCATCCATCACACCAAAGTCTGTGACCTACCTAGCACATGTTATTTGATTTGTATTTTTACATTGAATATTACACGAAATCGTATAGAGATCAAAATAGGTTTTTAACACAAATTATATTTAATTCATCATTTCAAATTGTAAAACAGCATCAAACATAGACAGTATATGTAACATATGTATATAGTAAACTACATGTTGAAAAGAAAGAAAACAAAAAGCTTTCAGAAAAAAATAGTCTATTTATTCTTGGAAATAGACATTCTATTATCAAAACAGTTGTGCAATGGTACACGAGTTTTGCAAACATATCGAGTTTCTGTGTACTTTTCTTTGGAAGAGCATACTCTACATACTCTGGGATACCCCCTTAGTAGGTAACATCATATAAAATATCATGTCTAAATAACATACCATCTAAATCTGGTAAACGAAATGAAATTTAAATTTTAAGTAAATTGTCTAATCTGCATATAATATAATCGTATATACATGATAATGACAAAAGATAAATTAATTGCTTTAGGTGACTTCCAACGATGGTATTTTATATTGTGCTTTCAATTGTGCTACCGCTATGAGGGATTAATTTTATTTTTCTGTAAAGATTAATGCAAAGTACTTTTGCACTTTAAATGTTTTATCTTTGAAAGTGCATCAATGGTATTGTTGTGGTAATGAATTGATCTGTTAAGCATTGTACAATGTTTTGTTTACTTATAATTATTTTTTCAAAGAATGTAATTTTCAAGTTAAGCTATTTTTTACATATGGCGAAACTTTTAAAAATTATTTTTCTGTTTTAAATTTAGACAAATGATTCTAATTAGAGGCCAAATATTACAAAAACTTTATACATAAACAAGTCACAATTGAATGAAAAAGAAATGTATTAAGCACATCTATCGTCTGTGGCATACCATATGTTACATGGTTTGCATTTTTACAGATATATTAGACGAGATCTTGTAAAGATCAAAAATAGGTTTTAACATATTGCTGACTGGCTATTTCAAGCCAAAACTATTCCTTGCAGTGGGCTATTTTTCCGTTGCTGAAAATAAAATCAAAGTATCTAAATAAGCTCCAATAAACTTTATTTACACAGCATGCATTGAAATGAAACTTACTACATATATTTAATAATTTTTTCGGGTACAGTATACTATAAAGCATTTACTTACGTGCAATAATACACAAGTTTTACAAACATATCGAGTTTCGCTGCACTTTCCTTTGGAAGAGCATACTCCACATACTCTGAGACTCCCCCCAAGTAACATCGAAACATCTAAATAAGCTTCAATAAACTTTATTTACACATACTCTGGGATTCCCCCCCCCCGCCCAAGTAAAACCAAAACATCTAAATAAGCTTCGATAAACTTTATTTACACAGCATGCATTGAAGTGAAACTTACTACATATATTTAATAATTTTTTCGGGTACAGTATACTATAAAGCATTTACTTACGTGCAATAATACACAAGTTTTACAAACATATCGAGTTTCGCTGCACTTTCCTTTGGAAGAGCATACTCCACATACTCTGAGACTCCCCCCAAGTAACATCGAAACATCTAAATAAGCTTCAATAAACTTTATTTACACATACTCTGGGATTCCCCCCCCCCCGCCCAAGTAAAACCAAAACATCTAAATAAGCTTCGATAAACTTTATTTACACAGCATGCATTGAAGTGAAACTTACTACATATATTTAATAATTTTTTCGGGTACAGTATACTATAAAGCATTTACTTACGTGCAATAATACACAAGTTTTACAAACATATCGAGTTTCGCTGCACTTTCCTTTGGAAGAGCATACTCCACATACTCTGAGACTCCCCCCAAGTAAAACCAAAACATCTAAATAAGCTTCGATAAACTTTATTTACACAGCATGCGTTGAAATGAAACTTACAACATATATTTAATAATTTTTTCGGGTACGGTATACTGTAAAGCATTTACATTTGTGCAATGGTACACAAGTTTTACAAACATGTCGAGTTCCTTTGCACTTTTCTTTGGAAGAGCATACTCTACATACTCTGGGATACCTCCCCCCCCAGTAGGTAATATTTTTTTTTAAATATGGTGACATGAAAATACGGTGACTAGTGGTCAGCAACATTTGGCCATGCAAACATGAGTATACTCACGACCTGTCAGCAAAGTGTTAGTCATAAATGATTTATTTCGACATTTATCATACATACACAGCATATATGTAACACAGACATATATATAGTATTCTATATATTGCAAAAAAGCAAATAAAAGCTTAAAAAATAGTCTATTTTTTGTTCGTGCAATTCTATATAATATCAAAACATAGGCAACATATTAAAAATCATGTCTGTCTAAGTAAGAAACCATCTAGATTTCGCAGATGAAATGAATTTCTCTTAGTCAGAGGTACTTATATTTCCCAAATTTCTTTTAAAGCAACTTATTGAATTAAAATAAAGTAAATAAATAGACATGAAAAGTATCTTAACTTCTTGTATTGTATTTGAACTTGGAGTAGAAGCAATACATGTCATAGTATCCAGTGGTTTTGTTATATCAGTACAGGCAACCCAGAAGTGACGGATAATATACGGATCGTCAGACAAATCCGTACGAAGTAAGTTTTCTCGGTACCTTTATTGGCTTTCTAGAGGCAACGTTGTGGTGTGAGGTATAATTTCACAGTGAAAACTTGACAATGTCAAGATAAAAAAATCGCTAGCTGGCCAGAAATGGTGATGGCGGACGGCGTCTACAAAAAGTATGGCGGTAGCAACGGTTGAATTCTTAGAGTTTCGTCCAGAACAGAGCACCAGGCGCGAAGCGCCTTTAATCTCCAATCTCTAGGTGTGGTTCTTATCTTCATACTGTGACATTATTTCATTGGTCCATAGTTGGAGGTTCGAGGTTTTTGATTTACTGTTTTTATTATTTGTCCTAGCTCCTAGTGTGGCAGTTTGTTGCACATTAAGAGTTTAAGCAGTTTGGGGGGGTTGATGCAGATCTGAGGGTAACCTAGCATTTTAGCAGTTTAGGATTTTAAACATTTTGTAGAAAACCAAAGATCGCGAGTTTTCTTTAATATCAACTGATTAAGGTGGGACGTTCCTAGTACCGAATATCAAAGTTAAGTACCGAGCGGGGTCTCTTACGAGATTTAGCCTTGCGATGATCATAGTCATGCAGATTAAATAATAGTTCATTTGGGACAGATGGCAGATTTTTGTAGAATTTAAGCGATAGCTTTTTGATTTGGGCTCTAACAGTTTTTATTTTGAAGTCTTTCCTAATTACCGAGTTTCTTAAGTATCTAGGGGCTTTCCTTATAATCCTTAGGGTTTTGTTTTGTTTTGTCTTGTCTCTAATAAGTCTATGGTAGTTTTACAGGCATATCCCCATACGGGTGCTGCATACAACATTCCCGGGCAGATGACCGATTTATAAATTAGGAGTTTATTTTGATAACTTAGATTTCCGTTTCCTATCATTGGGTATAAGGCTCCTATGGTTATATACGCTTTTTTGATTATGTTCGTTACGTGCAGTTTCCAAGTTAGGTGGGAGTCTATCGTTACACCTAGGTATTTAGTAGATTTTTCCGCTTTTAGGGCAGATTCAAGGGTAACCGACAGACGACCGTAAGGTTTACGCCTATTAATGCCAGCACCCGGGGGGCTCCATCTCCATTCCAGCGGAGCCGCAGCCAGGTCGCTGACTCGGCGAAACCATTCACCGGACGAGGTCCGAAAGAACACCCGCCAAGCTCGACACCAGCCACCGGTCGGCCCTTGGCTCAGGTCATGAATAGACGCAGTCCAGTGGGCACGACCACCTGGAAGAGTCGGGGCCCAAACAGTTCAGTGGTTCGACGGCCACTTCATCACTGAGTGGGTAACCCGATTAATTTTCCCCCAGCAGACGGAGGACCAGAGGTACAGACCTAAGATCCGTACACCGCAATCAATGGCGGTGCCGCCCCCTGGGGGACCCGCTTTTAGGGCATGGTTGTTTATGTACAGAGGAGGCGGAGGTTTACGTTTTCTTGAGAAATAAATCCAATGACATTTATTGGGATTTAATTTTATTCGCCATTTTTCCAGCCATGTTTGGAGTATGTCTAAGTGTTGTTGTAGCTGTCTGTGCATTACTGAGACGTAAGGGTGTTTTGCAAGTATCGCGCTGTCGTCTGCATAGAGTGCCAGCTCCGTGTCTGGGGTCCTGGGAATGTCATTTAGATATATGTTAAAGAGTGTCGGGCCCAGGATGGATCCTTGCGGTACACTACTTTTAATGAGCTTGGGTGTAGATAAGTTATTTTTTACTCTGACTTGAAAGTGTCTGTTATTTAGGTATGAAATTAAAAGTTTGACAAGTGCGTCAGGGACTTTTAGAGTGATCAATTTGTAAGCTAATCCACAGTGCCACACTTTATCAAAGGCTTTTTGGATGTCAAGAAAAATCGCAGCTGTGGGTGTCTTATTATTAAAACCAGAAGAAATGTACTCTACCACTCTCAGCAATTGATGAGTGGTGGAGTGTTTTGGCCGAAATCCAAACTGCTCCGGAATGATAATGTCATTCTCACTAAGGTGCGTGTTCAGTCTCTTAAGAATTATTTTCTCAGTAATTTTACTAAGTGTCGGCAACAAACTGATTGGTCTGTAGTTGGCTGGAATTGAGGCATCCTCACCAGGTTTATGGATCGCTATAATTATCGCTTCCTTCCATTCTTTGGGGAAATAATTTAGTTCTAGTATTTTATTTATTAAGATGGTCAAGTAAAATATTATATTTAAGGGTAGGTTTTTTACCGCGATATTCCTGATTTTGTCGTGCCCTGGGCTTTTACGGTTTTTGATAATCTCTACTATTTCTTGCGGGGTGGCTGGGTTAATCTCAGCCGTGACCGGGGAGTTCCTGAAATTGTTTAGAGTTTGCCTAACCATTCTTAGGGTGTCCTGACACATTAGATCGTGGTTTGGTTCAAATTGCTTTTCGTAATGCCTAGCAAGCGCCTCTGCCTTTTCTTCGTCTGAGTACGCAATATTAGCGCCATCTATTAGTGGCGGGAGTTTAATTTGAGGTTTTCTGAGTCTTTTAGCGAATTGCCAGAGCGATACGTCTTCCTGGCTAAGGGATTCGATTAATTCTTTATACTGTTGCTGCTTTTCTGCGACAATTTTTTCACTGACTTTACACGTGAGTCTACCTTTTAAGGGTAGGGTCTCTGTTAGCCTGCCATGTCTTACGCATTCTATTTCTCTGTTTAACTAACTGTTTGACATGGTGGGAAAGTGTTGGCATTTTTGATGACTCACGATGTGTTGTGGCAGATGCAATAGCTCTCCTGATTTCTGTTGTGAGTGTGTGCGTGGCAGAGTCAATATCCGCCGTGCTCATAATGTTGGGTACTGCTAAATGCGGCTCGAAAAGTGCTCTTTTGAATACGTTCCAGTTCACCCTCTCTTGTCCCAGAGAGGCTGGAAGGGGAGTGTTCAAATCGAATGTCACCAGTACCGGTAGATGATCCGAGTCGAATTCATCCAGGGTATCAATTGTGTGAGCGTATTCTATGTTTCTCGTTAGGACAAAGTCTATGAATGAGCCATTGGCACCTGAGAAGCAGGTTGGTCTCGACGGTGCAATGATGTCAGTGTTTGTTGTGTTTAGCAATCTATGTATCTGTGTACCGCGTGTGTTGGCTCTCCTGCTGCCCCACGCTCGGTGGTGTGCATTGAAGTCGCCCGCGAGTATTGTGTTTGGATATCGCGAGAAAAGCAGTTCCAGCTGCGCAGCTACATTTATACCACTCATGTTTTTGACATATATTGAAGTTAGGATAAATGGGTTTACATTATTTATTTTAATTTTTATACTAGTATTTTCTATACCTTGAAGATTTATGTTGTTTATTTCCTCGTGGGGAATATTACTTTTAATATTTATTGCTGTTCCTCCATGGGGATTTCTAGCAGTTATATTTGAGCTAAGGGTATGATAGCTATTATAGTTTGCTATATTTAGTTTTTTGTTTTCTCTAACTTTAGTTTCCTGGATTAGCAGGGCATCTACATCATTTTCATTTACGTAGCTCCTAAGTTCATTTATTCTTGGAGATATGCCGTTCGCATTCCAAAATATTATTTTAAAACTTTCTTTTTGGGACCTATTCATGGCGGGTTTGTTTCTCACTGTTTTTATTAAATTCCGCGATTAATTTAAAAGCCTCAAAGACCATTTGCATTGGATCGCTCTTTTTTTGAATTAACTCAGCGAGCTGCATCAACAGATGTTTTATATCGTCTAGGTTGAACATACTGATAAATCCTCTGACGAGGTTGAGGATTTCATCCATCTTTTCATCATTGGATTTATCAGCAAGTTCAGTCTCAGCTTCCATTTCCTGAGTCTCAGCTACAATTTCCTCAGCCTCAACCGCGGTTTGATCTGTTTTGTGAGTATCCTTTTGGACCTCGGTAGTCTTTTGTTTTTTTTTCAGCCGATTTGTCTAACTGCTGTGTTTGCGCGAGCTCTTCTCGGGCGCGTTTAGTTTTCTGCCATTCCTGCACCTTTTTTTCTAATCTTTGTTTTGCTTCTCTTGCCTCTTTGGCGGCTTTATCAATTGCTATCCTCTGATTTATGTCTTCATGAGCTATTCTCACTTCCTCCACAGTCATTTCTCTGGAGGTCGACGGTTTAGGGGCCTGCTCTTGCACCGATCTGGTAGGTGCTGAAGTTTGAGTTCTTTTAACCTGTGGCACAGAGTGCGAGGAGTCCTGATGGGGTGTCTGAGGGTTTAGACCGAGGGCCTTTTGCCTCCAAGGGGGTATCTGATTTTTGGGGGGAGGGGGGGCATACCCCGGTGCCTTTCCTCTGTTCCAGGGGTTCTTCGGGCATTGCCTGAAGTTCGCCGGGTGATCTCCATTGCAGTTAGCACACGTTGCCTTCTCTGTCCTTGGTCTTTGGCAGTCACGTGTGAAGTGTTCTTCAGCACACTTAAGGCACTTTGGTGGCATGCTGCAATTCTCAGAGGAATGATTGAATTGCTGGCACCGGTAGCAGATTTTGAAGCCCCGTGCTCTGAAGGCCTCTACCTTCACAGCCAAGTATCCTAATCTTGTCAGTCGGTATACCCTCTGCCAGTCTTCCGTAGGCCTAATGCTGACTAAGAAGATCGGCAGGGACAATCTCGTTTTTGTGTTTCTCAGTTGAGAAACCCGGACTACATCTAATCCTTCGGATGTTAGAGTGATTTTTATTTCCTCAATGTTATAGTTTGTTGGTAGCCCCTTCAAAACTACCTTTTTGGGCCTTTCCGTCTTTAAGTTTAAACTGTGGAAGGGGATTTTCTCACTAGATAAATGGCGTTGTACAACCCTATAGGCGTCAGCGTCATTTGGAATCAATTTTAGCATGTCTCCTGTGAGCTTGCCAGATATTTTATTACCTGAGATTTCATTTAATTTTTTAAGGAGAGCCTGGTAATTGTCATTAAACTTGATGAAAAAACATTCCGCTTTTGGGTCTTTTTTCTCAACCACTACACTATTTTGAACCGTTTTTGGTTTTGGTGCACTTTTGAACACTATAGGTTGCGCGACAATTTCAGCATAACTCTTAGTTTTAACATTATCATTTACATCTTTATCAATTTTTTCACTACAATCCATGTTATCCTTGTCAGTAGATTTTAAGTTTAATTCTCCATTCTGGTTTTTAGTAGGAGCATCCATAGTAGATTGCCCCTCTATCCTCCTCTTTTTATTTGGATTTTCAACAGGTTTAAGTTTATCTTCATCTTTAATTAAGCCTAGTTCTATCATTTTACATTTAATTACATCACTAGAATTACTTCCTTCACAGTTATAAATCTCATTTGAATTACTAGCATAAAACCTATCCAAATTCTGGACCAACAAAAAAGAATTTACAGAAAGAAACGAACCCAGAATCTTGGAGACTTGGTCCTCGTCCCGTCCGAGTAGTCCATTCGTCAGTAGCTCCCTGATGTGTATCGTCAGAGTGTAGATTGCCAGTGCACAAAAGTTCACAGCGTTTTTCACTTCTTCCTTCCAAGCGGGCATCAATCCATCCTTGGGCAGAGTATCACAATATTCAATCATGGCATCCCTGAGAGGCCGCAGTCCATCTTCGTCTAGCTCACCAGCAAGTCCGCGAGTAGCTTCCGTATCGAATGCATCCAAATCCATGTCGTCAGCGTAGAAACGGTCAAAGCAATAGCACTACCACGTGGGAAAAACACACGTGGCACTCCAAAGTTGAAAAAGCACGAATCCAAAATGGCGAGAAATCCGTACACAACAAAGCTGTAATTGCTTAGCCCGACGTGTTCTATCGTAACTAGATATAACACGCCAAACATATAACACGCAAAGAAAGTCACCACAATAAAAAAGCAGCAGCTTCACAACCTCGTAGCTCGGAGTCTGAGCTCCGAGAAGAAGTATATGAGCAACGGTTGAATGTGACTGTGGGAATGTGCGAGGCCAACGTGAAAACTGTTTACTTTAGCCTCGGAATGTGACGGTGTGACGTCTACCAACATTTACATTACAATGTAGCGTAGGGAAAGTAAAACGGATGCAGTATAAAGGAAGTGACGTTGTTATGACGTTTCATGTTAGTCCAGCCCATGAAGTTGAATTTAACTTCAATGTGAGTTTAATTATATCATTTTTACTTTATATCTTAGATAAAATTAAACGCATATCACTCTATATGCGTTTGGGTATGGACCTTTTGTTTTATGCTTAAAGAACAATGTCAATGGTGTGTATGGTATTCACTCATGGGAATGATTCATTCCGTGAACTTCTAACTATGAAAATAATAACTGACTAAAATAAAATGTTAAATGAAAGATATGAATGTGTTTATAATTGTAATTTTTGCTTGTTTCTCACTATCAAAGGCAAAAAAATCAAATTTTCTGATATATCTGTGCGCATGCAATTGCAGAAAAGTGCTAAGAAGTGGCGCAAATGCGTTTTATAGATGATATGTATAATTTCGCGCGTTTTTACTCGCTCTGCTTTACTACTGAGTTGTAGTTTAGTATTTCTAAACAACACATGTGTCATTTTTTCTAAAAAATATTATTCTTTTTCATGAGTTATCTGAATTAATTTCGAATTCTTGTTATTTCTTGCTATGAGAGTAGCAATAAGATAATTATATGATTTTAAATAATTTTTAGTGTTGATGTAATTCTAAGTGATTGCAGAGAATCTTGCTGAGAAAAGTGACATTTGAGAATGGTACAAGAAATGTGTTTTTAAACTTTACTGTGTGATAAACTTCAAGTGCCTGATGGCAAGTAAAGTAAGAAGATTAATTTATCTTTGATTATTTGTATTTTGCAATATACTGATTTGCTACTTACTGTTACCGTGGATGTAGATACAGTAAAACCTCTCTAAATTGACAACCGGGCACTTCCAACAAAAATGGTCGTTTAATATGAGTCCATTTTGGAAAGGAAACAAAATGTTTATCCTGAGTTGTAGATTTAAAAAAAAGTGTATGTTACTTTGGAATTTTTTTTTTACAAAAAATAATTATATAATTTTTTTACAAAAAAAATTCTCTTCAAAAAATTAAGTCATTTCTTGAAGAGAAGTTTATATTAACATACATTTATATTTTCATGTAACACAATATATGGCAGTTTTTTTAACCAATAACTCATATTTGTGTAAATCTGATCATGATCCAGTAGATATTCCTGTGGGAGGCAGGATCTATGTTGTTTTCTTAAATGTAATCCTGAATGTTATTATATTTGCAATATATGATTAAAATCATAGAAGTAAAGATCAGAGAGAAAATGAATAAATCCGGGAAATTACAGGACAGGAAGAAATGTGAAATGCAAAGTTAGAAAAGCGTTCTGCTTTTTTGTTGTAACAACTTCCTGGTGATCATAAGGATATGGGTGGCCGCTTAATAATAGTTAAATTAACATGTCTATGATGGAATTTGAAATATATTCTGGAAAACATATGATCATTAAGTGGATTTTTACTTTATATTAGCCTTCTTTTGATCTAGAGAATGGGATAAATAATGTACATTTGTTTTGTAGATAGTTTGACCACACTTTTTAATGGTCTGCAAATTTTGTCTGCAGAAGTTAAAAATTGATCTGCTAGAAATGAGTGCAGAAAACCCAAATATATAATGTGTTTAGAATATGTATGTATAGGGATGGGGAATTATTGGAAATTCTTCTAGCTAGAAAAAATTTCTACCAGTCAGATTGCTTGCACTGGTCAAGACTCAGTTTTTATAAGTAAAGAAAAATAAGAACTCAAAATGCATTTTGGCTAATCCGGAGATTAGGCCACCTTGGTTAAATCGGAGAAGACGCCACGCACTTTGTGAGGTTAAATCGGAGAAGACGCCACGCACTTTGTGAGCGCTTTATGTTGCAATCTGGTAACCTCTTCTATCGGATGTTTTCGGCGGAAATTGTGTAACATCCAATAAGAATATGTTTTTGTGTTTGCTACAGTTTTTTGATGTAAAAGAACATTTCTATCAATATTTTTGGCCATTGTTGTGCGTGTTTGCTTGTTCTTTCGTTATATGATTTATTTTGGAGAAAGTGATTTTGCTACGTGCGATATGCACAGATAAAATTGTAGCATATTCTGTGTCTGGGCGCCGCAGGCGACCGTTCCTAATAAACCGGAGATCACTGGGGGCCCCGTTCCGGTGTAGAACGACCTTTAGGTCGAACCCCTGCCCTTGTACGGACCACCGATACATCCGTTCCACAATTTTCGATCTTTAGATCGAATCCCTGCCCTTACACGGACCTGTAGGTCGAACCCCTTCCTTTATATGGATCCTCAGTTAGATGGAGAAAACGATCTTGATACGTGCGATATGCACAGATAAAATTGTAGCATAAAAATATTAAATTTTACAAAAATCTGATTTTGGAACGTTTACATGAGTATTATTAATTTTTTTATTCTGCAGTTTTATAAAGTTATTTAATTTTCTTAAAATACACAAAAATCTGATTTTGTAACGTTTTTTTTTTTAGTATTATTCACTGTTATTTAAGTTAAATTAAATTATCATTTATATTAGAAAATCTTGTTTAGAACAAACACAATAGTCTGTCTTTAGAAATAGGGTTCTTCTACCAAAACATCATTTTGGTAGGAGGAGCCTATTTCTAATGACGGTAAATGACATCACTGAGGATGGGTGGAGCCAATTTCAAAACACGGAAGAAAGCGCCAACCACAGGCCAACTTGGCCCGATTTTGTACTTAGAAAAAAATTTGCGGTGACCTGATCTCCGGATTTACCTGCATTTTTTACATGCACTGTAACACATTTTGTCAGGGTTGAATTTTCTATAATAGAAAACCGAAATGTATAATACGTATAGAATATGTAGTATGTAGAAATCTATCATGTATCCCTTCTTTATGGTACAAAGATGTAATATAATTTTAAAACTTATTTCCTTGTATTTTATTATTCAACACTTCCTCCTGTTTTTTAATTTCAAAACAATATATTAAGATATTTGTAATTTCAAAATATATGAAATTTCAAAACAATATATGAAAATAGTGGAAAACTTTATCATTCCATTGATGCAATATAATTTCTATAAATAGTTGTTTACATTTTTATTGTTCAACATGGTTTACTTCTAGGGCATTTGGCAGGCATCTTCAATCATTCCAAATTGTTAGCTTTTGGGGAATGAATTCAAAATAACATACAGAGATGAGTAGCTAATTATGAAACTGCTTAACTTATTGAGTCATTTCAAACTGGTTATATGCCCATACTGTGATAAATAAATCAATATTTACCCATCTAAAACAAATATTGGTAAAACCGGATAATAGGCCCCCACTCATTTTTCTAAGTACAAAATTGCGCCAAGATGGCGCGTTTCCCCGTGTTTTGAAATTGACTCCTCCCAACTGAAGTGACGTATTTTCCCGTGTTTTAAAATAGGCTCCTCCTACCATAATGACGTCGTATTCTATACTTTTATGAACTGGGATTTTGTTAAATGATATTGCAATTGAATATAAATAAAAGTGAATAATACTCATAAAAATATTACAAAATACGATTTTTGTGCATTTTAAAAATATTGCGTAATGGCAGACGTATAAAAATATCGCGTAATGGCAGATTGTACTTTAACTAAATTTAAAAAAAAAAACAGAACTCAGAAAAACGTTTGTACTTTAACAAAATTTAAGAAAAAACAGAACTTAGAAAAACGCCTGTACTTTAACAAAATTTAAGAAAAAACAGAACTTAGAAAAACGTTTGTACTTTAACGAAATTTAAGAAAAAACAGAACTTAGAAAAACGTTTGTACTTTAACGAAATTTAAGAAAAAACGATACTTAGAAAAAAGTTTGTACTTTAACAAAATTTAAGAAAAAACAGAACTTAGAAAAAAAGTTTGTACTTTAACAAAATTTAAGAAAAAACGATACTTAGAAAAAAGTTTGTACTTTAACTAAATTCAGGAGAAAACGATACTTAGAAAAAAGTTTGTACTTTAACTAAATTCAAGAGAAAACGATTTAAGAAAAAACGATACTTAGAAAAAAGTTTGTACTTTAACTAAATTCAGGAGAAAACGATACTTAGAAAAAAGTTTGTACTTTAACTAAATTCAGGAGAAAACGATACTTAGAAAAAAGTTTGTACTTTAACTAAATTCAAGAGAAAACGATACTTAGAAAAAAGTTTGTACTTTAACTAAATTCAAGAGAAAACGATACTTAGAAAAAAGTTTGTACTTTAACTAAATTCAAGAGAAAACGATACTTAGAAAAAAGTTTGTACTTTAACAAAAATCAAGAAAAAAACGATACTTTAAAATTAAGAAACCCATTTTAAAACACGGAAAAATACAAAAGACAATTTCAAAACACGGATTAAACAAAGAAAAGAACTCACCTTTATGTAACGGATATCCATATTTTTAATTACATCCACACCGGAACACGTTTTCTTACACGTACATTCAACACCGCAGCACGTTTTCTTGAACATATACGTACATTTAACACCGGAACCTGCATATTTATTGAAAATTTTCGTAAAATGTTAATGTCCATGAATTACGAGGAATGTTTTAAATATGTATTCCAAAAAGTTCATACGTGTTTAAATCTTTGCAAATCGATCGAAAAAGATCTGTAAAAACAAGAGTCAACGAATTCGATCGAAAAAGGTCTGATGAAATACACAGAAGACTATTACTGCCTATTAAAATGCAGATTCCCAAATAGACGCGCGGTGATTGGATAAACGAAGTCGTGGGCTACCAGATTGGCGAAGTATCCGAAATGAAATTGCAACCCGATTAATCGCGCCAACTTGGCGCGGGATCGTACTTTGAAAAATGAGTGGGGGCCTATTTTCCGGTTCGGCCCAAATATTTGTTTCATACCTAGTGTTAATTTCAACTGTAATTTGAATCATGGGATTTCATAAATGAGATTTCTCCCATTTTTAATTATTTAGCTTAAAATAAGGTTACAATGGATAAGTTCGGTACAGATTTAATATAAAGAATTTGGTTTCCTCAGCTTTTTTCGCGAGCGATAAGTCGCCAAATGTGGAGCGAAAATAAATTGCATTTGGCGCGAAATGTCTTTTTCTGGCAACCCCTTTTAGCTTTCTGATATCGTTTTATCGTTCTGATATCATTTTATTTTTGTTTTGTTGTTGCTGTGTGTGTAAAAACGTATCTGTGTGTGTTAAAAACATGAATATCCTACAGGAATTAAAGATAGCACATGTTAATAGATAAAATAATGTAGAAGCAGAAAATTTACTTAGAAATAATGAGAGTTCTTTGATGACCGCAATGTGGAAACAATTATTTGTGCAATTTGGATATTTACACGAGTTTTTCTTTGAAAAGTTTTGGATTTCATTAAACCAAGTACTGTGTTTTGATTTTGTTGTAAAATTAATAAAATTTAAATTTCTTTAAAGTACAAACTTTTTTCTAAGTATCGTTTCTTTTAAATTTCTTTAAAGTACAAACTTTTTTCTAAGTATCGTTTTTTCTTAAATTTCTTTAAAGTACAAACTTTTTTCTAAGTATTGTTTTGTCTTAAATTTAGTTTAAGTACAAACTTTTTTCTTGTTTTTTTTTAAATTTTTTTTTCTAAGTATCGTTTTTTCTTAAATTTAGTTAAAGTACAAACGTTTTTATAAAATTTCGTGATTGGCATTTTTATGCATTTTTAATTATATATATGTTTTGTTAAAGTACAAACGTTTTTATAAAATTTCGTGATTAATTCGTCTAATTTCGTTCAAGATGGCATCCGTTAGGACTTTTCAAACAAACGTTTTTATAAAATTTCGTATTTTTTCTAAGTATTGTTAAATCGGCATTTTTATGCATTTT
Source organism: Amaurobius ferox (assembly GCA_951213105.1). Classification (NCBI taxonomy): domain Eukaryota; kingdom Metazoa; phylum Arthropoda; class Arachnida; order Araneae; family Amaurobiidae; genus Amaurobius; species Amaurobius ferox. The sequence continues at coordinate 145,453,291 of OX578133.1, read as the reverse complement.
TAATTATATATGTTTATATTTCTTACACGCAAGGTTCAAGATGGCGTCCGTTAGGACTTTTCAAACACCGTACGCGTTGGCGCCAGTCTTGGTGACAAAAAAAAATGGCGGATTTAGCCAAATTCTTTATACCAAATCTGTTCCGATAAGTTCTTCAGATTTGACCTATTTCATTGTCTTTAAAGAGCTTAGATACTACGTTTAAGTGTAATTTCCTACTTTGATATTTTAGTGCTATGAAATTAAAAAGAATTAACCAGTACTACAAGTTAGTTTTTAGAAAGTTAAATTCAACAGATAAACACTAATCTTGAAAATACAGAAAATGATTCCATATTTTAAATTAATAATAAGTTAGAGCATAATATGGAAAACATTTTAATTAACTTGAAAGCTAACTTCATGATAAAAATGTAAATTTTACAAAATATACAATAAATTTTAAATTACATTGGATGCAAATATTCTTAAAATAAATCCAAAATTTCCAAACAACAATAACTTGGAGAAAAATTCATCCCCCCAGCCTTTAGAAAATTAATCATACCTTAAAAATTAAAGAATGTATAGTGTCTGTCCTCTTTTGATGAATATTAAAATCAAAGAATAAGATTTGGAATTAGTTCAGTGAGATGCTACCTTTGTCATAGACATTTGATATATATATATTTACACACAAAAAAAAAATCCCTAAGCATCAAATTTATTATATATGTATTTTATTGTAATAAAGTTATAAACTGGTAAGCTTTTATGGTACAGCTTCGATATAAAGCATTTGGGTTTTGATGATCTTTTTCCTGAAGTGATAAATTGCCAAATGTGGCGCAAAATAAATTGCCCTTGGCACGAAATTTCTCGAGATGTGTTTTTCTGACAACCCCTTTTAGTTTTCTGTTGTCTACGGCTTTGGTGAACTAGACTTTGGATAATGTGACTTTCATCGGCACTCTCTAATCGTAACAGCCAATGAAAATGGCCGTTGCTTCACGGTAGTAGTCAATGGATTAGCAGTTTTTACTTGATGAAACGAGTGATTAATGAATAACCCACATCTCATTTTTCAAAGTACAAAATTTCGCCAAGTTGGCGCAATGCACTGGGTTACAGTTTTATTCCGCTTACTTCACCAATCTGGTAGCCTACATCTTTCCGGACATCCAGTTAACACGTGGAATAGTATTTCAATAGTAATCTGTGTATTTCATCAGATCTTTTTTGTGCGAATTCGTTGAACCTTGTTTCGAATAAATATTTGTTTCTTCCCATGTAATTAATGTACGTAAAGATTGCTGTAATTGCCTTCAGTAGATCTTTTTGTATTGCAGATAAAGTTTCTAAATGGCATCTGGTAAGCGACAAATGGATTCGAGCGAATGTGTATGTTGATTTAGTAGATATTTTTATAGATTTAATTGGATTGTGTGAAATGTATTCCTGTGTGGAATGTATGTGTATGTTCAAGAAAATGTGTTTGTGTGGATGTAAAAGAAAATATAGATACAGTACAGGATCTATTATCCGGACTGCTTGGGACTTCAGGCATTCTGGATAAGGGGTTTTTACGTAATTCGGAACATTTTCCTAAAACTTACTGGAATGGTCTAAAATGTTATAGAAAATTATAATTCATTTTAAAAACATGTATTAAATACAAATTTTTTACAATCCATATGAAAAGATATACTTGGTTAACTAAAATGCAAATTACATATAATTATAGTATCAAATTTAGGGATTAAGAAAATTTTTGAAAGAAAAAAATGTCTGAAAAAAGTTGATTATTCAGGGTAGTTATTAGAAGTCCTTTTTTGGAACATTTCAACTAAAGTGGGCTCTCACCATATTCATCTAATATTTTAGCAGAAGCACCTTTGTTCATATGTTTCAAAATATTTTAAAGTACTTTTAATAAAATTAAGATGAGAAGGATGTTCACTTTTAATTGAAATGAGAGATTCAACTATGGGTGCAAATATATAAAATTCTGATTTATGCTCTTCAAATGTATTTCTAATAATTCTAAATGCCTGAATAAATAAAAAATTTAATTTCGTTATTCTAAACATATATCTCTATTTCATCAACAATATGTTTAAAAATAATTTCCCAGCATAAAAAGCCCCAAAAATATAAAAATATTAGTGGATGGAAGCAGATTGAGAAAATGAAAAATATTTAAAAATAAAACGAAATATATCGACGATCGTGTTTACATAAAAAAATTCCGTGATATTGCTAAACTGTCTTTTATAAAATACTAATTAATAAATGTAGCACGTAAAAAATCCATAAATATACAGTAATGGAACTTTTTGATAGGGTCAATTTTCGGTTCAAAATAGCCATTTTCATCCAAATAATAGGATTTCATTGAAAATGATTTTGATGTTGGAATTCCATCAACATTTTTTAAAATATTAAAGATGTGTATATTTCCACGGAGATGAAAAAAAATCGGGTTTTTCCGAGAAAATGACAAGTTTATTGCTTAGGTTAAGTATTTAAAGAGATCAATCAGAAGGCCCTGAATTACATTTTATAGCTGCTATATTTTTCTTCGCATTTCGGCAAAAGTTAATACTCATTAATTTCGGGAATTCCTTACTTAAACGTACTTTCTATCATCTCAGAAATGCGCTGATGACCTTTTTTTTTTCAATCTTTTCCAATAAATGTTTGTGCAAAATAGCTTGAATTCTGTGCGGAACATCGCGTTTGAAGGGCGTGGACAAAGCAAATAGGATTTCTTTAGCGATATCGGAATATTTCAAGCGAAATGGAATACTTTTATTGAAAATCAAAGTCCTGGAACAAAGAGCAGAAAAGAAGATGTAACGAATTCGGAAAAATCGAAACCTTTGTGCCTAGTGTGTTCTGCCCTATATACCCAGAAAAGAATGAAACGCCATTTAAAAAAGCACCTTGCCGCGACTTGTCCATAACTAAGACTCCTATATATACAGGAGCCATATTCGTAACTAGTGAAGAATGGAATGACACGTCTTGCCATGAAGACTAGATAGATGCTTTTAGCCTTCATGCGTCTCGCCCGTGCCGAATGTAGCCGCTTCGGAAATTTTCGGGAGAAACGGTGCTACTTCAGATGTTTTCCGGAAAAGGGGAGTTGTGCTATGGAGATACGGAACTTCCCGGAAAAAACACGATCCACGGAATATTTTCATTCCTGCTTTTCATTCGCTCTCGCGAGAATTCCTTGTGTTCGCTTTCGAATTTTAAGAAGGATCAGCGGCGGAGAGTGCATGCGAATTCCCCCGTGGCATTTTTTTCTGCGCGGGATTTTTGAATTTCGTGCACGGATCATGCGTACCCTGGAAAAATGTAGGCTTCAATGCATTTTTTTTTTAATTGATATTACTAATTAAAGCAAAAAAGCATTTGGCAGGATTTTAAACAAAAAATCGCTATTTGGTGCAATATTTGGCAAATAATCGCTTGTTGGCGCAGAATGTGGCATTATTTTGCCGAATTCTGGTTTTGGGAGAGTCCGGGGTAAATTCTCAGAATAGGCCCCCACTCGTTTTTTTTTCTAAGTACAAAATTGCGCCAAGTTGGTGCGTTGCGCCGTGTTTTGAAATTGACTCCTCCCAATTGAAGTGACGTATATTCCCGTGTTTTAAAATAGGCTCCTCCTACAATAGTGACGTCTTATTCTAGAGTTTTATGAACTGTAATTTTGTTAAATGATATTGCAATTGAATATAAATAAAAGTTAATAATACTCATAAAAAGATTACAAAATACTATTTTTGTACATTTAAAAAATATTGCGTAATGGCAGAACTATAAAAATATTGCGTAATGGCAGAACTATAAAAATATTGCGTAATGGCAGAATAATAAAATTTTAAAAACGCTGGATACTTAAAATATTTTTTGAATTTAAATCAATATCAAAAACTTATAAATCGAAAATTAAGAAACGATACTTAGTAAACGGATTGCACTTTAACAAAATTTAAGAAAAAACGGAACTTAGAAAAAAGTTTGTACTTTAACTAAATTTAAGAAAAAACGGAACTTAGAAAAAAGATTGTACTTTAACTAAATTTAAGAAAAAACGGAACTTAGAAAAAAGTTTGTACTTTAACAAAAATCAAGAAAAAAATGATACTTTGAAATTAAGAAACCCATTTTAAAAACACGGAAAAATACAAAAGACAATTTCAAAACACGGGATGAACAAAGAAAAAACTAACCTTTATGTAACGGATATCCATATTTTTAATTACATCCACACCGGAACACGTTTTCTTACACGTACATTCAACACTGCAACACGTTTTCTTGAACATACACGTACATTTAACACCGGAGCCTGCATATCTATTGAAAATTTGCGTAAAATGTTAATGTCCATGAATTACGAGGAATGTTTTAAATATTTATTCCAAAAAGTTTGTACGTGTTTACACTTTGCAAATCAATCGAAAAAGATCTGTAAAAGCAAGAGTCAACGAATTCGATCGAAAAAGGTCTGATGACATACACAGAAGACTATTACTGCCTATTAAAATGCAGAATCCAAACAATAGAAAGGCGCGCGCGCAGCATCCCAAAAAGGCGAGCGCTGATTGGATGTCCGTTCGAAGGCTACCAGATTCGCGAAGTAGCCGGAATATAATTGTAACCCGCAGAATCGCGCCAACTTAGCGCTGGATCGTACTTTGAAAAATGAGTAGGGGCCTATTCTAAGAATCACCCGGGTCCGGATATTGGGGTGTCGGATAAGAGGTCGCATACTGTATAAGCATTCGTTCTTTGAGGATAGTTCTTTCATTTATTCATCCCGTGTTTTGAAATTGTCTTTTGTATTTTCCCGTGTTTTTAAAATGGTTCTTCTAAGTTTTGTTTTTTCTTAAATTTCGTTAAAAGTCCAATCATTTTTCTAAGTTCTAATTTTGTTAAAGTCTAATCTTTTTTCTAAGTATCGTTTTTTTTTAATTTTGTTAAAGTACAATATTTTTTTCTAAGTTCTGTTTTTTTTAAATTTAGTTAAAGTAGTACAATCTTTTTTCTAAGTATCGATTTTTCTTAGTATTTCATTGAAGTACAATCGTTTTTTTAAATTTTCGTATTTTTTCTAAGTATTGTTTTTTTTTTTTTAATTTTGATATTTCGAGTTAGTTTTTGATATTGATTTAAAATCAAAAAATATTTTAAATATCGCATGTTTCAATATGGTTTCTAAAATTTTAAAAGTTTTTTTATTCTGCCATTACGCAATATTTTTATAATGCACAAAAATCGTATTTTGTAAGCTTTTTATGAGTATTATTCCCTTTTATTAAAATTTAATTTCACTATCATTTACATTCAAAATTCCAGTTCATAAAACTGTAGAATATGTCACTTTGGTAGGAGGAGCCTATTTTAAAACACGGGAATATACGTACGTCACTTGAGTTAGGAGGAGTCAATTTCAAAACTCTGAGAAACGCACCAACTTGGTGCAATTTCGTACTTTGAAAAATGAGGTGTGGGGTTTTCTACCGATTTACCAATGAAACTGAAAGAATCTTACAGGAAAATCAATCTATTTTATTAATTTAAGTGTTTTATTTACAACTTTCTAAACTTTTTATGGTTATATTTATATTCAAAGAATATTAAAACTGTTTACATTATGATGTTAGAAGTAAAAATTCTAGTACTCTATCCAAACTCGAAATATGCAGATGCTGCCATCTATGAGACTTAATAATAACTAAATATGAATTAGAATAGATATTTTGATGAGATATTTACAATTTATATGTATATACATGATGAAAATTAAAAAACCTTGCTTAAAACCATAGTGACATCTGATCAGTGATTATCTCAAATCCCTTTTATTATTTCTTAGTGTATTTTGTTTCAGTTCTGATTTAACTTTTAGATATATATGGAAAAATATAAAACAGGATGAAAACTTACATCAAGAAGTAATAACTCATACATTTATCAGAGGTTCCCCCAGGATTAAAAAAGGGCAGGGTGCTGTTACCAGAAAAAGGGCACTTCTTAGAAAAAAAGGGCATATATTTTTTATGTTTGAATAGCATTTACGCTTGGGATTTTTATGACGAAAATCAGAGCATTGCAAAAAAATGTAAAAAAATTGTCGCGTATACCTCTAAGTCTAATAGATAAAAATGTAAATATATTTTCTTATTTTGTAGGAAATAAGGTCAAGAATGTGAATATATAACATTAATTTCAATTTTTTAATATTTTAAACTTGTTTTTGAAAAACTTAAAGTATCTGTCTGTAAAGTGTTTTTTTTTCATTTTGCTTATTTTCACTCCAAATATCTTCGAAACCACAGACAGATATAAATAGACAGATATTTTGACAGATATAAATAGTAAGGGATAAAAATATATATTACGAAATTTAGTTGCTAAATCTATATTTATATTTTAAAAATGTGCTTATAGTTTTCAAGTAATCGTTTTGTCGAGTTGAAGAGTGAAAATTTCCCCCTTTTCAAGTTTGTAATGCTATCTCAAAAACTAAACCTGTAAACAATTATGCAAAAATATAGCTCTTTGAAATCCTTACAAGTGTATATAATTGGATTTTGGATGAACTCTTTGTTTGCGAAGTATAGTGGTTATAATTTCAATATTTTAGTATTATAACCTGGGTTTTCCAATGTGTGGGAAAGCTTTAATTTACTTAAGATGTTACTATTGTTTCAGCTGAATCTGTTACTTACTCCTAGTGAAATATTTGTGCATAAGTATAAGATAATCTTATTTTGTTTAAAAAATCAGGGCATTAAATGAAATTGGGAGATTCTAAAAATGTGTAATGATTGGTTAGGCTTGAACAAAAGAAATGAAAATATACATATTCAAGTACATATTTATGTGCCGCCAGGCGAGTTTATAGATTATAGGTCAGGTTGATTTCAGGTCAGATAAGTTTAATTTATATACTGAAAAACAGGTTCGTAAAATAATTTTATATTTTAACCTGAAGTCTATGGTCGAAGCATCCAGATAAAATCGTTGTGAAAACTAAAGTACTAACTAGCTATAAACAGTTAGCGAGTCATTTGTAGCAGTTTGAATTCCTGTAAACAATACAAATGCATCTGAAAAAATCGAATAGCTTTATTGAACTTTACTGAAGTTTTATTTTACAAAATGTTATTCATTCCTAACCATTTTGGCTTCATCGGACTGGAGCCACCATCACTAAAGTATGAAAATGTTTTTTTGTTGAGAACAAATTTATCATTGAATAAATGCTATTTTTACATCAAATGCAATTATAGTCTTGAGCAATTGGGTTTATTAGCAATTACAATTATTGAATTTATATACATTTAGAGTTTATTAAATTTTAAAAGGATAATATTAAATTTTGATTTTTAGTATTTTCTCATTAGTCAATGAGGTTTGATGATTTTAAGGGCTAAGATATATTTAAATGTTGAAAATATTTGTTAATTGTTTGTTGTTATATATTGATTACAAAAAAACCCTTATTTAATTAAAGAAATAAAATTCCAGAAAGCTCGATAAAATCACCGTATAAAGTTTTGAACTATGGATTAGCAAATGTTTAGCTGCTAAGTTAATCATTATTCCATGGAGCAGAGTTATTAATAGTGCGAGCAACGTACGTTCATATGTCTGCGTAACATCCGTATCTTTAGCCGTAAACTTGCGTAACGAGCGAGTACACGAACACAACTACTGCATATGTCCCTAAAGCGGGCGTATCGTTATTAAATGAGCTTGATTATTATTATTATTGCATGTGTCCGCGGAGCAGGTCAAAGACGAGTCCGCTAATATGAGGGGGTTATTTTGTGTTTCAAATCTGCTATGAGGATGTCGTGCAACAGGCTAATCTGTTAATCCATAAGCCCGCATAGTGCACGTGTTCATAACATGTCACACGATTTGCACGCATCTGCACAAGGTATATATTGTTATTGCATGCATTGTACGCGGATTACATATAATCTTTAAAAGAAGGCACTTAGCTGTGACTTTCGTGCGTAGCGGAGATACACAGTCTACAGCAAGAAAGCGTATTAAGAGAATTTCCAAAACGCGATCAGACTGGTAGCTAAAGGCAATTAATAAACAATATAAAGAAAATAAGCTCTCCCATATTTCATTCAAGCCGGCTAAAATCACTGCGCTAATCTAACAACTTTTCTCCCCCACTCTTTCTATCATCCTCCGATTTTGACTGAATCTGCAGAATCAGCTTAAACATCTTCCCGCAAATGGCACAAAGAACCCTAGTCTGGAAATCTATATTTTTAAATATTTGTTTTAGAGCAAATATGCTTACAGGGTTTACATTTGCAGAACTTTATAACTAAAATGCATATTAAACATGAAATAATTTAAGAAAAATTTAAGTTGAAAAAGAAAACTGTTTTGAAAGTTTTCATCAGATGGAAGAAGGAATGTACATGCTTATTATTCCCCTTTCCGTTTTGTTTTTTTCGTCGTCCACGCAGTTGTCACTCAAACAGCCATTGCTATGTGAAACGTATAGTTCTATTGAAATTTCGTTATTATTCAATCATTTTTCAAAGTATCGTTGTTTTATTTCGTTAAAGTACAATATTTTTACTAAGTTTAATTTTTTGAAATTTCATTAAAGTACAATCTTTTTTCAAAGTCTTATTTTTTATTTCGTTAAAGTATATTTTTTCTATATAGTGTTTTAAAATTTCTTTAAAGTACAATATTTTTTCGAAGTGTTGGTTTTTTTTTAAAATTTCATTAAAGTACAATATTTTTTTTAAGTTTCTAAGTTTCTTTAATAGTACAAACCTTTTTCTAAGTATATTGTTTTTTAAAATTTTGTTAAAGTATAATCTTTTTGCTAAGTATCGTTCTTTATCCTTTTTCTAAGTATCGTCTTTTTTTATATTTATTTATGCATTACGATTTTATGCTACTTATGTATTATGTTTTCATGCTATTATGTATTATGCTATTATGTATTATGTTTTCATGCATTTTTGACTTTTAATTATATATTTTTATATTTGTTACACACAACGCCTAACATGGCATTCGTTAGGACTTTTCAAAACATCTTCCCTGGCGCAAAAAAAAAAAAAAAAAATGATGGATTTCGCCAAATTCTTTGTACCAAAGCTGCTTTGCTTTTATTTAAAATATTGCTTTGAAGTGAAATAATTGGTTAGATTTTCTACATGTAGAAAACTGGAAATTTTCCATGATGTATAATACAGTAGAGTCCCTATAATCCGAGTTAATTGGGACCATCACGAACTCGGATTGTTTAAAACTCTGATTAAGCGTACTTTCCAATCACAAAATGATACATCCAAAAGCATACTAAAATCCATGACAAAATCAATTTTAACAAAAAAGTAACAAACACACAGAATTGTAAATGAAAATTAATTTCAAATAACATCACACAAGATTCATTGGTGAAAAAGAGTCTATAGTTGTTTGTTTTTGTGTAGAAATTCTCTTCCTTGCAGCATTGTGTCGCAAGCTTTTCAAAAATAGAACATCCCTTGGCAAAGCATCAGGCTGTTTGCTGCTCAATGTAGCAGAGGGCAACATCTAATGCTGCCATACCTTCTACATGCGGAATAATCTTTTCCATTTCAGCATTTGAATCTTCAATTTCATCGATTTCTTCTTCTTATGTAACCAGGTGGATTATTGCATCATTGGTAATTTTCTTCCTCTTCATCACGTATTTTTCTATACTTCAGTTTAAGTTCATTGATGACCCCTTGATCCATTGGCTGAATAAGATGAGTAACGTTCGGTGGCAGGAACATGGCTTTAATATTTCCACTGCTTAATTCTTCTAGTTCAGGATGTGATGGAGCATTATCTATCAAGATAATTGCTTGACGAGGAAGCTTCTCTTCTTTTAAATGACTTTCAACTTTTGGTACAAATTCATTGAAGAACCATTGTTTGAAAGCATCTGTAGTTATCCAAGCTTTTTTTCCGTCTGTATGTGAAACTGGTAATGTTTGAATAGTTTTTTTTTTTAATGCACATTGGTTTTTAGATTTCCCAATCACCAACAAGCGTAGTTTGTGTGTCCCCGACACATCGGAACAACACATCAGTTATTCTTTCCTTGCTTTGTTTGAAACCTGGAGCTGAATTTTCATTTTTGGAGACTAAGGATTTACTAGGTCGTCTTATAAAGTTCAGTCACATTTCATCACAATTGTAAAGTTGTTCTTTATTGAGATTTTCGTGTAGCATTAAATTCCTGAGTTTAATGCATATGCAGCCTCAAAGTTAGCTGAAAGTTTCTCTCCACAAATATTCACCTGACGAACTCCATATTGTTTTTTCCATCTGTCTAACCAACCAGTGCTGACAGAAAAATCGCCAGCTTCTTTCAATTCTTGGCAAAAATATTTGACTTTTTCCTGCATTATCGGACCAGGTATCGGACTGCCTTTCAACCTTTGTTGCGAAAACCATGAAAGGAGCCTCACTTGTTGTTTTTTCATAATCACTTCTGTGCATTGTTTTTCTTTCTTTAAAACAATTGTGTACTAAATTTCCGACATTAAAATATCGTGTGCTAAATTTCCGACACTCCCCCTTTCAATTTCAGCACGTTTTCTTCTCCAGTCACCTACAGTCACTTCTCTAACATCTAATTCCTTTGCAATTTTTTTAATACTTTCACCCGAATCTAACCATTTCAGTCATTCCATTGTTACGGGTGTGACGTACTGTACTTAATTTTTCGTCAATATAAGAAAAAAAATCATAAAATCTTACTATTTTTTTTTTAACAAAGAATCACATGAAAAAAAATTACTAACAAGCTTTTTATGTCCTAAATTATTATTTATATACAGTGAAAAATTAAAAATCGTACCCTTACGGGTGCTACAAATTTTTTCTTCTGTTTTGACATGAGTACATTCTTCTTCAATATTCTGCTAATTAGGAGTATATTAATACTATACTTATTTTTTTCCTCAAAAAGGAAGGTTTGTAATTTAATATTATGTATGGAATATAAACTTAAGACTATCATTACGCTAGAAGAAATTTTTAAAAATTTTGTTACGGGTGTGACACTATGTTGCGGGTGTTACTCAGTGCAAAAATGTACATATTTGTTATAGGTTAACGTAAATAAGAAAATTGTATAAGAGTACATTAGAAGAATTATTAAAATTAATGCACAATATAAGAGCATATTAGAAGTATTATTAAAATTAATACACAGTATAACCTTGAGTATATTCAAAGAAGTATTATTAAAATTAATACACAGTAATAAAATTAACACACCAGAGTCCTGCTAAACATTGAAGAGTTTTAATATTTAAGATACTTTCATACAAAGTGAAACTGCACTCTGTTGGTAATTAATTCTGGAGAACTAGTTTTTACAACAGAGGACATGCTTTCCCATGAAACTTCTTTTATTTCTGACCAAAGCCATAGATTGCCACTAGGGTGCATATAGTTTAGAAGCAACTCCATGTTTTTGGAATCAATTTCTTGAACTTTAGCATAATATTCCTTCTTCACATTTGATTTGTCTGCAAATAATGTGATTTTGACAAAATCTCCAATCTGAATAGTATTCAATGTATTTGAAACATTTTCAGACATATCAGTAAGCAGAGTCCTAGGCTGACACGTATTGACATCTTTTTTTCTGTATGTAGATACAATACTGACAATGGATTTTGCAGTCAGTGCTATAATTAAATCGCCAGATTGTGTATCCGATAGTTTGATATGGAGAAACGATTGCAGTCGGGGAATTGGGCATGCATTACTCCAACGTGAGGAAAGCAGGTCTTCATTTGCTTGCACTTGTTCTGTCGTAACCTGGAGAACTTGAATGCCCTTTAAGTACTTCTGGGCGCAGCTAACGAAAGACTGAAGATCAGATACTTAATACATTCTTGTTCTTACAGCATTCCATACTGCTCTCTTTACTGTGGCACCTACTCCATCGACCGCACCTTTGCCGTGGGATGAAGCAAAAAAGTTCCATTCTACCTTAACACCAAAATCTTTTTCCATAAATTGAAGATTTGATAAAATAAATTTATTTTTAAATTGAGCAGCGCATCCATCTGAGAAAACCTTCAAGGTTTTTATAGTATGGCTGGATGCTAAATTTGTGATAACAGCTCTCAGGAATACCCACACCGATAATTTTCCATGAACTAAATCATCACTCGCCACTATGATACACTTCTTTTCTCCCCCTAGAAGCCATGCGACAGATGTGAAGAGAGTGATTTGCTGGTGATTTCAGTGAGCACTCTGTATCTGATCCTGCATAGTGATGCTAAAGTTTTCTGCAAAGTCTATTTCCAAAACTGCCTCGCTATCTTGGATTGTATCCTTAGCTTCTTCAAAATAGGCTTCCTGAGTTCTTTTAACATACACATGCCACTTATAAAATACAAACTGTTTGTTTATTTGAAGTAAACGTTTTACAGTTTCCTTTATTTCTATTAATTTTAGGCGCGCATTGGTGTCCATCCATTGTTTCCATGAAATTTCTTTTTCCAAGACATCTTTTTGTGAAATCAGAGCTTCTAATCATGCACCTTCCGAATCAGAACAGTTCTCGCATTTATTTACCATGCACAGTTCTGAATTTGAATCACAAACTATGGAACTGATCAGCTCACTTCCATTAATTCGGAATGAATTTACTGCCCCATGAATAGCCTTAATCATGAAATCCATATTTGCATGATATCTACAAAAACAAACATTAAGAGGCACATCTGACACTGGCAGAACATGCAGTGGTCGAAATTCATAGAATTTGGATTTTTTTATTTTAATTTCAGGATATTCCTCAATAAAGAGATTATAAGCTTCACCAATTGTCATGTACATGTAACGTTTCTGCTGAATGTTCCTTCTGCCAGTAAATTTATCTTTTATTGATAAAGTATCCCTCTTTCCAGGTACTTGTTGGCTTATATCATCACGATGATAAAACAATGTTACTATTTTCATTGTTTCTTCAGCACATTGATTTATTTGTTGATGTTTCGGAGGACGGTAAAGTTTGGCTAATGCTGGTATTTCTAAAATTTTTGTTGTCTTTTTGAAGGACTTTGGGGCAAGGATCTTCTGGCTCTGTGCACAACCTTACCAAATGTTTGCTTACATTGGTAAGATCCAATTGGGCTCTGTTGTGCAGACTTTCCAGTAGAAATAGGTTTTTGTAATTCTGTCTTCTTTTTTTTGACAATATTTTCGTTGCCTATCTGCCTCTTTTCATTTAAAAGTCTTCTTGTTTTGTAGGTTGAATTAAAATTTTCCTTTTCTCTTCCCTTTGCCTCTTGTCTCTCTATCTTTCCTTTTCTAAATAGTCATTTAGTTTCTCTGGGTCATTTTTCAATGTCTCACGGAATTTAGATACTCTACCCTTTGAACTTGTCATATCCTACAACACACAAGTAATTATTTTATTGCATGTTTTAATTCAGATTATACTGTTCACATCTGATATTATTAAAATTCTAATGAAAAAAGTTGGAATTAAGATATTATGAAGTATATGGATTTAATTTTAACAATTTGTGTAATACTTACAGGCTACCAACTACAATATATAGTTTTTTAGTGATATTATGATTTATTTTATTGTATATGAACAACTATCCTATAATATAGGAGGCTATAATTTCAGTAAGTTTAACATCATATGCTTAGAAAAATACATTGCAGCAGGTCAAACAGTTATATCATACAAAAAAAACCCCGTAACGTCACACCCGTAACAGCAATTAAAAATACTAAATACATTAATTAAATAAATTTGTTGATTGAATATAATTAGAAACGTGCTAAATCAAGCAAATCCAAAAGTGATTGTAGTTAGGCCTAATATTTTATTCTACAAATTTATTTATTCATCTTTTTGTTACGGGTGTGACAAGAAAAATGACATTAAAGTTAATTTATTAATTAACAAACTCTGCTTACCTTGATAGAGTTTTTTCTCTTGCAAATATGATGCTTAAAATAAGTATAATCTGGAACCTCAGTGACAAAAATGTAGCATGTAACTATGTGGTAGAAAATTGTGTTGCCAATTCTGATTTTTTAAACATTTAGTTTCAGTAATTATTTAAAATTTTTGTTACATACTCCATACATTTAATTACTATTTTATTTTTACATAATCTGAATCTATGTAATTTTATCTACAATTTGATATATAACACTTATGTTTTGATTGTATTTCAAAATTTGGTACTTATGTCCTGTTTTTCATGGAATGGCTAATTTTAAAGCCTTTATCTTAACATCTAAGGAAACAAGCAAGTGTTTCCTGCTCATAAATTTATTGTCTTACTTCTATAAGTTCTAGAACATAATGACTCACTCGTCGGACACGATCATCTTTCAGGAGCTGAAACTAGCTGTACCCCTCAGAAGCAAATCGACTAACTCAAACAGGTGTTGCAGATAAAAGTAAAAATTTCAAGGGAAACACCTGCGCAGGCAGTTGAGTTTTAATCACACACAGTAAAATAAAAAAAAAAAAAATAAAAAAAAAAAAAAAAAATTTGCATCTCAGCCCCCTCGGATTAAGCAGAACTCAGTTTACCGGGACTCAGATTATCGAGACTCTATTGTACATCTAAATCTAAAGAAGATACATTGAATAGAAGCCAATAGAATAACAAATACATTTATTCTGAAATTTAGTATTTTATGATGTAGGGGCATCAGTTGTTGTTTAAAAAACTTCTAATATAGATGGCTAATTACTACTAGTCAGAGTTTTCCCTAGGATTAAAAAGGACAAGATACTATTACTGGAAATAAGGCATTTAAAATAATAAGTTACAGAGCACCGAAAAATGAGATTTTCTACTTTGAACAAATTTATCATGAAGAGCTATTTATACATTAAAGATGTTTATAATCTTGAGTAGTTGTATTCATTAACAATTACAATTATTGAGTTTTAATTATTGTAGAATTTATTAAATTTGAATATTAAATTGTGTTTTCAAATGTTTTCTCATTAGTCAATGAGGTTTGAATAATCTTTCAGTGATAAGATACATTTAACCATTAAAAATATTTTTCAGTTGTAGTCAGTGGTGTAGCGTTCATTGCGGTTCAGAAGCTGAGCCTCCCCTGTAATAAATTTGCATTACTGTAAATGATATTAATTTATGCATTGGTTCGTTACAAAACTGATACAAATCTTAGTTTATATTATACGAATGACACTAGAATGAGTGTGCTTCCTGTTACATTGTAAAATATCTATCGGAAGTTAATTCTGACTGACCTCTATCACAATTCAAACAAAAGTAAATAGTACAGTAGGTAACCTCATATTTGCACTGCTTGGGACCAGATGTTTGTGCAGATTTCAGGATTTTGTGGATTTTAAGGACCAAAAGAAAAATTACTACTACTTTGTTGAAATAATCATATGAGTGGCTTATGCACATTAAATAAATACATATACATAATAAAAACAGACACAAAAAAATCAAAAATACACAAATAGTCAAATTTACACAAGAATTTAATGATATACACTAAACGATACACTTTAATGATATGTACTAAATTTGAATCCAGTAAAAATATTTTGTTTAATCTGTGTCATTTTATGTCTCTTGTAATTTTGCGAACATTGACACAATGATTGGTTATTTCAAAACTTTAAATTTTTCCTTGTGTAACTTTTGTAGCAGTCTGTATATAGTCATTCTTTCTTGTAGTGTAACACAACTTTGTTTTTCTAAGAATTTCAGATACTGATCTCCAAATTCTATTCCTTTGTTAAATGTGATTTTTTCTTCTTCACAATCCGATTCTGTATCTGAAGCACTTGGTTCAGATTCTACATTTGCTATAATTTCATTATCTGTAATCACTTATTTACTGGTGGATTTTTCTTTATCAAACAAATCTTCAATAGCATCTTGGCTTAGACCATTGGATATATTTGGATTTACTTTCTTTGTATAGGAAAGTAATTCTGAAGATTTTTTCTTTGTTTCAGTCATTTTAAAACCTTCAAAGTCATTGGTCTCATCCTCATTGCTATCAAAAAATAATGCAGAAGGCCATAAATTCTGCCATCCATTCTTTAAAGTCTCTTTTGTAACAGTAAATTTCACTGTTTACATACAGAAATGTTTGTTTACATTTAGAAATGTTGTGCGGATTTTAGGGCATTGCAGATTTTAGGGTTGCGGATATGAGGTCACCTACTGTATATACAATCGAAATGGAGAAAATATGAAGAATTTTTATAATTTGGCTTTTTTTACTACTCTTTTTAATAATGATTTGGGAATCCGTCCTTTATGATGAATTTGTTTATAATTTGGCTAAAATTTTTTGTCGCTGATTAGCCAAATTGCTAAAGTTATTTAAAATCCAGTGAGAACCCTGACTGTTAGCAACTGCTCTTTTGCATTCACAGTGTTACATTAGCATCTAAGTTAATAGCAAACCACCTAAAGCCCATTATATTATTAATAAGGAAACAAATCCAGTGGGCTGACCCACCAGAAAATCTCCAGAGATCCTCCTGGCCATATCCGGGCTGGGCCTGCTAACTAATAATAAAATGTTCCATTTAATTTGATGACATTCTATCATTTTAACATGCTAGCTATTACACTTTTATTGCAATTGCATAGTTGCTAGTCTCCTGATATTTACGGGAGATCACACTTTATCCTGTTGTCTGGTAAAGAAGTGCAAATATTCTAATTTTTTGTAGATTTCTACAAAATTTACTTATTTATGAAATTTTAGAAGGATATCCCTACAATTTAGAAAACTTATAACGCATAAATTATGCAAAATTTTGTCTAGAGACTAAAAAATATCATTATTCCCATATCTACAGGAATTTGTTTTGCTAAAATCTTGTTACTAAACATCTAAAATAATATTTTTTATTTGATCCCCTAACTTTACTTGCCATCCTTTCCCAAAATGTTTAAAAAAATACATCGTGATTTCAATGTCCATGAGAAACAAACTTGTTCTGCTAAAATCTTGTCATCTGTTGCCGAACATCAAAAATAGTGTGAACTCTGAAATTTATTTGATCTATGTTTCCACAAAATGCCAAGTAATTAAAAAAATAAAATAAAAAACTCTGATTGCAATTTCTATATCTGCGGGAGTCAAATGCACACCACTAAAATCTTGTTCAAATACAGTGGCGGCTCGTAAGCGACATGTAGAGGGAGGCTCTCATCTATGTATTTATGTATATATATCCCTCAGTTTGTGCCAACTACGTCGTTTAGACTTCGAGTTCGTCGTTTGTCCGGCACTGATAAATTGGTTCCCACATTACCTCGAAACAGCCGTATGCCAAATTATTATTTTACTTGCGGTGATATATGTTGTACAAGTTTCCTTGAAATGAATAAGAGCCTATTGCAACCATGGAAATTATTTGAATACATTTCTAAATAAATTTGTATTGAATTTGTAAAAATTAAATACTCTCAGTCGTATACATGTGCAGTATTTTTTTATGATTAGCGCAAATGTTTTTATACCCAAAATGCACACAATTTTTCTCATATACACTCTATGGCTAATAGTTTTGTACCTGATCGTCCTTGTAACCCAAACAGTAACATAATTAGAGAGCGAAAACCAACTAAATCTACGGCCGTTTATATGCAGAAACAAAGGAACTATTTTTAATACAAGAATTAATTTGGAATTTACAGAAAATTCTTATGCTTTATGCTCATCTCTATTCGACTTTAAAATGATACTAGCGAGTTCTGCCTGCTAGCAGTCACTATATATAGCAATTGTTTTTTATAACAATAAGTAGTTAGCTCGTTGCGCGGGTGCAACAAAAGTGGATCAAAGTTTAGAGTAAGCAGATAGAGTGGGTCCATTGTAGAGTAGGAAATACAGTGTGAAAATTGCATCAAAATCGGAGCGAAAGTCACTAAGATAGATAAAAATGTAAATATGAAAAAGAGGAGGGTCTCCCCTCTTCCACCACGGTTGTTTCATATTACATAATAACATACGATATTTGTGTGTCGATGTGTGTGTAAGGTCTGTAGCAGAAAATGTAAACATCGTACGGTCTTGAAATGTCGTACATGGATATTTCAGGAACCAAGGCGATGCATTTTTTGTAAATCCGAAATAAGAAATTGAGACTACTTAAAGTAAAAGTTACACCCAGGGGGTTGACATAATAAGGTTGTATATCTAAGTGATTGCCACCAGCAAAATCTAAATTGCTCAATTAGAATGAGAAATAAGAAATTTGGGGGGGCTAACCAAACTGAAAGTTACGCCCAGGGATATGACACAATAAATATGTATATCCAGTTCACATATACAAATGGTGCCTGGACTATAGCCACCAGCGGAATCAAAATCGCTCAATTAAGAACCGAGATGTGAAAT
The DNA here is from genome assembly GCA_951213105.1 of Amaurobius ferox. Lineage (NCBI taxonomy): Eukaryota > Metazoa > Arthropoda > Arachnida > Araneae > Amaurobiidae > Amaurobius > Amaurobius ferox. The sequence continues at coordinate 145,434,853 of OX578133.1, read as the reverse complement.
TAGAGGGGGACTACTTAAAGTAAATGTTGCGCCCAGGGGATTGATACGAAAGAGATTTATATTCAAATGGTATAAAGACTGTAGTTACCAGAAGATTCAAAATCGCTCAATTTAGGAACCAAGATGTAAAACCGTGCAGGCTAGTTAAACTAAAAGTTATGCTCAGGGGGGTTTGAATAAAAATATATGCATGTCCAGGCGATACATGTATAGATAGTGCAGAGACTATAGCCACCAGTAGATTCAAAATCGCTTAATTAAGAAGCGAGATGAGAAATTTCAGGACTACCTCAAGTAAAATTTACGCCTAGGGAGTATTGGAGCAATCTTGGTCTTCAATGAAATTAGAAGCAAAACCAGGGGGATTGAGTAGTGTCCGGTGAAGGGGGTGGATGGGTGGAGATTTTAAGGAAAACGACGTCAGATCAAACAATCAAGTATCTGGTTGAAAATTGTTTTTTAATATTCTTTAGCAAATATTTATAATTTTTTCAATCTTTAATATTAAATAGCTGAAAAAGTAAGACAGCTGAGTAAGTCAAGAGACCCACTTCCTCAGACAACACATTTCTGAAAGTGTCACTAAAAATATCCACGGGTATGCCACAAATACAGTTCTCATGGCTTTTAAACAATTAAGAGGTCAAACACATTGAAATTCATCACAAACAAAGCATAGAACTACCCTAAATCAGAAATGATCCCCTTTCCGAAGGACAGAACCACCTTACATCAGAAATGACTCCCCACCCGGACGCTTACGGAGCGAAACAGTTTCAGTAATACGGATGGGTGGATCAAAATTAAACTGAGTGCCCCAAACAATGCATTTTTCTACCGAAGACGAAGAACAGAAATCCCCAAAATACCACAAATAACCACCACTTATTCAATTAAGTAAGAAGCACAAAATATGTATCGAAACTTTTTTGAATTTCTATTTTCTGTATCTAATACTAAACTATTTCGCCATGAACCAAAACTGAAAGAACTAGGTCAATAGAATCAATAAAATAAATCAGAATTACATAAATACAGTAATTTATTTTCAAATATTTATTTAAACATCCAAATTTATTATTTTAAAAAGAAGCGACAGAGAAAACACGCATTTATCAAGAAAAATTTGAGGCCAAATTAGCGAAACTTTGGCCTCAAATTTTGAGTCAGTCGTTCACAGTATTCGTTTCTTTTTGGTGACGAGCCGCGGTAACTGCCGCGGCTCACATTGGATTGAAATATTGCAATGTCTGTTTTTTTAACTCTGAATTTCTATTGCCGTTATATTAACATATCGTTCATTCTATCAGCCACAGAGGCGATAAAGGGACGCGGCCTCATTAAAAATCCCTCGTCTTTTCCTGTAATGCAGTATTTTCCCCTGTAGACTTAATATAGTATGAAAAGAGCATAAGAGACTTTTTCAAAGTTTTAGTGCTGCCGTCTAGTGACAATTTCATCACTTATTTCCAATAATTCGAATTTTAGTTGAAATAAAATGCAGATAATATCCTTAAAAATTGTAATTAACCTATATAACTAAAATAATTTGAAGTGCTTGATTAAGGGGGCCCGCACGGCCCCTCTGAATAGCCGTCCCTGTTCAAATATTAAAAATAGCATTTTAATTGCTCCCCTAATTTTAATTGACCTCTATGCTTTGCCAAAATGAAATGGAAAAATATATATACGTATATGTATTAGTGGCTGTATAATGTGATTAAGACAAACTTCTGCAAATACCAAACTCTAGCTGAAGCAGACTTCCTGCATCAGCGGGATGCAAATTCATTTTGCTGAAGTTTTGTCATTTACACTATATTTGTTATATTTTTATATATTGAGTAAATAAATGTATCTCTTGTTAATTGTAGCATCATGCAAATGTCTATAAATTAAAATTGTTTCATTGAAGCAAACATTTTTGAATTCTCACTCAAGTTTTTAAAATCTCACTCAGATTTTTAGCTAGGGTTAGAAAATCTCACTCAGTTTTTAGAGTTAGGGGGAACCCTGATGTAATATTGTAAGGAAATTGAAACTGCTGTATATTTTTGAGTATAAAATATGTATATTAAACTTTTAATATTAAAGGATTCTGGAGCTGTTGCTGATTCTGCTGCATTAGTTGCTGATTCAGAGATGAGTAATACAGATAATAGAGATGAAGTTGGAAAAGTTCTATGTGATGTTTCAGTCTTAAAGCTGCTCTATTTTGAGCACAATTATGCAGAAAATTCTACTTCTCTTTTTCAGATGTGAGTATTTGCTTTGTGTTTTAATTTAGCTATTTATGTTACGTGTTTAAAAGATTTTTGACTTAGTACATACTAAATTTAAACATAAGAACTATTATAAGAAAATTATTCAGTATATCATATTGTAAATATTAAGAAAAATATAAATTCAGATTATATTTCAATTTCAATCCATTTTTGTAATAACTGGCATAATTGTTATAGATTGAAGTATTAGTAACTTTGACACCTGTATAGAATTAAAAAGTACTTTATTAATAGGTTCATATATATATAATTTGAGACACAGTCAAGCAGATAACTTAATAAGAAATATCAATCATGCATAAAGCATTGATTATGAAACACCTTCTAACTAAAATGCAATTTTATTTAAACATCTTTAAATGTTATACGTTCAGCATTGATATTTTTTAAATTATGGCAGTCCTATTGTAATTTGTTATTCTTGAAAACTTAAAACTTCATCGTAAAAGACAATTCTAGTTACACAAAATTAACTTTATTCAAATGACATCATCGAAATATAAATCGTCTGTCTACAAATGCCAAATTCAATGAATATTTAATCCGTATCACTTATATTCCAGACTCCAGAGCTAAATAATTTTGCATGAAAAAAATTTAGCAATTCTTATTCAATTCATCTCACAATCGCTTGATTTGTTTACATTCTGCAGGCATTAAAATGAGGCTTCATTGTAGAAATAATCAAAGTTTAGTAATCATTTAAAATAAAATATATTGTAATTGCGTAGGCACGGAATTTAGATGCACAGGTAATACGCAAAAATAAAGCAGTTTTATGATGGATACAACACTAAATATAAATTTAAATGATCTTTAAAAATCACGATCTTTACACAGTGAAAAAAAATTGATGCCATATTTTATTTTGCAGTGTGTCACATAATCTCTTCATGTATCATAGGTGTAATTATTATTTCAATTTTTATTTAAAAAACTATCTTACATATTTTGCTGAAAATTGTTTTATACATTTTATGTGATAATTCGAATATTACCTAAAATTTTTGAAACATTTTGTGAATTTTAACTTCACTTAAACCATGTTTAAAAAATTAGGTCCCATAGGGCTCAATGTATTTCATTTTTTCAACCTGGGTTAAATCCAAAACTAATTGGGTGATATTATTAATTTTTATTCCCATATATCCCACATACCGTCTGAACAACATACTAAAATTTCAATGCAATAAAGTCATTTTTATGGCAGTTATTGTGTGCATGGACAGACGGACAGAATGACCAAAGTCATAAACACTTTTTCAACTATGTTGGAAAGTGTTAAAAATTGAAAAACAATTATGATTCCAAAAAAACAATATAAGAATAAATAAATCATTAGACACTATTTAACAAATCAAAAATGTATCTGAAAAATTCTTTAAAAATGTAATGTTATTAGTTTTCATGTCTGGCTTGGCAGGCCTGTTGTGCTCATATTTAAATGGTTCAGAGTCAGTCAATTTTTTAGTACAACCATTCATCAATTTGCACAGTTTCGGTATTGTACTATTTTAAGATTTGATGGTGGAAATAATTAAGGATTTGAGAGAGGGATTTGAAAACTTCGAAACGGAAAATATTGCAGATGTTCTTGAATCTGATGCACAATGGTGTTTTTAGGTGATATTTTATTTCAATATGGAGAGGATAGTGTTAATAACAAAACAGATTATGGTGATAACACTTTCAATACTTTCTTAAAGTAAGCAGGTACATGAAAATTAGGTGACAACAATTGATATGAGGGAGTTTTAATCCCTTTTCATCAGATCAAAACAGTGTCTTCTCTTAACAACCCCCAAGAACTGTAAGGATAAAAAAACAGTTGAATAGATATATTTGTAATTTCCAAGGTGCAGATTTGTAGTGGGGGTAACAGAACTACAGCCATAAACTTATCAGCACAGGTCAAAAAGGCAGTCACACCCTAGTCCACACAATACACCAAGTGAAAGATATGGAACATAAATGCATAAATTGGAATGAGATTTTCTATAAAACTGAGAAAGAAATTAAAATCTTTGCATTACTATTAAAAATAAGGGAATGGTGAGCAATTAGAGGGAGGATGATAAAGAGATAAAGATAGCAAAATTGTGGAAATAGTAACTAAAATGAGTGAAATATGATAAAAGCACCAAAGTCATAAATGTTAGAATAACCATATTCAAACTCCACGAAAATATGTAGTAAGTAACAAAATGATGGAAACAAGCTGTTTCGGGTTTAAATTGACTACCGTCACCAAAAAACAAAACTTTTAAAAAAACAGTTAATTAAAAGGTAATAAATATACAACAATCATTAAAAAAATAACAAAAATTAGGAAAAACATCCTGTTTTTTAGGGCTACATTAGTTACATAATTCAGATAGCATACAATCAAACTACATTAAAATTACTAAAATAAGAGACTGGAAATAAGTAGAATCTGAACAAAAAATTAAGGAAGTTACCAGTATTGGAAGTTATGTGAGCTATTTATCAACTAACTTCAAAAGACATGCAATCAAATCACTTTAAAGATAGCAGTAAATGTGATAGGAAATAAGATTAGATTATATAAAAAATAATGGAAGTAACTGGTTTCGGAAGCTATATAAGCTAATTTCCTACAAATGAAATTGAATAGCATACGATCAATACTAAAAAAATTATCAGTCGGTGAAACTTGAATTAAGAGTAATATTACAAATTGGAGGAGTTACCAGGTGTTGGAAGTAATATGAGGTAACTATATGAATTAAAGGCATTCAAACAAACTGCATTAAAATTGCAAGCAAATACGACTGGAATTAAGAAGTATATTCAAATAACTTGCAAACAAATTACTTAAAATGTACCTGAACATAAAACTGGAACTTAGAAGAATATGAACAGAATAAGGAAGTTACTGATTTCGAAAGTATATTAGCTTACATTATCAGTTAAACTCAAATAACAATTGATCGATCTATTTAAACACTAGTGAATAATATTGGAATTAAGATGATCAAGAAGTTGAAAGAAAACAAATGGTTTTGAAAGCTATAAGAGCTAACTTTTAAAGTCAACAGGGTTTGCACAATCCTTAAAAACTCCTTAAGAACTCCTTAAATTTACATTTTATCTTTAAGGTCCCTTAAAACTCCTTATTTTAGTCAAAATCCCCTTTAAAACTCCTTAAAATTTTTGCCATTCTGATTCCGAAATGCAAAAAGAAACTGAAAAAACAGCTGACTGTTCGAAATTGGCACTATGAGGAATATTATAAAAATATTAGAGATCACTATTGTTTTTGTTTGTTTTTTAATTTCTTTTTTACCTCAAAATCTGAACTTCATTAGTGGTATCAAAAGTAGCAAAAAAAAAAAAAAAAAAGAAGAGGCACCTTTCACCTTCACCTTTCACCTTCCCTGAAAAAAAAAATAATAATAATAATAAATAAATGAAATGAAGTAGAAAAAGACTGCAAGATTGTTGATTAGAGTAGTGCACTTTCCTTTTGATGAATTTCTATAAGTTTCTTTTTTTTGACAAAGGTAAACTTTTGCTCAATTATACTTTGTTTGGTGTCAGTTTGGGGTAAAAAGTTCTAAAAATTTGAATTCTTTAAGAATTTTTGTTCTAAAATTAATATTTCCAATTATAATTATTCGGACTGGGACTTTTACGTTCCTCATTAGCGAGAATGATGTTTTCACTAAGTGTTTACTGTTTATGAGTCAGTTAAGTCAAATCACAGTTAAGGAGAGTGAAAATTTTGCTTTTTTGGAAAATATTGCTTATATAAATAGAGGGTTTGAGCGTGTTACCTATAACCTCCTTAAAAATTTTTAATATGCCATTAAGAACTTCTTAATATTTTTTTAAAATTGATTTTGAACCGTGGTCAAGGATGTGTATGGAGGATATTTTTCCAGGCTAAGGAGGCATAAAGAACTGCTGTTTTATCATTTATAAGATTAGCAGAGTTCAAACAAATAAATGCTCCTTCCAAAAAATCTAGTTTAGATGTAGTGCAGGCATGAGCAATGATTGTAACATGCGAAAATTGAAAAGAGTGATTTTCAGACCAACATTGTTGGAAAATGGATGACATATATGTTTTGCTTAATGACCATCCTGGAATGTTTTTTGATAGATGCATACCTCGAGAGCTCTTTTTGTTTATCAAATGTAGTGTAGGCCGAGGTAAATCGACAATTAATAGAGTAAATACCACTTTTACATAGTTATGGAATAACAGTTTTAACTAGGAATGTTACAAAACCAAAATAGATCCGATACTATCAGATTATTGAAGAACCGATATAATCTGATACTGATACCAATATTAGATTGCTATTATAATGTATAACAAATTCATAATTGCTCTAAAATTATGTATAAAACTTATTTCAACCATAATTAACTAGACATCTTCATAAATATTAAAAAATGAAAACATTTATAATATGTACTTGTTCATAGCTGCCAATGCTTCCAATCAGGCTTCCGGAAATCTCCCATCCTCCCATCCTCGGCGGGTTTAAAATTCTGTGACAATGACCAATTTTTGGAAGTTGCCGTCCCCTCGGACTGCCTTGAGATTAGAAATTTCGTAAACAGGAACAAAAAAAAAATGTCATCGTAAAAATTATGGCGAAAGCCGCCCTTTCCCGTGCCATGAATGAAAATTGAAATGTTGTCACCTGCAAATCCCCTAACTTAGCTAGTGTGCATTTTCAATGCCTTCTTTCTAGGAGAGCTGTCAGGCCTGCATTGTAGCCACAGGTGCTCATCCCTCATCCTCCACCCAGTGAATCCAATTACTGAACGAAAATGTGATAGCGCACTCACGATCGAAGTGACATGTTCTGCTCTCCCATGACAAAATTTCAGATTTTCACCTGATCAACAATACCAATGCTTAAACCCGAGTCAAGCCCGAAGAAATTATAAATGTAGAATGAACTCTGTCTGAAGATAACTACGTCTCGACAGGCCGAAATGATTTGTATTCAAATATGGTAAAAACAAATTTGTGATAATTTTGTACTGAGAATTGAGTTTGTTTTCTTAAACATTTATATTTACATAGCTGAAATAAATGGAATAAGTTCATATATTCAATTTAGATCCATTGAAAAAAATTTCAAAATAAATATGTTTGACCCTGTCATAACGGATGGTTCAATCCGGCCCGAAACAGTAGAAAACTCAAGCCTAGCCCGGGCCTAAACCCAAACCCATGCAGAGCGCTATCCCCTTTTAACTCTTTAAATCCCAAGCTATAAAATTTCCATTTGCTGTAATAGGCGGGAATACGTAACAAATTTGAATTTTTGGAATGCATTCTTCTAGTTTCAGCCAAAAGTATTTCCATTTCTTCCCCACTTTGGTTTCAGCTTTAAAACTAATACGTTTACAATTCATTCATGCCATTTGTTCCAGTTGTCTGACAATTGAAGTTAAGGTATGAAACATCTATTCAGTTCAAGAAGATTTTAATCTTAATCCAGTCACATTCCCTAGAAATTAAGAGTGTGAATGAGGTTTAAACTGCTTAGAGACAAGAGGATTTATATGATTATTTATTTATCACTCCTTCAAGTTACCAAACATTGGAAAAAGGAGAGATTCCTTTCATCTCTTACCCTCCTACCTCCACCCATAGATCAGAATTCCATCGGATTCGGTCCTTTATCAGAGACAGCATTGGCGAGTTTGATAGCTGCGGTTAAGCGCTGTGGGGGGTGGTGTATGAATATGCAGTTATTGCACTTCATTGTGGGGCAGTTGGTTCTAATTTATTATTGTTGTGCGATGTATTTAAGCACTTATCTAATGAATATAATAAAAAAAAATACTTAGGAGGATGGGTAAAAAATTTTAATAGCCATCCTCAAGGACAGGCTAGATTTTACCGATTTCCCGAAGCCTGCTTTCGGTTTACCCGGAAAGTTTCCGATTTTCGGGCATCATTCCGATCTTCTGATCGGAAACAGATTTCTTCCAATTTTTCGTTGACAAGCTAAAAGTCCCTACTTTTTTCCAATTCCTTAACAAAAATTTCTTAAAAATGTCCCCTCTTTATCTGAAAATGATAAACAAATTTTCTTCACTTCCATTCTGGCGACTTGCAGATGTATTCCATTCACATGGAGAATAGCAGTCTTAAAGATGTATCAACTGGCACTGGGTACTTATAACACTCAATGATTGGATGAATTATTTCGTGGTAAAGTAAGTCATGTGCAGAGATGCCAACTTTTATGGATTTTCCATAGTTTGTACGGATTTTTACTTCATCTTAAGGCTTTATGGACATTACTCCCAAAACTACGGGAAATCCCGTGAAATCCATGCATCCTACCATTCAATCCATATTTCCTGCTTTGCTGAGAGTCCAAAGTTATCAGTTTGCATGAATTTTCTTCTAATGATTTCATTTCAAAACAATAGACCTAATTTATTTTTATACTGCGAGTAAAAATAAAGAAATATCTTACAAAACAAATTATATTTCTCTTAAATTATAAGATTGCACAATTCAGTCTTTTTTTTTTTTTTTCCGGGCTTTACTGAGAGTACACAATTGCCTTTTTCCATCTATCTCCATTCCCTTATTATTGCATATTAACTTGACTAAACTAGCTTATTTTCATATTTTCATTGATTATAAAGGTTAATTTTTAAATTATTTTTATATTAATAGTACGATCGTGAAATTCAGTTTTTTTAATTTCTTTGCGGCCGTTGCCGAGAGTACACAATCATCCTTTTCCGTCGATCTCCATCTCCCTATTGTTGTATATTAACTTGACTAAACTAACTTATTTTCATATTTTGGTTGATTATAAAGGCTAATTTTTTAATTTTCACATAAATAGTACGATCGTGAAATTCAGTTTTTTTTTCGCGAGCGTTTCCGAGATTAGGCAATTATCCTTTTCCATCAATCTGCATCTCCCTATTGTTGCACATTAACTTGACTAAACTAGCTTATTTTCATATTTTCGTTGATTATAAAGGTTAATTTTTTAATTTTCATATTAATAGTATGATCCTGAAATTCAGTTTTTTTATTTCTTTGTGGCTGTTGCCGAGAGTATGCAATCATCCTTTTCCTTCGATTTCCATCTCCCTATTGTTGTATATTAACTTGACTAAACTGACTTATTTTCATATTTTGGTTGATTATAAAGGCTAATTTTTTAATTATTTTCACATAAATAGTACTATTGTGAAATTCAGTTTTTTTTCATGAGCGTTTCCGAGATTACACAATTATCCTTTTCCATCGATCTCCGTCTCCCTATTGTTACACATTAACTTGACTAAACTAGCTTATTTCCATATTTTGGTTGATTATAAAGGTTAATTTTTTAATTATTTTCACATAAATGGTATGATCATGGAATTCGGTTTTTTTTTGCGGGTGTTGCCGAGAGTATGTAATTATCCTTTGCTATCCATCTCCCCATTGTTGCACATTAACTTGACTAAACTAGCTTATTTTCATATTTTGGTTACTTATGAAGGTCAATTTCTTAATTATGTCATTTTTCCTCTATTAGCCTTTTGTTCTCTTTTTCCTATTTTAGGTTATTTTATCCATTTTTTTGAGTAAGATGTATTTATTTTAAGATGATTTTGCATAATGTCGATGAATTTGCCTAAACTAGTGAATTTTTTCCTGTTTATTAAAATTACCGATTTCCAGCCAAAAATCTACAGATTTTCAGATATTATTGAGTTGGCAGCTATGCATGTTAATGAATATTTTATACGCTCTTCTAAAAATCATAGTAAAAGTATGATAGTGAAATAATGAATAATTTACATTAATCTGAACAGAGTGAAAAAATATTTCTGTAGGGAATAGGGAAAAATGTATAAAATACAAAATTTTGGCTTGTAATCACAGATATAAGAGTAAAGAAATACACAAATAAAAAAAATGATATCATGAATAAAAACTTTTCTGTCAATCGTACTTCTAATGAGACGCATTTGTACATTGCTACTTATGTCTGCTGACGAATTGTAGTAAACACTATTTAATAATCTCTGCATTTTTGACAAAAATCATTTGTAGCAGAAAACATTCATGGCAGCATTTCAGAAAATTATCGCCTGCTGCCATGGTTATGCAATAGTTCAATGAAAAATTGCTGAAGAGGCAGAAAACTGAAAAAGAAAGCCTTTTTATGTAAACTGATGGATAAACTGAGAGCAAACCCTTCACGAGTTGAGCCACCAACAGATAGGGAAAAAAAGATGCTTTGGATGTGAGTTTAGGAGGTTTGGGGCCCCGAGCTGCTAAAAGGTTATAAAAAAGATCATTAACTCTTAGAATATGGGTAGTAGGGTGCACATATACTGCATAGGGGCCCTAAAATCTTGTCGTCAACCGTACTGGTTATGAGCCTGTGTCTTTTATCTGATCCTATTAAAAAGGTGTAATTTATGCAATTAACTAGACATACAGTAGCACACCGTGGGGTATGCTATACTACTTGATACATCAGTTATGCACTGAAGTGTTTAAGTGTGTAAGGAAATTTTTTAAAAAAGAACCACTGTTCCGGTGTGGATACAAACTACGAACCACCTATCTGCAAACTTTCCACTTTGCCAGCCAACTCTTGATCATTTGAGGTATTTAGGGATCTCCCCCACCCGAGTAGGGCTAATGACAACCCCAACATAAAAATTGCATCATGACTATGTCACTTAACAGTGATTGAAACGAAACATTTTGCGATCATTAAGCTATAAATACTTTTTATGCATGATTATGTCAAATTTTGTCCTATGCTGCTATGTTAAAAAAATATAAAATGTCGAGTACATTTCAAAGTTTTTGCTTGAATTTCAGAAAATTCTATCAAGTTATAGATTTTTTGTTTTCAAAGTTGACTGTAAAGTTTCGTGAGAATTTATTAATATTTGTGACAGCTATTGTATATCACAGACAGACAAATGGATATCATGTTATAAATAGTTAAAACGTGTTCAGAAAGGCTCTAAATCTAAAACCTATATTGGCATCAAAATTTCAAAATCAAAAAGTTTTGTGAAAACAATACCTTCTCTATACTATATTTTTTTATATGAGAATAATAAACTAGCAAATAAGTTTTACTTTGAGGCAAAAAATATATGAACCCCACACTTAACCTCTTTAATCCCAACATTAATTACCACAAATGCAAACATTAATTACCACAACACAAATGCAAAATGAAATTAATAACCACAGACATCATGATCATCATCTTGCTCCCATTTTGTTTCGTTTTGACTATGACTCAATATTAACACATGAAATCAGGGTATTCGCAAATGAAGAATGCCAGTCCGAATAAATATATTTGGCAATATTGGTTTTAGAACAAAAATTCTAAAGGATTTCAACTTTTCAGAACATTTTAGCCCAAATTGATACTAAACAAAGAATAATTGAATAACATTTTTGTAAAGTAAAAGGAACTTGCAATTTATCGGGTAGATGAGGAGTGGATCATTCATGATTTTTCCATCTCTCTTTCTACTTTATTTATTTATTGTTTTTCAATATAGATTATAGGAGCTATTTTCGTTTTTACATTTGACTTGGTTAATATAAAGAGAATTTTACAGGAAAAAATGCAGTAAAATAGTAAGATAATGAGGCTGAATATTAAACTATATTTTAACTTTTGTACAACAATGGTTAATTATATCCATTGTAATAGCGAGATTTAATCAAATATAAACCTGATATGGAGAATAAAATTCCTCTCCCCCACCCCATGGATTTCTTTCGGAGTTTTGGAATTTTCTAGCCAGTACACCACTTAACTCATCCATGTATAAAATTGCCCCTTTTAGAAGTGGGTAAACAGTTTCAGGCATACATGAAAAATAGCAGGAAATCTAAGCATTGTACAGTCATGAAATTTGGTACACAGATTTTGTAGGACCCGGGAAGGTGCACCTCATCGTTACCTTATTTTATGTTATTTTTTATTATTGTAGCAATTTTATATTTCAAAATGTCGCAATAAGTAGTTCGATTAGCAAAATGTCTCCTAAACTGGCAACTCTGTCTTCAACTGTAAACACAAAGTGCAATATTGTTTTGACTATACTAATGGACTGTATTGGTTTAATTATAAAGCTTACAAGTAAAACCTTATCTACTTTTATGTACATTATAATACAACATAATCCTACACCGTAACAGATTGCCCCATGGCAGACCCACGACAGACCATACTGTCGATACTAAGATGAAGTTGACAATCCCACAGCTACTTCCATGAAGGTTCAAAGTAGATAGACAAATTCTTTACCGGTGCTCGCCCATTGACACTCGCCAATGGGCGAACTCTACCAAGAAGGACGCCAAGGCTCAACATACCGCCCCGCGTTGACATGTTGCAGTAACATTCAACTTACAATCTGTACAGAAAAATATCTCATACTACACGACTTAGATAAATAACTTAAAATGAGAATAGATACGTAAACATCTAAACTGTTACATGATAAACACAGAATACAAAATAAGTGTAAATATTATACTACATTTTAAGCTCTTCAATAGGTAATATACAAATTTTGGAGATAGCTCGAGTAAAAACACCTGTGGCAGTTTTAACTCTAACTACTCGCACCTTATCATCCGGACCAGGTATGATTTCTACAATTCTTCCCAGAGCCCATTTTAAAGAGGGTAAGTTATCTTCCTTTAGGAGTACCATGCAACCGGTTTGGACATTATCCTTTTGAAACATCCATTTGTTTCTTTGGTGCAAATGATTAAGATAGTCCCGGTGCCATTGGTTCCAAATAGTTTCCGTTAGCTTTGTTACTCGTTGCCATCTAGATAGTCTGTTATCGGCTAGTTCTAATAGTTGAGGTTCTGGAAAGGAGTCAATTGCACGACCAATCAAAAAATGAGCTGGTGTTAGCACTTCAAATTCATTAATATCAGATGATAAGGGAAACAAAGATCTTGAATTTAGAATACCTTCTATTTGAGTAACAACAGTTAAAAATTCTTCTACTGTTACTCTAGTAGTGCCCAAAGTTCTTTTAAGGTGATGCTTAAACGATTTCACTCCCGCTTCCCATAATCCGCCAAAGCTGGGTGAACGGGGGCAATGAATGTCCAATTGATGGATTCAGATGACAAATAGAAAGCTAGAGTTTCATCCGGTTTGCATACTAATCTATGTAGTCTTTTTAGTCCTGACTTAGCTCCGCCAAATGCTGTACCATTGTCAGACATAATGGTAGAGCTTTTACCTCTTCTAGCAAAAAATCCTTTGAGAGTGGCTAAAAATGCTTCAAAAGTGAGGTTTGACACTAACTAAATGGATTGCTTTGGTAGCAAGGCAAATAAATATGACTACATAAACTTTACTATAGATTCCTTTTCTTTGATTTCGATATTTAATTTGAAAAGGCCCACAAAAATCTACCCTACTATTAAAAAAAGGGGGATTAGGTGTTACTCTTTCTGAAGGAAAATTTCCCATTATTTGATTAGCTACTAAAGGCTTGTTTCTGAAGCCTCAAAAGTGACTGTGGTTCTACATGCACAAATTTTCTATGATAACATTCTACAATTAATTAACTTCGTCTGTGATTATGAGGCAGGATAACAGGATGCTCACTAGAATAATTCAACTTAGAGTTTTGCAAACGTCCACCTACTCTAATGATTTCCTCAGAGTCCAAAAGGGGATTTAAGAACCTTAAGGGACTGTTACCTGTAAAGCCTCCCCTTTGTCTTAGGGATTTAATTTCTCTTGGAAATTTGCTATGCTGGACCTGCTTAATTCAAAACCTTTCTGCATCATTTAGCTCTTTAGCAGAAAGGGGGTCCACTTGTTCGGTGACTTGTGGGTTTACAGTTGCTAATGAATCTGAAAGAAAACTTAAAATTCTAATTAGCTTAACCCAATTGTTACTAAGATCAAGAAAGTTGTACAAAAAGTCATTAATCTGGGCAGTCAAGGCAGAGGTCAATAGTTCATAAGTGTCTTTAGAGTCATTTAAGATTCTGGTTGGGGTCAAACTAGGTGATAAATGTTTCATCTCTCTTAGAAAGGTCTCTTCGGTATTAGAGGCTAAGTCATCGTTATTCTTGATTGCGATCTCTTGGGTAAGGAAATCAGGACCATTCCACCACAGACGATTGTCCGATATTTCACCTGGGTCCAAACCTCGAGAAATGATGTCACCAGGGTTGCCTTCTGATGACACGTGTCTCCAATGGTAGTGTGCCGAATATCTTTGGATCTTGGCTACTCTGTTTCCTACAAAAGTTTTTAGTTGATAAGCTGGCGTTCTTATCTATGCCAGGGCAATAGTCGAATCACTCCAGATTAGATTGCATACCTGCGAGCCCAGCTAACCTCTAGGGTCGAATCACTCCAGAGAAAGACTTCATTGATTTTCAACTTCAACGAACAAAGTACATGAACAATTAATTTTGCTAAAGGAAGACAGGCTGAAAGTTCTAATCTTGGAATGGAAATTGTCTGCAAGGGTGCTACTAGAGATTTACTACTAAGGAGTTTTGACGAAATGTGCACTTGAGTGATGCACTGTACATAAACCACCGCTCTGTAAGAGGACTCGGATGCATCGGCGAACTCATGCAATGCTAGTTTTTCAGCATCTGGCACTAAGATATAGCGATCAATATGAAGACTCTATAGACTTTAAAGTTGTGGTGAACTGAAGCCAAGCATTTGCAAGATGTTCAGGAATGGGATCTTTCCAGTCTAACTTGTGAAGCCAAAGCTTCTGCATAAATATTTTCGCCTTTACAATTACAGTCCCTATTAAGCCAAACGGATCAAATATCCGAGCTATATCCGAAAGTATGGATCTCTTGGTTATTCTATTGGGTTGCTCCATAATTACTTTGAATGAAAATACATTCATGTTCGGTTTCCATAAAATTCCCAGAGCTTTAGTTTCCTGGGCAGATGTGAAGGAATAGTCTTCATCATGGTTGGCAAGATTAGTCAGCAGTTCAGAATTGTTGACAGTCCATTTATGCAAAGTCATTCCTCCACATCTCAAAAGTCCAATGAGCTGGGATTGAAGTTCCTTGGTAGCAGACAGATTATCTTCTCCCGACAGTATATCGTCCATGTAACAGTCCGTAAGGAGTACTTGTGCTGCTAGAGGAAAATTTTCCTCTTCATCTAAGGCAAGCTGTTTGAGCGTACGAATTGCTAAAAAGGGCGCATTTGCGGTCCCATATATAATCGTCTGCAATTCATAGACATCTACAGGATCGCCTTCACCTTTCTTCCAAAATATTCTCAACAGTTTTCTTTGTTCGAGATCTATGAGAATCTGGCGGTACATTTGCTTAATGTCTGTCGTAAATACGAATCTGTGTTTTCTAAAATGTAACATAATGTTGTAGACATCCTCCTTCACTTCTCCTTTCATAAGAAGATCATTTAATGATTTTCCATTTGTCGAAAGCGAGGACGCATTGAAAATGGCACAAAGCTTTGTTGTTGACTTTTCGGGTTTGTATAACCCCATGGTGAAGTAAATAAAAGCTATCTGAATCATTATTTTCCTTTGGAACTTTTTCCATGTGATACAGATTTTCATACTCTTCCATAAAGTCTTTGTAAAGAGGTAACATTGCAGGAGTTCTCGCCAGACGTTTCCACATTGACGAGTGTCAATGGGCGCTCCATTATTGGATTCCATTATTGGATGAGCATTATTCTATTGAAATACAGCTCCAGGAATGCGTTGAAGGAAGGGTACTGATATACTGGTTGAACTTCTCTGATATACTGGTTGCTGTTGAGACTTCCCACAATTCCTAGCAGTTCAGATAATTCAAGATATCCAATGGCACCCTTGACCATCACACTTGGCATTCGTCTAGTATAACTTTGGATAACACACTCCGGAAGGTGGCTTTCACTGTTATAGTATCTAATGTAGATGCGGCCATCACTGTACCTCCAAATTAAAGCAGGATTCATGAGAAAAGACGACTTGTAGCCAATCAGCACTTCATTGTCTATGTTGATGAGCACATTGTAACTGCAGGGTTCGATCGTTTTGCATCAGAGGAATCCTGTACAAAGGAATTCTCACACATAGTCCACGGTGCAGCAGATGCCGATGAATTGTTGGAGCAGATAATGACACACCTGTAGCAGTGTTCATATGTTCTGCCAACTGTCGAGATGAAGCTCTTTGGTCCATTACTGCCATGCTGATGAGGTGTCTATCATCCTGTACTGATGTAACATTTTGTCATCCACTGCCAAATTTGAGACACGTCTGGTTTTCTTCAGTCCACTGTTTCTACACTCGTATCACTGTCGTGGCATTGTACTCCATACAAGCTGCTATTTCACAATAAGAAAAAAAAACTCTTCATGAAGACCGATTGTTCGTTCCCTTTCAAACTCCGTAACTTGCTCATATGGCACCCTCTGTCATCGTAGAAGCAAAGTGACTTCTTATGAAATGTTTACCACTGGCAGACAACTGTAGACTATTTTCAATGTCCCGTTACAGCTCTCTATTTATACAACTAAAACAGCAGTTCAGGCTAAAACAGCAGTTCAGGTGTTGCTTAGCCCATGTATGCTTGGTGACTCTGAAATTCTAATAATTTGCACAGCATACTCTAATTTGTATTTGCTGTAAGTTTCAGCTCAATTGCATGATTCCTTCATGATTTTGCAATTTTTACAAACATGAGTTTATAAATAAATTGGTGTTAAAGAAATTAAATTGTTAACTACAAGCAATTGGAAAAGCAGAACTCCTAGATATTGGCACATGTTCTCTATATAAGTTTCACAATGTAACATCAAAAGTTTGAAATTTTTGGATATAGACGTTGATGAGTTTACCACTGAATTGTTTGCTTTTTCCTTTTCAAAACAAGTGCTGCACAAAAGGAAGATTTTGCTGATATTCTGTCTCATTTGAATGTTGAAAATCATTTTCTTTCTTCTTCATAATGTTAGCTCTAGATAGCTTGCTATTGAACCAATGCTAAAACATATCATCGGACTATATAGTGTTGTTTTGGAATATTTCCTACAGTTTCTCCCTAAAGAAGTTGTAATATTTCATCAGATGCTGGATATAAAAGAATAAGGCAGTATCTAAATGATTCTAATACACCAGCCTATATGTAATATATTGTTGCATTATCTTTTACATTTACATAGTTTCTTTTGTTTTTCCAAAGTGAAGGTCTTTTTGTTCACATTTTGTATCTAAATATAATGAAGTCCTCACTAATTTGCTGAAAAGGTATATGAAACCTAAATCTATCGTAGGAAAAGCTTAAAGAATTAGAGGTATCTGATGGGGTAATTTTTTACCTATAAAGCAAATGGAGATTGATGCTGCTGTAAGAAAAACTCTTGCTTCGTTAGATGAAGCAAAATCAAGACTTGTTTATTTGAACTTTAAGCAGTGCTACATTTGTATTTCTGGATACTTGCAAGCTGAGTTGTCTATAACTTCTGCAATTCTTGAAGATTTATAGATACTTCATCCATTGGTAAAGAAAAAGGGCCAAACTGTGAACAATCTAAGTTGCTTATGTACATGCATAAAAATGTTAAATTTAAATGATGATAATATTGACAAAATTATATAAAAGTGGGCATCTTATGAGTGTGGGGGTTATTTATGAATATTTGTATATTCAACATAAAGCAAATTAGAATGTTAAAAGTGTTAAAACCTTTACATATGAAAGAATTGATGTTTTAATGGGTCAACATTTTTGAAGTGGTACACATTTTTGGAAGTCAAAATTTCCATTTGCTGATTCAGGCTTATTGGACACTTTTCCATAGATATGCAGATACTAGACATGGTTTCCATATAAATTACGAGAATGAACCTTGATGAAAAGACAACAACATGTAATAAAAATCCTTATTCGAAAAAATGGCAACACCAAGAGTTCAATTGGTGAGAAAATCTCACTCAATTTTTAAAGTTCCCTCAAATTTTAATCATTGTTCACTTCTTAACAGGCACTTTGACTGTTTCCATGTTGTCAAATTATTTACTTTCTCTTTTATATTTTCATTAAGAAGTAATGCAGCAATAAAACAGCTGACTCTTATTATATATAAATGAACCAGCTGCTATATTACAGTACAAGTTTACAACTCAATATAATACTAATAAAATCCTTACAATATGGGTGATTTAGGTGCACAAAATAGACATAGCACAACTACTCATAGATAAACAAACTTTGACACACAAATAATGAGACCTTTAAATGACAAAGTGATTTCAAATTCAACTTACCCGAAAAGAACTTGCAGCTGTATATAATCCACATTAGGTCCTCCACACATTATATTTAGACTAAATTTTTAGGTACTTACGTATTATCGCAACCATAACAAAACGTAATTGATGTATCGTCCAATAAAGGTCCCGATCGATTCCAAGGACAACATGCAACAAAGTGATCTGTATGAGGACCCACGTTCGAGCGGGCTCGAACTGGTTGGGGGACGTACGCACCGCTGGGACTGTATCGTCAGACAGGCCGGCTTCGCCGGACCAAGTCACAGAGCATACTAGACTCGTTTCTGGGACTCGCTTCTGGGTTTTTCTCAACCAGTTCGAGCCCGCTCGAACGTGGGTCCTCATACAGATCACTTGGCTGCATGTTGTCACGGTCCTTGCGCCGTGCGACGGTCCCAGAAGCGAGTCTAGTATGCTCTGTGACTTGGTCCGGCGAAGCCGGCCTGTCTCACGATACAGTCTCAGCGGTGCGTACGTCCCCCAACCAGTTCGAGCCCGCTCGAGCGTGGGTCCTCATACAGATCACTTTGTTGCATGTTGTCCTTGGAATCGATCGGGACCTTTATTGGACGATACATCAATTACGTTTTGTCATGGTTGCGATAATACGTAAGTACCAATTTTTATAAGAGAAGAAATATTAGATATATCCTACTGTGATACTAAAGCTGATCTGCAAACATGGATGCCAAGCAGACATATCGCCATGCTTGATGTCACATGAAATTCATCTATAGCTTTTATATATACAACATGTAATAATCATAAAATTTTAATCTATGTAGATTACATGAATGCAAAATATTTTCATAATTAAACTAATATACCGAGGATTGCATACAAATGCAATTTTTCACAGAAATGCTGTAAAATAGCAATTTCATTAATAAATAATACATGGTTTGAATTTTTTTTGTGTAAATAATATGAAATTATTACAAAAATTTTAGCGAATGCAAATAGATGCTAAAAGTGAAAGTGAGAAAAATTATCACTGATCATCACGTTACGCAGTGGGGATTGCGTCGATTTTGCAATCTCAAAGAAATAAATTTTCAGAAAAACAGCAAAACTCCAATCTCAAAATTCATGATATTTTTGTGAAATTCGTGGATTTTTTACAAAATCAATGTGTAAAAATATGAATTACTTAATTTATATAGCGTATTTGTCTATTTTATAGCGTGAAATGCACATATAGAAACTTTATATTGATGTCTGCCCACTATATTCATAAATGACCTCAATATTTTTAACACTTTACAACATAGTTGAAAAGTGTTTATGACTTTGTTCATTCTGTCTGTCTGTCCTTTTGCACGATAATTGTCATAAAAATGAATATTAAATTGAAATTTTAGTATGTTGTTGAGATGGTCTGTAGGACATATGAGAATGTAAGTTGTTGTTGTTGAGACCCAGACCGTCCGACCTACCAGAAAGGTGTAAGGTAACTGTTTGGACGGCCGGGAAGTGCCACCCAATTTAGACCGGAACCCAGTGGGGGAGGCATCCACAGGGACCGTACCCTCCTTCCCCTACCACCAACCTCTCGGAAGGACTTACAGACCCACATGTTTAACGTGATCGTACTCCGCATGAACACGGCGGCAGTTGTGGCAGCGTGCAAATCCAGCGCGCAAACCACCGAGCTATGAGAATGTAAGTGAATAATATCACCCAATTAGTTTTGCATTGAACCCTGGTTAAAAAATGAAATACATTGAACACTATCGGACCTAATTTTTCAAACATTATTTAAGTGAAGTTAAAATTCACTTAAAAATTTTAGGAAATACTCAAATTATCCAATAAAATATATATAAAAATTTCAGCAAAATATGTTTGGTAGTTTTTTAAATAAATATTAAAATAATAATGACACCCATATAATATGAAGAGGTCACGTGGCCCACTTCAAAATGAAATATGGTATCCATCTTGTGTCAAAATCATGATTTTTAAAGTTTTTTAATTTATATTTAGTGTTGCATCCGTCCTAAAACCGCTTTATTTTTGCATTTTTTCTGTGAATCCATATTCTGCACCAACGCAGTTACAGTATTTTTGAGTTTTAAATGATCATCAAACTTTGATTATTTCTACAACGAAGCCTGACTTGTAAAATGAAAAAACTTGAATTGAATGAAATGAATAACTTGTGAATTGACTGTAAAATGTAAACAAGTGATTGTAAGATGAGTTGTATAAGAATTGCTAATTTTTTTTTCGTGAAAAATTATTTAACTCTGGAGTCTAGAATAAAAATGTATGAATGAAATACTCGCTGCTTTTACACAGAGAGCCAGATGAATTATATATTGATGATGCCATTTAAATAAAGTTTGAATGGAGTTTTAAGCATGGTGTTAGGACATACTTTTACCTCCATGGTTTTAATTTTCCGAGTAAAATAAATTATTGTAATTCTGTGATAATTAAAATAATATTGCCGCTGAATGTATTGTATTTTAGAGATGTTTAAATAAAATTACAGTTGGATAGTGTTTTATAATCAATGCTTTATGCATGATTGATCTTTCTTGTATTTACATTTAGTATTGCATCCCTTCCTAAAACCACTTTATTTTTGCATGTTATCTGTGTTTCTAAATTCTGTGCTTGTGCAATTGCAATATTTTTTATTTTAAATGATTACTAAACTTTGATTATTTCTACAACGAAGCCTAATTTTAACGTATGCAAAATGTAAACAAAACAAGGGATTGTAAGATGAGTTGTATAAGAATTGCTGAATTTTTTAATGCTAAATTATTTAGCTCTGGAGTCTGGAATATAAGTGATATGAATGGAATATTCATTGATTTTACTTAGATAGAGAAGCAAGCGATATAGCATTGCTTTTTTTGATGAAGTTTTAAGTTTCCAATTATTATACTATGATAATTTTAAAAATATCAATGTTGAATGTATCACATTTTAGAGATGTTTAAATGAAATTGCATTTCAGTTGAAAAGTGTTTCATAATTAATGCTTTATGCTCAGAAATGGCATCACATAGGTCAGGTATTTCAATAATTTTTTAATCTATTGCCCCTCCCTATGCTGTGAACCTTGGAAATTATACAAGGTACACTATGTACAGGGTATAAACATTTTCATGATTAAATTATAAAAATATGTTTAAATGAGGAATGTCTTGCATTTTCATTTAATACTAGAACAGTGGCTATTTTTAGTCATAATAAAATTTAATATTAAATTTTGTCAACTTGTTATACCTATCCAGCAGTTCTAGTGTTAAATTTAAATTATTCCAAGAAAAATACATAATAAATTGAAAGTTACCAAACAATTAATAATAAATGAATAATTTTTTTAGGTATCAAAGTTTACCAGAAGAAACTGCACAAGTTACAGACCTACATGCAGCAGATATAGTTCTAGAAGTTTTAACACCTGAAGAAGTAGCCCCAGAAGCTGATGAAGCAACCCCAGAAGCTGATGAAGTAGCTTCAGAAACTGAAAAAGCAGCTCCAGAAGCCGAAAAGGTAGCTCCAGAGGCTGAAAAGACAACTCTAGAGACTGGGGAAAAAATGCCTAAGGATAATGGAAAAGTCACAGAGGGTAATGAAAAAGCTCCAGAGGATAGTGAAAAACTTCCAGAATTTAATGAAAGAACACCAGAAAGTAAAGAAAAAACTCCAGAGGGTAATGAAAAGGCTTCAGAAGAGGAAAATGAAAAAGCTTTAGAGAGGAATGAAAAAACTCTAGAAAGAAATGAAAAAGCTCTAGAGAGGAATGAAAAAGCTCCAAAGAGGAATGAAAAAGCTCCAGTGAGGAATGAAAAAGTTGCAGTGCGGAATGAAAAAGTTGCAGAGAGGAATGAAAACGTTCCAGAGTCTTCTGAACTAGATACAGTACCAGTGGAAGCTGTGGTAGTTTCAGAGGATGTGGCAAGACTTGCAACTGGTCAAAATCTAACTCCTCCTTCAGGACCTGTTAGGAGATCACAAAGGCAAATCAATAAACCCGAAAAAGACAATCTGAAAAGAGATGCATCATTTAAAATTGAAATAGATGATACTAATATTTTACCAAGTGAGAGAAACATGACTTGTGAAAAATCATCTGAGATAAATGCTGTCATAAAAAAAAAGTCTCCTAGAAAAGAAAATAAGACTATAAAGGATATTTCATTGAAGAAAATATTGCAAAATCATGAAATTGGTAAAGATTCAATGCCGTCTAAAATTCTCAAGAAAAGTAAAATGTCAGAAGTAAAAGTAACCGTTGAAGAGCCACAAGAAATTGGATTAAAACATAAAGTAAACATTTTAAAAAATAAGGGGCTAGAAAGAAAAATTGCTATAAATGTAGCTAATATGGAAGCCAGAAGAAAGCGAGCTAATTCAGAACCATCTAATGATTTTGGCACTTCTGCTTTGAATAAAGAAGAAATAAAGGAATCGGTTAAAAAGAAAAGATTACGAAGCATGTCTACACTAAAATCGCCATTATCAAAAACAAAAAAATGTGACAAATTAGATATCGGTACTAATCCTAAGAAAAGAAAAAGAAATGTTCCAGCTCTGTCTGATAAAGGAGAGATTCCTAAAACTAGCATGAAAAAAAGGGAACTAATAGATAAAGGTAAAAGAAAGAAGTGTCTTTCCTTGTCCGAGGAATTTACAAATGAAACTCTGAAAATAGAGAAAAAGCATTTGCCAGTTGATTCTAAAGCACCTACATCTAAAGGTCCTTTGGTTGTTACGAAGCCTAAGCAGAAGAAGGTTTTGCGAAGAGAAAGTTTACGTTTGGCTATAAATGAAGATGAGCCACCATTATTCAGTCAGCCTGATGTAATGATAAAAGTAAAATCTGATGATCCCTTACACAAAAAAGAGGAAAAAGATTTAGATGGCAAAGTACAAAGTCGGGGTGTTACATTAAGTAATACAGATAAATCTGTGGTTCAAACACCCATTACACCATTAAATGTTGCTAGTTCTTTCGATCCACTGGAAATAAAAAAAATAGATGTTGGTGTTAAATCAGAAGAAATTCCTCAAGAACATTATACTCCCATGAAAGAGTTAAAAGATGTGAAAGAAACAGATTTAAGTATTACTGATTATTCACTTGAGGAACATGATCTCACTATTGATTTTGATACAAAAGATATAGATTCTGAGAACTCTTTACATATTGATGAAAGTGTTGAGAAAGATGATTCAAGGGAAATGCTTGATGAAAATGCTAATAATCATTTGACTGCAAGTTCAGAAAAGACATCTGTTGCCTCGCCAAAAGATAAAAAGGTTGATTCCCCAAGGATTGATGATCAGACTGATACTGTAGGAAGTGAAGAGGTGAATGATGTACCCAAAGTTGTTCAATTGAATATAGATGATTTAGATTCTGATAAACCAATAGCGGAACGCAAGCCCCGTCGTATTATCAAGAAGAAAGAATTTTTCGAAGACATTACTTCAAGAAGTTCTGCTCAAACTAAGAAATCAGGTATAAAATGTTTTGATTTAAAATGTTTCTTCTGTATAATACACGTGAAAGATTTAAATAAGATTAATAGTTTTCGATCCTTAAGGCAAATAAATTGATAGTACTGAAATTCATTATTAATTTTTGTAGTCAATGTTTAGGCGACTAATTAAATATTTTGTTTTTATTACTGCAAATAGCTATGGAAACGTCTAATAATTTTTGGAAATTTCTTATTAAATTGCATAACTAGTGTTTTTTAAATGATAGTTATTTCAAAATATTTATAATTTTATAAATTATATATATATATATATATATATATATATATATATACATATATATATATATGTGTGTGTGTGTGTGTTATTGATAAAGTTCAAAATGAGAATAAACTTAGCTTGAAATGAAATTGAAGTTGCACCCAATTTGGGCTTTATCCAGGTAAAGCATGAATTATCCAGATGATTCTGGTTAAAGTTGTGTATTTCTTCACTCAAAAGGTTCTAAGTGTGCGCTGTGCATTTTTACTTTCCTTGCAATACATGGTAATGTTTAGGGAAAGTATTGGAATCATGTTGAAAATCGCAACTCGAGTTTTCGATGGATCTGCATGTTTCTGGACCTCTAGCAGGGTTCATCCTAGGTGTTTTTCATGGGGCGGCCTGTCCCGCTGCCCTCAAAAGTAAAACAACCCACTCTGCCTGCCCCAGTACTACAATTTTGCGCCTTGAGGTTGAAAAATGTCGCCCCAGTGGCCCCTTTTCAAAATGACATCTTACCATGTATACTCAAATTATCAAAACATCGAGACATGTGTGGAAACCCCAGGCCGTCCGACTCGTCCAGAGGACATGAGTAACTATTTGGACGACCGGATCGAGACATGTGTGAAGTTTTTTTCCTATTCATTATTTATTAAGGCCCCACGAAAGTCACAGCAGTATTTGAAAACAAATGAATGAGAAGTGTACTAAACTGAACATGTCCAGCGAATCCTCTGCCCCTCGGGTTGAAATCGCATCATATTCATTTCTCCCCAACCCAGCCTTTAAATTCCCACTCGCCGATGGCGATTCAACTTATAAAAACTAGCGATTAATGAAATCCTGAGCAGCCTAACTGTAATAGCCGAAAATGTCTCTTTTCCTAAACAATCCCTCTCTGGAGCTAGAAAAATCTGCCAT
Source organism: Amaurobius ferox (assembly GCA_951213105.1). Classification (NCBI taxonomy): domain Eukaryota; kingdom Metazoa; phylum Arthropoda; class Arachnida; order Araneae; family Amaurobiidae; genus Amaurobius; species Amaurobius ferox. The sequence continues at coordinate 145,409,606 of OX578133.1, read as the reverse complement.
ATATCTTTATTTATTGCAGATCTTAATTTATTGCACTTGCAGCCGAGAATGAGTGCAATCCACATTCCTATCTCATTCCTCCCCATGATCACGGATGTGCTTACTTTTGAGGCATGCCCATGCGCAGCGCATTCTATTAATTTACCCTACCAACGCCCTACCAAAATTCAGAGTGCCCCCACTTTTACATACTGTACTAATAGGGTTTCATCTTTTTACACTTGCCTCAAATTTTAAACAGCTTTCAAAAGCAGATGCACAAACGGAATTAAAATCGTGCATTAAAATAAAAATGGTGTGCAAAAAAGGCCCCTGCTATTTCACCTTGTGAATTCATTTATTGGTTGAATATAATATATTCTGCATCATGATAAATTAAAAAGATTAATCTATATGTAATAGTTTCAGGTATACGCTGCAACTGGGGTCACCAGGTGCTAATAAAGGGCATCAACCTTGGGGAGGGGGGGGGATGCTTTTCCAAGCTAAATTGTTATTCTACTTCAACTTATACATGTACGGTCCATAAATGATCAAACGGTAAATATGAACGAGAATGGTGAAAATGGTGCGTTTGAAAGCTACTATGCTGTTCAGACATATATCGCAAGAATTTTGTATTTTTTTTTTGACACACAATGTAGAAATTTCAGATTTCCTAGATTATACCCTGTTTTAAGTTATTAATCTGTCATTGAGAATGTAAAAAACTAAAAATGTTTGTATTCCTAAACTGTTTACAGTTTAGTTGTGTTTTTAGTAGTTCCAAGTGTAAATAATTATTGTCAATTCAAAGTTAAATCGGCTTGAGTTTCAACTTATCCGCGGCCAAAGTTGGTTCATGCTCTATCACTTTGATTGGAAAATTTGAGTAAAGCAATAAAAGGACCTATGTTTTTAGCGATACAAAATATTTTTTAAATTCAGAAACGTCAAAATATTAAATAAAATAACATTTCTTCAAAAGGATAAAGAAGATTCTTCAAAAGGATAGTTATGAAATAAACATATTGGGAAAATTTTGCAATAAAAATGGTTGCTACGTTCATAATGTCCAATTATATAACAGGAAAAATTACCGAAATAGAGGGATCGAGATGATTTAAAAGTTACATAGTAAGTGATCAAAAGTTAGAAACAAGAATATAAATTAATTAAAAATCATTGAAAATCATTGGTAAAACACCATAAATTAAAGAAAAATTAGTGGCTGGCATTATTAAGAATAAAAAAGGCATAAATATTAATAATAAATGCTGTATCAGCTTTAAAAAAAAATCAAAATGAGGGAACTTAAAAACTTCAGAAACTGGCATATTCAGAAATAATCAGTAATTTCGGCAAAAAATTAAAGCTGAAGACATTTTGAATTTTTGTGTTATGGAGAAAAATGAATTTAAAATTGCTCCCAAAAGTTTTTGAATGCTTAATGGTAAATGAATTTTTTTTAGATGACTTTGAAAACAATTATAAAACGCCGAAAAAGACCTATAACAAAAAACGGTAGCAAGATTTATAACAAGATTTATAAAAATGAATGACAATAAATGTTTAAAATATTCAGAAAGTGGATAAATGAAAAATCTAAATTTTGAAAACTTTTAAGAAATGGAAAAGATTGGAATACTGCCAGTGACTTATAGAAAACTTAGCTTTAGAAAAAATGCCTAAAATAGGTTTTGAAAATTTATTCAATGTCAAAAATGAGAAGAATTAAAGGTATGTTAACAATATTACTTATTAAAAAATAAAAATATTTCTGTGAATTCGTGTTATCAGAAAAACAACTTTAGCATTTTGTTAATCTCTTAAATTTCCCTTAATTTTTACCCCACCCCCCTTTGCCAAATAATCTACCTTACAAAACTAGATCCCCTAAGGAAAGTTTTTCTTGTTAGCAGACATAGTAAGAGTGCCTTGCACTTAACTGAAGTACTCGCCAGCTCAAGGTATGGAGAGAAGGATCGGTTGTTTGTCATGTCTGCCATATAATAAACTTGTAAATAAGTATGTGTAATATATCTGTAAATTTTTAAATTATTATATAAAATATTTAGGCGCAATTTTGTATCAAAGAAGTGGGGAAAAAAATCACACATTCTTCAGTTGTCAACAACTTTAAGAGGCATTGTTTACAATGGGCTTTATTGCTTCCCTTTAATTAATGTTCCTTGTTTCCTATCATAAAGAAGCGTATTAGCACTTGCATGACATATGAATATTTATTTAAAGCAGGGTTATTAAGCACCATTACCATACAGATCTGAAAATAACTTTCAAATAACCATCATTGTTCTTTTATGAACCCGGTATAAATGTTTTCACCTCATAGTATAAAAATTATGTTTGTGTATATAAAATGATGGTATAATGAGCATTTCTATCTACATTTCTGATCTTAAGTAAGCATAAATTTTATGAGGGTTCTAATTACTATTTTCAATTTGTGCAGTTACAAGAATAAATTTATAAAGATTATATTTTAAAGTAAGAGATATGTAATTGTAAAATATGAGTTTTCTTTATATTTGCAATTTTGTTTTATTAATTATTTATATACTTTTAATTTAAGTTTCAAAATTAATCACCCAATTTTTTTCTTTTTTAATATGGAAATTTTAAAAAGAGAAATAATAAATTTTTAATATTAAAAAATTAAATCTATTTGATAAAATTGAATATTTGTAATTTTATCAATTTGTTGCATATCTAATTAATTAAATAAATATAATAAATTTTTGCCCATTATTGCATGTTTTATTTTTTAACAGTATCAAACAATCCAATGCACCTTTTGGTTTTTAATCTTTTATACTTTTATTTGCACACCACTAATTATTTTATATAAATATGTAAAAGAGAGAAATTATGTGCATCTTTTTTACAATTTATGTGTGAGCCACAATATACAATGCATTCTTTAGCTAAAATTTATAATTGTGCCCTTTTGAAAATGTGCCCCTTTCGTATGCAATGTGCCCTTTGTCGATTACAGTAAACCCCTTTTTTGGAAGTTAGCACCCTGTTCTTTTGAAATCCTAGAATGAACCTTGCCTCCAGAACACGAAAACACAATTTTTATAGCAGGACGCCTGTGTGTGTCTGTCTGTGCAATGTATGTATCCACTCTAATTAAAAAACTAATGGACCGAATTTCATAAAATTTGGTGGGTTAGTCACTTGTGTGTGACCCTGGTTCTGATTAGTTTTTGGTATGATTCGGGAAAAAACAATCCACCTTTTTTCGAAATGACCCCTCAAAAATTACTGTATCCTCTCTAGCTGAAAAACTAATAGATCAGATTTTACAAAATTTAATATATATGTCACTTGTGGGTTACCCTGGTGCTGATTAGATTTTGGTATGATTCAGAAAAAAGTAACCTGCCTTTTTTGCGAAATGGCCTTCAAAAATCATTAAAATCTAAAATGAAAAACTATGTATGCTCAAATATATCAATTAAATGTTTGTTTTATGCATAATTTTTAACAATGACAAGAATAAGACCAACCTTATTGCACTAGGGCTAGCTGTTCTCAAGATATTTTAGTGTTTTCGCATTTTCGCTACGCCACTTTTGAAAATAAGTCCAGTTAACAAATGAGAACGAAAATTGAAAGTGCAAATTCAGTGTAATTTTAAATAATTAAGGATGTTATGGTGTGCATTTAAACTCCATTTAATGAATTATTGAAGAAATAAAGAGAGCTTGAATATGAGTCCACAGGAAAAGTCATGTGCTGCTCACATCAAATTTTTATGGTTCTAAGCATACAGGAACTTGGTCGTTTTACTCTCAGCTAATTGATCATTATTAATGGCTGCAGTGATATGTGTATCATTTAAAAAGTATTTTAATAAAACATTTTACGAATTAATTGTTTTAATAGACTCAAACAGATTTTATATAAGTGATGAGAAATATACAGGGAATTTTACAGTTCAGTTAATCACCACAAACTTTTTAATTTTGCATTTTAGTATTTTATTAATATTGTAAAAATTTTTATTATTTTTAATATTTTACATAATTAATAAATAAAATATAATATTCTTAGTTACTGTGAAATTGGTTTAATCCATACAAAATTTGATAAAATTATCTTGATAAAGTTGAAAATTTAAAATAGAACTAGCTGAGGTGCCCACAGCTAATTGCTGGTTATACAAAAATAGTTGATTAAAAATACCTGGCACATTCCCTGTGTTATTTTATGTAGATATTTAAATGTGAATAAGCATTCTTTAAAGAGATATTATAAAGTTTTTATTTTAATAGTGATTTTACTTTTAAGAACAGAGCAAGCTGCAGACACTACATTTTAATATAAACATCATTCCATGTCCATCTCGTAAACACGAGAGAGGGTTGCCATAAACATATTTTTAATACTGCTGTTGCCAGATATAAAATAAAGATATTTTAAATAACAATTATATTTTAATACACCCCTGTAATTGTTAATTTAAAAAAATAGAAATAAAAAATGTTACAGTTATCTACAGTATAGTCCAAATTTTCATTATAAAAAAAAGATTAAAAATCCAGTTTCATTCTTAAAATAGGAAACTTGTTAGTTCCAAGAGGTTTTGTTAAAATGTCAGCTATTTGATGTTGAGTTGGACAGTATTTTATATCTATAATATTTTGCTCATATTTTTCTTTTTTGAAGTGAAATCTGACATCTATATGTTTACTTCTGTGATTTAGAACACCCTTCCTAATTAATTCTATTGCACTTTGATTGTCAATATTCATTGTTGCTGTTATTTTCTCTCCAGTCAATTCTTCGATCAGTGCCTTTAGATATACTAATTCTTTACAACATTCAGCTGCAGATATATATTCTGCTTCGGTGCTTGAAGTAGCAACTATAGGTTGTTTTCTTAATGCCCAAGAGATAGGTCCTCCACAATAATAAATAACATATCCTGTTGTACTTTTCCGTGTTTCCAAATCTCCTGCATAATCAGCATCACAGTAAGCTTCCAAATTTGCATCACTGTTTTGGTTGTAAGATATTCCTAATTCAGCTGTTCCTTTTAAGTACCTCAGAATTCTTTTTAGATTTTCTAAATCTTCTTCAGATGGATTTTCTACCTGTCTACTACAAAAACCTACAGAGTAGCTTAGATTTGGCCTGGTTTTTGTTGATAAATAAAGTAGACTTCCAATCGCTTCACGATAAGGATAAGTAATTTTCTTTGTACTATTTCCTCTCTTATTTGAAAGAATAGGCGTATTTGATGGTTTTGCTTCAGACATTTGAAATTTTTTCCAGTACCCGATTTGCATATCCAGTTTGAGAAAGCTTTAAAGAATCCGAGTCCTTTTTCAGATCAATTCCTAAAAATGAAGAGGGTTCGTTTAATGATGTCATTTCAAATTTTTTGTTCAATTTCGCAAGTAAATTATTTATTTTATCTTTATTATCCTCTGTTATGATTCCATCATCAACATAAATTGCCAGCATTAATGTATTGTCCTTGTTAATAAAAATACACTGTTCAGTTTTTAAAGGTTCTAATCCTTCTTGTTTTAAAAAATCAGTTAAGGTCTTATTCCACGTAGTTGGTGACTGCTTAAGACCATATAGTGCTTTTTCCAATTTGCATATTTTGTTTTCTCTTCCATAACCTTCAGGTAAGTACATATATGTTTCTTCTTGAAGTACTCCATAGAGAAAGGCAGTTTTAACATCAAATTTCTTCATGTAATAATTCTTCTTAGTGGATGTTGCAAAAATAATTCTCAAAGAATCACTACCTACAACTGGACTATATGTCTGTTCAAAGTCTATTCCTTGTGTTTGTTCAAATCCTCTAACTACGAGTCTAGCCTTGTATTTGCCATCATCTTTGATTTTAAATATCCATTTGCTGGTTAGTATTTTTTTCCCTTTTAATTCTTTTTCATCTACTAAAGTCCAGGTTTTGTTTTCCTCCAATGACTTTTTTCTTCTTTTACAGCTTGTTGCCATTTTAATTTTTCAGGACTATTCATTGCTTCTTCAAAAGTTAGCAAAACATATTCATTTAATTTTTCTGGGAGTTTTTTCTTCCTTTTACCTTTTCACAATTTTTCTTCGGTATTTTCTTTTAACACTTCTTCTGTATCTTTATCTTTCAACAATTTTTCTATATCTTGCTCCTTTTCCACATCTAAATTTTTTATTTCTTTGTCTTCAGAAATTTCGTCTATTTCAGTGGTATCTTCATATTTTTCATCATCATCACCACCATTATCTGTTTCATTGTCATTTAAATCCAAAAATTTGAAGTCTGAAGAACTTTGTTTACATTGACTTTCTTTTGGGTCTATAAAGTACACATCTCTTGAGATTTTTATTTTTCGTTTTTCTGTATCCCAAAATCTATAACCATTAGGTGCATAGCCAACAAATATGTATTTTTCACATCGACTTTCAAGTTTTTTTAGATGACCTGTGATTTTTGAATATGCAGTTGATCCAAATATTTGAAGATTTGATAAATTTTGCTTTCCTCCAAACCATTTTTCAGCAGGCAAAGTGTCAATAGCAACGGTAGGACTTCTGTTGTGAAGATAAGTAGCTACATATAGTGCTTCTCCCCACATTTCTTTTTCTGCATTTGAATCAAATAGAAGGGCTCGAGTTTTATCCATTAATGTCCGATTTAGTCGTTCGGCTTTACCATTAAGTTGTGGTGTATGAGGGATGGTATAATTTAAAACAGTGCCCTTAGATTTACACCAATTTACAAGATTTTTAGAAATATATTCTTCACCATTATCACAGCGAATTTTTGCGACTTTTAAGTTCCATTTGTTCTCAGCTTCAAGGACATATTGCTTCAGAACATTCGAAACATCACTTTTATACTGCAGTAGATAAACTGAAGCAAAATGGGTATAGTCATCTAAAAACGTTATGAAATATTTACAATTATCCCAAGTTGATACCTCAATAGGACCAACAACATCAGAATGTATCAGTTCAAGTGGTCTTGTAGCTCTAGTGCGACCAACTCCAAATTTTTTTCGAGTTTTTTTACTTTTGTAACAAACATCACAATTTTTGCTTGAGATCTTCATCACGCAGCATTACGCCATTTGCAAGAGTTTTTAAAGTTTTTAAGTATTCTCCACTTAAATGTCCCATTTTTCTGTGCAATAACACAGCATTGTTTTGTTCAGTCAGTAATGCTTCTTTCTTATTCAAGTTCACTGTATATAAACCAGTCTGATTTTTATCACCTTCAATTATTAGGTCTCCATTTTTGAATACTTCCACTTTATTTTTAGAGAATTTTACAACTCCGTCATTTTCTGTAATTGCATTAACCGATAACAAGTTTTTGCTAAGATCTGGAACATATAGCACATTTTTAAGTTCACATGCATCACTTTCATAAGTTCCAGTTTTAACAGCTTTCATTTCTTGACCCTTTTTAGCAACAGATATATCAGTAAAAATTTCTATTACATCTTTAAGATTGTCAGAGTTCATCATATGACATGACGCACCTGAATCAACAATAAAGTTTTGATCATTGTTTTTATTTAGATCAGAAAGAAAAGTAACTTGTTTTTTCGTTTTGTTGCGGAAAAAACAATTTTCTTCTGTATGATTCCGTTTCTTACAGATTGAAAAAAACAATTTTCTTCATTATGATTATTTTTCTTACGAATATTACATCTTTGGCGATTTTTATCAACATTTAAATTTTTAGTTTTGGAGCTAAAGTTTTTTGTGTTCTCGTTAAATTTGTTGCACTTCCAGGACAAATGTTTATTACTTACACATGTAAAACAAGTCTTTTCCTTTGATTTGAAAGAAACATGATTTTCAATCTGGTTATCACTCCCTGCCAGACGATTTTCTTCATTTAACAGCCTCGCTGTAAGGTTTTCAATAGTTTTTTCCGATTTGTCTGCCAATTCCCAAGCACTCAAAAAATAGTTAAATTTTTCAGGCAGTGTAGACAGTATTTTTGAAATGATCATTTCATTATCAATTTTTTTATCCAGAGAATTTAGTCTAAAAGCTAAGTTTTCAATATGACTAATATGCGCGGAAATATTGGAACCTTTTTGAAATCGAAAGTTAAAAAATTCTTGAAGTGTAGAATATTTTTGTTGATCAGTATCACGGTCAAAAATCATACTTAGTTTTTTAAACATTTCACAAGAGGTGGTACAATTTAAAATATGCATCATACACTTACAATCTATTGTTGAAACAATCATATGTTGTGCTATAGTATCTTTCTTCTTCCATGCAACTTGTTCTTGTTTCTTTTCATCTAAGATATCCTGTCTGGTAACAACTTCGAAAACTCCTTTTGACTTAAAAGCAATTGTAACTTGAAACTTCCAAACAGAGAAGGTTTCTTGGTTTTTAAGTTTATCGATATGAAACAGTTCACCTTGTTGCTGCTCCATTATTATCACAATGCACTAACGTTTTTCAAAAATGATTTTTTTTTTTTTAATTAGGAAACTACTCTGGGTCCCATGACCTGTTATTTTATGTAGATATTTAAATGTGAATAAGCATTCTTTAAAGATATATTATAAAGTTTTTATTTTAATAGTGATTTTACTTTTAAGAACAGAGCAAGCTGCAGACACTACATTTTAATATAAGCATCATTCCATGTCCATCTCGTAAACACGAGAGAGGGTTGCCATAAACATATTTTTAATACTGCTGTTGCCAGATATAAAATAAAGATATTTTAAATAACAATTATATTTTAACACCCTGTTCTCACTAGCTATGTGGATAGGTTATCATTAATGATAGAAACCAAAATTGCTGATATCTGATTGGTCTAACATAACGTACAAAATATTTAGCCTGGGCTGTCCGTCTTCTACACAGACAGCTCCCAGTTAACGAGAGATATCAAGATTTATGATTTTGATCAAAATATCTTCCGAGAATGCTTTCATGCTCACAATGGGCGTGAAATACTTTGAAAAAAATAACATGTATTCAAAAAGTTTTTGGGGCAACCATTTGAATTTATTATCAATTCCATATAGTTATGAAATTAGGCCTGTTATAAAATTTTCAAAAAGTAAAACATTCATAACAGTAAACATTTAACATTTTTTCTTTCCATTTCTTTATCTTTAAAAAATACATCTTACAGAACACCTGAAAAAAAAAACAGATGATTAAATACTCTCTTTTGACAGACTGTTAATAAATTAATCAAAAATAAAATAACTTTATAAAAAATTATTTATAAATAAATTTGTCTTTCTCTCATTTTGACCGCCTTAATACTTATTCACAATGCATTATTTCTTCATGTTTTGTCTGATTTAACATTCAATATGAAATTAAGTGCAGCAGTGTTGAATAAACCTAGGATTACCCAAGTAGTGTTAGATAAACCTAAGTGTACCTAACCCTTTTGGATAACGCAGGCTTTACCTGAATAAACCTAGGTTTATCTAAATTCGGGCTTTAACCGTAACATATACACTATGTGGGAAAAGTCTTATGGATACCAGTAGTCATTAAAGAATCGTGAGTTCACTGCAAGACCAACAAAGTGACGTCCTACCTTTGCCTGAAGTGTTATCTTGAAACCTCTTTGGCATGCTTTCAACAATTTTGTAATAGCTAGTTGCAGGTATATTGTTCTATTTCTCCTTCAAAGCAGTTATAAGGTGAGATGAAAATTGGATGTGTCATTTTGGCTAGTACTTGACGTGCAAGTTCATCCCAAAGTGCCTCTATTTGATTAAACTCAGTGCTCTGAGCAGGTCCACTCACATTTTAGTCTAAGCTTTCTTATTATTTTGATTGTAATGCTATTATAGTTATTTAAATTAACATTGGAAGGTATAGCATTCTTCTTCAGGGTGGCTACAGAATCTGGAATTCAGGGAAATGTTAGAGAATATTAACATTGTGGAAAAATTAGGGAAATATCAGTTAATTCCTAAAAAAACCTGTAAAATCACAGAAATCTGAATTTTTTTGGTAATCTCAGCTTTTTTTTGACTCACAACAATACATATGTATAGAATTCCTTATTCGTGTTTCATGTGATGGGAGACAGCCTACTGGACACCTGAATAAAAAGAGAGTTTTAAAATTTCAACATTTATCAGTGATCCTTCTTATCTAAATTGCTTTGAAAGATGTCAAGATATTGCATATGACAGGAAAAGCAGATTAAAAAAAAATAGTTTCTGCTTATATGTAATTTTATTACAGTAAGTGATATTTAACTATATGAATACTTGACTGGAATTTACAGAACACTGCTTTGTTTATAGCTGAGTTTTATAGCTTAACTAGAATTTTAATGCTTGAAGAATTAATATTTGTATCACTGTTCTTATATAATTCTTGCACAAATACTATACTTTGATTATTATTTCAATGCTGAAAGTAATTAATTTTAATTTATTCTTAATTATCACTTTACATTTTATTAATAAACTTTTTGATGCTTGTGAAATTGATATTCAGTAAAAGTAGATAGTAATACATATCAGGGAATTTTTAAAGATATTATATGGAAATCAGGGAAATATCAACAGGGAACTATTTATCTGAGATCCTGTAGCCACCTTGTTCTTACTTGTTAATATTTTAACAATGGTAGTATATTCAGCTGCTGCATCTAATTTTACAAAAATATTTAGATACAGTCACTTGTTTTTCAATGCAATCCTTAGTTTTACTAAATAGAATTAATTTTATAAATAGTTCATATGATACAATGCGTTTTTTTTCTACTTTCTCAGAATTAAACAGACTTAACGAAATTTTCATTTCTACTTAGGCACACTCTAACAAAATATTCCATTCTACAATTCATATATCTCTTATTTTTTGCAGGATACTTTTAGAATTAGAGTTTTTCTTTGTATATACTCTAATTATTTTCGTTTTTGCTGCAATGTTCATATTCCTTTTTCTCATTCCAGTTCTGATTGAGACTTATTCTATCATTTTTACCCTGATTTTCAGTTTTATATTTAATCAAATTAATGTTGCAATCTTTATTTAAGGTTTGAAGTTGTTAGGTTACTATGCTTTGCACATCTGTTAGGCATTTATCAAATCCCAATTGACCTTTTAATAATTTAATTTATTTTATTTTATCAGTGACATTATTGATAATTTTATCTCTAATAAGTCTTTCTTTTATATCTCCAAATGAATAATTTACACTTATACGTTTAAAATCAGTTAGAAAATCATTAAAAGACTTGGTGATATGGTGATATACATGATCCATAGATCATTTTTGAATAGAATAATTAAATTTAAAAGTAAAGTATAAATGCCTTAAGGACTTAATAAAATCTTGAAACAATTACTCCATTCAAAAATAAACCCCAGCACTATATTTCCACTGATGGGATCGGATTTCCATGCTAATCACTAAGAATTGAATTAGCTGAACAATTTATATGAATTAAGTGAATTTTGTATAATGGTTTTCTACACAAATATTGATATGAGAACTTTATAAAGAATATATAAAAATCATAGAGTACACAAGTAAATTTCAAATTTGATAATTATAAAATAAATTTTACTCTTATGAAGAAGTAAAAAACTTTAACTTGATTATGTGAAATTATAATGTAATATTATTAATTATATATATATATATACACACACACACAGGGTGTCCAGTGCTATCGGTGCCCAATGGCTATTTCCTCAACCATTAGTCACAGAGATATACTTCCAATTGCAAAAATGTTTTAAATTTTAAAATCTATTATTTTAGAAACAGTTTAAATCAATAGATGCATTTATGAAAGAAATATGAACTATAAATTTTTATATGGTCCCCTGGTCCTACCAGTTATATTTAGGACTAGCCGACTTCGGCGACCAATCTGTTCTCTACCTTTGAAAATTCTGACCGTGGCAAACTCGTTGGCGCCATAACCCCGTGGAGTTAACAAAGTTTGTTTTAGTTTAATGATGTTAAAACTAATAATGAAATTTTAAGATGAAAAATAATGTTCTAGGGAGGGTTCTTGAAAATTGATTTGTAAAGTGAATTTATTCTAATGTTTGTGAACTGTGAGATTCTGAGTATTTATGTACCTGTAACCTTAGGAAAGGGATCCCTTTGGTGTGTACTCACAGCCGGAATCAGCTGTTCCTATGTTTTTTTATAGAGGTATGCTCCACTATTTTTTTTTTTTTTTACATATATGAAATTGTATCCGGTTGTCTGCATTTTTAGTATTGCATCGTAAATGACATGAAAGTATTTTTGACACTGATGATGCTGAATGTGAATTTAGTATTTAAGAAATAACGATGCTGCTTAGCGAAAAAAGTTCTTTTTTATAAAGATTGTCCCCACCACCACCCGATGCATAAATGCACCGTTACAACCTCCATAACTTTCTTTTTATTTATTGTTTTATTTCTTCAGTGTTTTAAGTTTTTTCATTGTGGTCTCAACCACCACCCGATGTAAACAATACATCGCCACAATTCAATCCAGCATAATGAGCCAAAAACCTTATAAAAAGCAAACACGAATTCGGTTTTTAATTGTCTCTAGGTCAAAAACCGTACAAAAAGCAAGCACTTATTTGGTTTTTAATTATCCCTAGGTCAAAAACCTTATAAAAAGCAATCACTGATGTCATTTGCAAATATAATTTAATACCCATGCGAATATCCTCATCAGGATATTTACATGGGTATCAAGAGCATGGCCCAAATATATCAGCCAGATACCACCAAACACTAATTCGGTTTTTAATTGTCCCTAGGTCAAAAACCGTCGCCATAGCAACATCGTGCATCCGCGTGCGCATGTGGGTGAAAAATCAAACAAACTTCTTTTGCTGTTTCACCGAGAAATTGAAAATAATGACTTACTTAAAATCCGGATCCTGCGGCTATTTTTTCTTATTTCTTGACCAGATTGGACTTGTAAGAATGCCTGATGTTTAAGCTTTCTAAAAATGTAAATTATTAGTAGAAATTGTTGGTACTTTTCCCGACGCGAGGATTTAAAAATGAAGGTTTGTTTTTTTGAGCCGAAAGTGACTTTTGTTTTAAAATCTTTAAAAAATATTAGAATTTGTCCTTGAGATTTGAAATTGATATATTTTTACTCGCAATTGTCTGCTCTTTTTCCTGTCGTGTGATTTGTTTTTTTCTACGACGTCTGGATGATGGAGAAAAAAAGGGGAAAAAAATGGTCAAATTCGCATAAAACATTAAATAAAAAAAATAATTAAAATTTAAAAAATCGGTTTTCACGTGTCACCTTCACCTCCTCCCCTGTCTCCGATTGCCAAATTTCGTAGCTCTGCGACGAACAGTCGCTGAGCCTATAGTGTATAAGACAGACGCACAGATAGACATTGCCTTTTATTATATAAGAAAATCATCCTCATACAATTTCATACAAAATAAAAAAAAATCATCCTTTTGCAACCAAAATTGACCGACTTATAGCTGCTTAACCCTTTCGGGATGGCGACATTCCGAAACTGACATGGCCTAAAGGACGGAGCGCTTTGTTTCCGAACTGTTCCCAAAAGACGGCTAATTTTTTAAAATCACCCGTTCAACACAGCATTCTACTTTTTTCAGGCAAGGAAATACTTATTTTCTATTTGATGTATGTTTTTCATACAAATTTTCTTTTATCAAAATATTAAAAATTTTAGTGTATATATGTTTTAGGTACAGATGGATAATTCTTTGGCATGTCCTTCCGATTTTTTAAAACTGTACCACATATATGAGTATTCTTAGACAACAAATACTTTGCGAGTGCAGGAGAGGTAAAAAATTTATCCAAATACAAAGTATATCCTTTTTCTAAAAGTTCACTTAGAAGTGTTTTCACAACACGTTCTCCATACCCACCATCAGAGCTTGATAATTCCGTGTCCTTTCCAGTATACACAAGGAAATTCCATATATAGCCTGATTCTGATTCTGACAATTTATATATTTTTATTCCATATCTGGATCTTTTCGAGGGGATATATTGACGAAATCCCAGCCTTCCTTTCCATGAGAACAAAGATTCATCAATGAACACATTTCTTCTAGGAGTGTATATAGATTTAAATTTTGAAACCAATGCATCTAACATGGGTTTCAATTTATCTAGTATTTGGGCATTACTATCAAGAGTAAAATGAAGGTAATGTAATATTCCTATAAATCGATTGCGACTCATAACTGAATTAAAAAAAGGAGTACTGATAATTGGATTCTTAGAAAAATACATTTTAAGATTTTGTTTTCTGACAATGCTCGTCAAAACTACTAGTGCGAGAAACACACGAAATTCATTTCCTGTCACAGGTGTAAATACATTTGAAACAGGTGGCATTTTCGATTTGGAAGGAGAGAGGAGATTTTTCTCCCATTTTTTGTTTGCAAACTCATTAGTAAGTTGCTTTTATGATAAATTCTACTAGTTCATCATCAAAAAATATGCTAAAAAATCAAGTTCCTTATCTAAATTAGGCAGCATGATATTGTGATTTATTCCAGGTATTTTCAAAAACTCCAAAGAATTCAGATCTTTCAAATCACATGTCCAAACATCATTCGAAAAAACAGCAACTGAAGCTGGGGGCGTTGTAATAATAGTACGCTCAGAATTTAAAGAATCAATTGTATTTTCAGATTCATCATCAGAAATAACACTGTTCCACGAATGTTTACTATCTGCATTGCTTTCATTACTGTCTGATTTGTTTACCATACGCGTATATTCTTCCACAGAAAGGAAACGTCTCAAACCAGCCATACTTTTATCCAAAATAACCTAATCATTTCACTGTCGCACATTCCTTCACCCCCCCCCAAAAACACTCTCTTATATTCCTGTAATTCACCAACGAAATCATTAAAAGCTAAAATCAAAAGGAGACCCGGAACTCAATTATAAAATTGTTGATGCTGTGAGAAGTGCTCTGTCTGTTTACTTTACAGAACCATGTTTCACAGCTCCAAATAGAGAAATAATTCATTAGATTCTCCTTGTTCCAAGGTCAAGCATCTGCAAAATACATTTAAGTTGCTTCTACAAGCATTTAATGCCATCTAGTAGACAAATAAATTCAAATGAAAACGTTTCACATAGAAACACCGATACATGCCACTCGCCGTTTAGGGTAAAGTTCTCTCCGTCACGAGTGCACGCCGTCCGTCCTTGAATGCAAGTTCGCAGCCAGCATGCAGGCTTGTCAACCGTTGCGAAAGGGTTAAAGTTGGAGCACTTTTTGTGCTGAAAAATGAGGGTTATACACAAGATAATTATATACACAAATCTGTTATTCTTTAAGTATTATATGCCTTTATTATTTTAGATTTAATGTGCATAATTTTTTATTTTCGTCTGCAGGTGCGCTGCAACTAGGCTTATTACTGGTTTATTACCGTATAAAAATTTAAATTTCGTAGTTTTTACACACACACAGAAATCACCGGCCATACATCAAACTGCCGTAAACCCCTGGGTTGGCTGTATGGTCTGGGCCTTTCACACACACAGAAATCGGCCACACAGAAAGCTACCATTAGCCTATGGGTTGGTCGTGTGGTCTGGGTTTTCTACACACACAGAAATGTATTTATTGACTTAAACAATAATGTGTTACCTCATTTATAATAAAGATCTTAGAAAGACCCCTAATACTCTTCTAAACAAATTACTATTCCATAAAAAGCTTTGCTTCATTCTCGGCATTATGTCAGCAAATGCAATTGAAACATAATACTTTTGAATACGGAATTTCAATATTTATACGTTCCCTTAAAGGTTGCCTGAAGCGGGACATTTTTATGTGGAAAAGTGACTTAAGTCATGTTTAATGCTTCATAACTCTGTGAATTTTGGTCATAAAAGGATGATTTTTTTTTCTATTTTACATGAAATTGTATGAGGATGATTTTCCTAAATATAACTGGTAGGACCGGGGGAGCATAGAAAAGTGTGTATTTCATATTTCTTTCAAAAATGCATTTATTGATTTAAACTGTTTCTAAGATAATAGATTTTAAAATTTAAAACATTTTTGCAATTGGAAGTATATCTCTGTGACTAACGGTTGAGGAAATAGCCATTGGACACCAATAGTACTGGATACCCCTGTATATATATATATATATATATATATATATATATATATATATATATATATATATATGTATATATATATATATATATATATATATATATATGTATATATATATATGTATATATATATATATATATATATATATATATGTATATATATATATGTATATATATATATATATATATATATATATATATGTATAATGTATATATATATATATATATATATATATATATATATATACTCTATAACAAAAATATCGACACACCAAGGAGTTGTCCGATTGTAATGAAATTTCGTATGCAAAGACATTTTGAGCGAACATGCAAATGGATAAAATTTGGTGTCCAATGAATAAATAGTGGGAGCTGCAGCGCATCAGAACTGCACATTCAGCAGGTGTATATAAAGAGCGATTCTGAATCTGTGGAGTCAAAATTTCTGTTGTATTTCAACTGCGGATATCTTACTTCTTTGGTAGTCATTTCTGGCACACTGACAATATAGTGATACGTAAACAACATTCTACGACCGGTTGTGTTACTGTTCCTTTTGCGACACCACGGACTTACTTTTCAACAAGATAATGCCTGGCCGCACACGGCATGTGTTGCTATGAATTATCTTCAAGCTTGCCCAACACTTCCTTGGCCAGCTAGTTCTCCTGATCTCTCTCCCATAGAGCACATTTGAGACGTTCAGGGAAGGCGATTGCAACAATCCCAGACTGTTGACGATTTAGCTCAACAGTTAGAGACAATTTGGCAAGACATTCCGCAGGACACTATCCGTGAACTTTATCAGTCTATGCCACACCTGGTGACATCTTGCATCCAGGCCAGAGTGGACTAACGCCTTATTGACTTCCTCCCTTTGTATATGGTCAAACTCTAAATCATTAAATTGTTTTGAAATTTTAATTGTTTTTTTTTCTATGTATGTTCTTCACATCCACCAATTTTTATTACAATCGGACAACTCCTTGGTGCTTTAATTTTTTTGTTATAGAGTTATGTATATATAAATATATACATATATATATATATATATATATATATATATATATATATATATATATATATATATATATATATAGAGAGAGAGAGAGAGAGAGAGAGAGAATAAGAAATGCAAAATCATAATATATATAACATATAAATATAAAAAATATATATAATTATATATTTTTAAATGTTTGAATAAATATAAAATGGCAGATAACTTATCGCTAAAATCACTGCCTGTTGTCACTGAGTGAAGAATTGAAGTCCATATTTTTGTGATTGTATGTGATTCATATTGAGTAACTAATGTTGTCACTATATATATCATGAATTGTAGAAAATAAATTTTTTAAATTATTGTTAAAAAAATTCTTGTAATAACACAAAAAATTAATGTGTCATACCAAGAGATCAAAAAGTTTTTTTGGCTGGATTAAGTCCAATTTTAATTAGAGTAAATAAAGCATTTATACTGATATTTCTATGAGCTTTAATGTCATTTAAAATGAGAACCAGGTTTCACATATTTGTCTTCTACAAAGGAAAATTGTCATCACTGCACCTTTATGGATAATATCAGTATGTTCAGGTAATCCTAATGCATGAGAAATTACTCTCATAAGCTGCATGTCATTACTGCACCTATATGGATAATATAAATATTTTCGAATTCCATTGCATGAAAACTACTCTCATAAACTCTCTTTGTCACAATATTGTGGAATATAATCTATGCTGATCTAGTCTTCGTAATGTCCAGCTATAATTTTTATATAAAGATTTTCATGAATAAGCATTTCACCAACTCAGAACATTGAAACGAGTCATCCTAAAGAGATATTCAAAGATACAACTGAATACTTGAACTAAAAAATATATATCAAAATGCTTCCCTTTTAAAATAGACTAAAATCTACCGTAAAAATTCCCCCCCCCCCCCCACACACACACAGGGGAAGCTACTCAATAATCTCTAACTGTCATTTGCGAAAGTTTATCATCCAATTAAAACAATAAAAAATGGTACAGTACCAGCTTACAGCTAGTTGCAGTGAATGTTGTGTAAAGTGGCATTTCAATTGGTTTGTTATTTGTTTTCAGACCATGGCATTCACTAATAACTACTTGAAATTTAGGAGGGATATTCCCCTTTTAACAAACTTTTGGGAGAATTTGCAAAACCTTGGGGTGAAAATTTAAAATTCCAGGATTTTTATTAGGAAAACGTTTTATTAGTAAAAAAAAATTAAAATACCAGGATTTTTATTAATAAAAATAATTTTTAATATTACAATACAAGAGACATACAAAATTGACGTTTGGTATCTTCAACCTTGATTTGAAAATGATCAACTTTATTTTTTAAATAAATTGAAAATTCTTTGCTTAGGAATGAAAATGGAAAACATTAGGGATGTCACGAAACCTAAATAGATCAGATACCAAATAACCAATGCTATCAGATTACCAAAGAACCGATATAATCCGATACCGATATTAGATTGCTATTATAGTGTATAACAAATTCATAATTGCTATAAAGTTACGTATGAAACTTATTTCAGCCATAATTAACTAGACACCTTCGTAAATATTAAAAAAATGAAAACATTTATAATACACATGCTAATGAATATTTTATACACTCTTCTTATTATAGTGTATAACAAATTCATAATTGCTATAAAATTACGTATGAAACTTATTTCAGCCATAATTACTAGACACCTACGTAAACATTAAAAAAATGAAAATATTTATAATACACATGCTAATGAATATTTTATACACTCTTCTAAAAATTATAGTAAAAGAATGATAGTGAAATAATAAATAACTTGCATTAATCTGAACAGCGTGAAAAAGTATTTCTATAGGAAATAGGAAAATATTGTAAACATACAAAAGTTTGGATTGTAATAATGGATATAAGAGTGTAGAAATTCACGAATGAAAAAAATCATACCATACATCAAAACTTTTCTATCAATCATACTTCTAATGAGACACTTTTGTGCATTGAAAGTTACGTGCTTGCAAATTGTAGTAAACATCATCATTTAATAATTTTCTCTATACTTTTGGCCAGTGGCGAATCGTGGAAGAGTGTGGCCCCTGGCGATCTTTTCCGAAGAGTCCCCCCCCACATGCACACACACATACTAAAAGCTTGTTTAGAAAAAAAAACAGAAAGGTACTTAAAAATAAACATGTTGAAACTTGTTCTATACAAATCTTGCTATGCTTTTTTTTTTCATCAAATAAACATACTTGAAATATTTGCACCCAAAAGTTTGAACAGAAATTAAATCAAAATGAGAATAGTAATATTTTATGAAATATTGAACGATACAAGTTTTTAAATATTATGCATTTTTATTTGTTAAACTGTGCAGTAAATATTGATATTACGTTTCAATACTAAATGATGAACTAAAACTTCTTAGGGTACTTTAAATTGGACGTTTTCTGGTTTTTGCTGCGGCGGAAGTATCAATAACATCTGTAAAATCTAACGTTTTAACAAGGTCGTTCTCAATGCTAAGAATTGACAGATGATTTAGCCTCTTTTCAATTATTACGCTTCTTAACCTTTTGCTTACGGGTGGCACAGCAGCATCAATCCAAAATGAAGAACCTCTAAAAAGACAGGTATTTGACATACCCTATCTCAAACAATTCGATCCCCCTTTGCAGGCATTGGCGCCCAATGCCTGCAAAGGAGGATCGAACTGTCAAATACCTGTCTTTTTGAGAGGTTCTTCGTTTGGGATTGACTCTGTCCCACCCATAAGCAAAAGGTTAAGTTGTTTTTGATTAGTTTTACTTTAGAAAATGACTTTTCCCCACTAGCATCGGAGATCATCAAACACAAATAAGTACGAAGTACTATTTCAACATTTGGAAGCGCTTGAATTAAGTTTTCTCCACATAAATACGAATACAAACACATTAAATCCACTTTTTTTCTCACCACAGAAAATCAAAAATTTTTTTTTATTTTAGGTAAAAAAAATTTTTTTTTTCCCTTAAAGATTTTGACTTCTATTTTTCATTCAAAATGAGGCCCCTTGTGAAGTGAGGCCCCCGACATTTGCCAGGTTTGCCAGTATGTTATTTCGCTACTGCTTTTGGCAAATATCATTTGTAGCAGAAAACATTCACGGCAACATTTCAGAAATTATCGTCTGCTGTCATAGTTACGTAATAGTTCAATGAGAAATTGCTAAAACGGAAAAGAAAGGTTATATATGCCTCAACTGATGAATAAACCGAAATCCAACCCATCCCGAGTTTTGCTGCTGACAAGTAGGGTCAAAAGAATGCCTTGCATATAAGCTCAGAAGGCTTGGGGCTCTAGATCAGTAACTTCTAAAACGTGGAGTAGTAGAAGGGTGCATTTACTGTACAGGGGTTTGAAAATTTTGTCGGCGACACTGGTCGCTAGCCTCTCACTAATCCAATCCCAATAAAATGCTGTAACTTATACAATTAATTAAACTTACTGTAGTGGACTGTGGGTATGCTATACTATTTGAAAACTCAGTTATTATACACTGAAGTATTGAAGTAAAGAATTGTTTTACAGAAACAAACCACTGTTCTATCATAGATACGAACTATGAACCACTTATCTGCAAACTTGCCACTTTGCCAGCCAACTCAGGTTCATTTGATCTATCCAGAAATCGCACTCTTACTAGTATCTAGGAGGGGATCTTCCTCCCTCCCAAGGAGCACTGATCGCATCATTAACACAAAAATTACATCTGATTATTTTTCACTACAGTGTTTGAAACTAAAAGTTTCGTGATCACTGAGCTATAAATAACCCCTTTTATGCATGATTTTGTCAAATTTTGTCATGCTGCAATATTAAGAAAAAAAAAATTTGATTAAATTTTGAAGTATTCTCTAGTTCTAGACCTTTTGTTAACAAAACCAAATATAAAGTTTTGTAAAAATCCATTAATATTTGTGGCAGTTATTGTGTATGCAAAAAATCGACCACAGATGGGCATCACTTTAAAAATAGTTAGAACATGTTTAACAAGGTCCTAACACATAAATTGACGCCATAATCTCAAAATCAAAAAATTTTGTGAAAATAATACTTTCGCTATATTATATTCTTTTGTATGAGAAAGTAAAAATAACTGGGAAATATGTTTTACAGAGATAAAAAAACATTACTGGATTTGACCTCCTTAATCCCATCATTACCATAAACGCGAAATAGAATCGTTAACTACATTATAATCGCCAACTCCATTCCTGCTCTGTTTTGTTTAGACTGCTGACTCAGTGTAAATAAATACTTTGTGAAAACAGTGTTTTCACAAATAAGGAATGTAAGGGTCTCCTGTCTGAATAATTATATCTGCGAATATTAGTTTTAGAGCAAAAATGATTAGAGTTCAAATTTTCAGAACTTTTTAGTCTAAATTGACATGAAACAAAGAATAGTAGATCTAAATTTTTGTAAAGAAATTGAAACTTGCAATTTATCAGGCAGATAGGGAAGCACATCATTCATGATCTTTCCATCTCCCTTTCTACTATCATTCATTTTTTTTAAGGAGGTGTTTTTCTTTTTTCTTTTCTACTTTTGATTTGGCTAATGAAAAGTGAATTTTACAGGAAAAGATGCAAGTTAAATATTTAAAGAAAATAGTAGGATAACAAGGCGAAATATTGAACTTTATTTCGCCCTTTTTACAACAATGGTTATTCATATATCTGATGCACTAGTGAGATTTAATCAAACATGAACCAGATATTGGAGAGTAAAATTGCCACTCTCCCCCAACTCTCCTATGGATTAATTTAGGATTTTTGGAATTTTCTTCCAGTTATACCACTGGAACCACCCGTGCATTAAATTGTAAGTTTCAGCCTCCTGTAGAAGTGGATAAACATTTTAGGACATACATGAAAAATTGCCTTTGTATATAGTTTTGCAAGTCGCTTTCAGCTTTCTGCTTACCTAATAAAGGAAGAAGTTTGTGTGTGTTTATGTACGAAGTCTAACGGGAAATCTAACCTTCATACGGTCATAAAATATGGTACACAGGTACTGTAAGACTCGGGTACGTGCATCTCGATTTTTTAAAATTCGGATAAGATTTTTAGTTAATTTGTTTAAAAAAATCTCGATAAGGGTTCAAAAGTAGCCCAATTAGCAGAATGTCACTTAATCTGGCAATTTTGTCTTTAATTGGAACACCAAGTTTAATATTTATACTATATATCTGACTAGAAATGGTTTTATTTCGTTTAAGTCCCTTGTGGCTTTCTTGTCACCGACTCACTCAGTTTTAAAAAGAAATTTCCTTTATGTATCAAGAGTTAAAAATCTAAATACTGTTCTAAAAACGAATAAGCAACTAAATAACAGAAGAGTGGGACCATTAACTATAAATATTTGAACATAGCGCCAAATGACCTTCAACTTAAGAATTTTCCTTTTATGCAGATGTACAGGGTCCGATGGACTTATTGGCTTCCAGCGTCTATCTTTCTGTTTCAGAATGAAAGGCAGTTAAAGAAAACCATTTCTTCAATGCTGAAGTAAAAATAAAAAGGAAGAAAAAATATATTGGATTTATTTGTTTATTGCTTTTCAAATATCAGTTTATCTTCATTATTTGGGAAAATACCAATAATCGGATCAGAATCTGATATCAGAACACCCCTAGAAAATATTAACAAAAGAAGGAAATATATGCAGTTATTTTGTAAATCGCATAATTTTAGAATACAGCCCATTTTGAATTATCCTAGTTAATATTTGCATATTCAAAATATTTTGAATAACTAAAAATATTTTTTAAGTACTTTTAATAAAATTAAAATGAGGAGGATGTTTATTTTTTATTGAAATTAGAAATACAACTTTAGGCACAGATATACCAAATTCTAATTTATGCTTTTCAAATGTATTTTTAATGAGCCTTATAATTCAAAATACCTTAATAAATAAAAATGTTTTAATTTTGTTACCCTAAACATCTATCTATCTATATCTATCTATCTATCTATCGATCTATTGATAGATTATCTATCTATCGATCTATTGATAGATTTTCTATCTATATATACAGGGTGTCCCAAAAAGATTGAAATACGATTTAATTCTTTACCTATTGGAGATAAGTGGGCAATGCAAATTTCAAAAATGTTAAAAGTAAAGTAGGAAATAAGACTACGTTAATGAAATAGTCCTCCCATTAATTTTCAAAAAGTTACACTTTTTTAAAGTTTTATACGACCCCCTTAAACAAATTTGGCCAATTAGAAAATGTTTATTTTTAATGCAACAAGATAATTAAAAAACCCACATATCTGTATCTTTAAAATTGAGCAAGTTATATTTAATTGAACATTGTGAATGGGGACCATATATCAAATTAGAAATGTAAATTTGTGACATATCACAAAAAGATAAAACTGGATGATAATACATAGAAGACATTTTTGCAAATTCCACGTAGGCTTACGATGCAATCATGGATTCATAAGTACTTTTTACATTGAGGCATGCCAATAAAAAATTTTGACACATTAACGTATTTTTGATCTAAACAATTTCCATCATCAATTTGTTTATGATCCCTATTATCACTGATGAAACAGCCTTTCACATGGCACGGAAAAGTAGCATAAGTTAGATTTTTTCCTTTATCATAATTCAGTTGATTTTAAAGATACAGATATGCGGTTTTTTTTAATGATCTTGCTGCATTAAAAGTAAAAATTTTCTGATTGACCAAATTTGTCTAAGAGGTCGTATAAAAATTTAAATAGTGTAATATTTTGAAAATTAATGGGAGGACTATTTCATTATAGTCTTATCATCGTAGTCTTATTTCCTACCTTACTTTCAACATTTTTGCAATTTACATTGCCCACTTATCTGCAACAGGTAAAGAATTAAAGCATGTTTCAATCTTATTGGGACATACAGGGTGTCCCAAAAATATTGACCTCGGCTTTTATTCCTTAAATATTGATCTTAGGCATATATAACAAGAAAGATCAATCATGCATAAAGCATTTATTATGAAACACTTTCCAACTTCCCATGCCATTTCTATCCTGTTGCAACAATCGCTTAAGCACTATAAAAAAGATATGAATTTGAAAAATCTTTGCCTAAATAAAACAAATGACTTAAAAAATTGAAAATATCAATAATTCCTGTACTCTTATATCCCCAAATCTTAACTAATATAACGTAATCAAAAATATAATATCGTTCATTTATAAAATTTATTTTATATCAATTTATTATTTAAATTGAATCAATTGAATGAAAAGCATCTGCCATATAAATACAGAGTTAATTCAGTTTTTAAGCATCATGACATTATTTTATAACATTTTCTTTCAAAAGTCTTTAGTCTTTCAAAAAATAATCGTCTGCACTTTGCTATTTCTATGAAAGCGTTTTCTTATTAATATCTCGGCAATACTTGAGAATACAAACTTGAAACATGAACAGGGCACCCGCAATGTTGCAAATAATAATTATACCAAATTTGAACAAGAAAGATCAATTATACATAAAGCATTGATTATGAAACACTTTCCAACTGCAATGCCATTTTATTTAAGCATCTCTAAAATGGGAAACATTCCTCGGTAATATTTTAAAAATTATCACAATACTACATTAATTTATTATATTTGAAAACTTAAAACTTCATCGAAAAAAATGAACTTCATTCAAATGGCGGCATTGAAATATAAATTACTTGGTTTAAGCATCTCTAAAATGCGATACATTCCTCGGTAATATTTTAAAAATTATCATAATACTATAATAATTTATTATATTTGAAAACTTTATCGAAAACAAATGATATTTATTCAAATGACGTCATCGAAATATAACACTCTTGGCTCTCTATAAAAGCAGCATTTCATTCATAATTTTTTTTCCATTCATTTTATTCATTACAGTATTATAATAATTTATTTTATTTAAAAACTGAAGACCATGGAGGTACAAGTAATTAAACTCTATGCTTCAAACTTTATCGAAAAAATCGACTTTCTCTGTGTAAAATCAATGACTATTTCATTCATATCAGCTATATTACAGACATCATGAGCTAAATAATTTTGCGTTAAAGAAATGCAGCAATTCTTATGCAACTCATTCTACATTTTTTGGTATTTACATTCTCCATAAGTGCAAATTAGGCTTTGTTGTAAAAATAATCAAAGTTGGATAATCATTTAAATTTAAACTCAAATATATTGTAATTGCGTTGTTTCAGTATGTAGATGCACTGAATTTAAGCAAAAATAAAGCGGTTTTAGGATGTATACAGCACTAAATATGAATTAAAAATAACTTAAGATGGATGCCATATTTTATTTTGAAATGGATCACGTGATCTCTTCATATAAAAGGTGTAATTATTATTTTAATTTTTATTTAAACTGAACATATTTTGCTGAATTTTTTTTTATATATTTTATGGGATAATTTGAATATTTCCTAAAACATTCAAAGTAATTTATGAATTTTAAATCCGCTTAAAAAATGTTTGAAAAATTAGGTCCCATAGGGTTCAATGTATTTCATTTTTTCAACCCGGGTTCAATCCAAAACTAATTGAGTGGTATTATTCATTTATATTCCCATAGGTCCCACAGACCGTCTGAACAACATACTAAAATTTCATTTTGATAGTCATTTTTATGGCAGTTATCATGCTAACGGACAGACAGAATGAACATACAAAGTCATAAACACATTTCAACTTTTTTGTGAAGTGTTAATAAATTACAAAGTTGAGTAAAAAAAGGTACAGAATTTTATGAAATTGATAAAATTTGAAACCAGGCTGAATGGACTTGCGTCAATGAACATTCACAGTGAAGTGGAAATTGATCCAGACCAGATAATAAATGCTCTGACTACAAAGAACAGGAGGCTGGACTTCGTTTTATGAATATGTATAGATCATAATTGAATAATATAACAATATGTAATCGTAAGAGAGTGGTTGTAAACAAGTATACAGTATAAAGCAGACCAGAACAAATAATTTTATCTTCATCTATTTCGTAATTTGTGTTGTATTGTATAAATATCTACTACTTCTTCTTCTAATCATTTAATTATCTTGCACTGCACTGCAGAATTGTTAGTAATTTGATAAAAATAAATGTACAAAAAAAGACAACCACCTTGTTAATTGATATGGCCTCTGACCATTTTTTCTTGGAAAATTTATCAAGGAGTCATCCTCCTTCATAAAAATTTTGTGCACCACTGCCCCCCCCCCCCCCCCCCCCTAGGAATATTCTAGGTGTGCCACTGCCTACAGTTAGGGGTAAATACACCTAAGCACAGTTACAGTTATAATATAATAATCAGTAACCCTTATACAATGTTCCTTGAAATTTTCATATTATTAAATTGCTGTAAGTTGTTTTTTATCAATGCTTATATTCTAATCAAAACAAATGAAGCATTTATATATTTTTATTATGTTACTATCGGTTACCTAGTACTAAACAAATGTTGAAAAAATATAAAAGGGAACGATGCAGTGCATTTTAAACTTTACTAAGTAATCAAGTTTTAAATAATTTTATTTTGTTGCTAGGTGGAAAGCAGAAAGCAGCTGATAAAAAGTCTCAAAATGAAGAAGAGTCTAAACAAGGAAAAAGGAACACCAAACGTAAACCTGAAGTTGATGAATATACTGATGAGTCATCAGAAGATGATCCGGAGAAATTGTGGTGCATTTGCAGGAAACCACATAATGATAGGTATGTATATTAATTTTATGATTCTATAAATTTTTCTAGTTTGAATAGGGTATCTTATGTATGTGTGCTTTTATCTCAAAATAATTAATTTTAAACATTAGCAGTATTTGCAGCTTTGATGAAGTTTTCAAAAAGGTATCAAGATTAGGCATATAATTACTTTTGCTGACTTGTTTATTTTTTTATTGGTTTTCCCATTTTCAATAGAAGATTCTATTTAATTTGCGAGTTCACAATATTGTAATTCAATATGTTATAATAATGTTTTGATAATTATATATATAAACAGTAAAATTGTTCTAAAATCATTAGAGGCTCAAAATTCGTTCCTTAAGCAGATTTGATTTATACTGTGCAGATTAGCATTTGCCATTCACCAATTGATGAGTAACTTTTAAAAAATGGCCATTAAAAAATTGTGGAACATTTGACAAAGTTGATGAGTAACATTTTTTGTGCTCAGTCAAGTATGATGCTAGGCAAAAACATTTATGTCATCGGTTCTGAATTGTCAGATTCACTGTTCGCCACTTTCTAAAAATTTGTATACTGACATACTGCTGCGAGAAAGTCTCTGAACAGGGTTGCTGCAAGTAGACAGGTCGAAGAAAGGAGGGAGAAAGGCTTAAAATCGACTGCAACATTTGGCAAATCAAGCCCACTTTGTTAGGCGAGGAATCCATTTCGTCTATCATGATGTACTAAAAAAAAGTAGTCGATGTTTTTTATCCAACAGTTAAATAAAAATTTCATATTAAATGGCATTAAATTATAGATTAACTTAAAAATTTCTCATCATTTATACTCAGAAAATAATTTGTTGTTATAGACGACAGCTCTATTAGAACAATCTATTGAACAAAGTAGTTTTAGATATTTTCTTTTAGATTCGGGCAGTTTTGGGAGAGAAAAGCTTATGATTTAAAACTAGAATTTATATCATTTTGTTTAAAACTAAATTTCGAATTAGATGAAAATTATTACAGTTTTCAGTAAGCAAGATATCAGCAAGTTACATAATTATTAGTCAGCAAAAAGGAAAAGAATAAATAATAAATAGGCAAAATTATGACTTAAATATTCATTCTCTTCATGTATGTGTGCTTTTATCTCAAAATAATTAATTTTAAACATTAGCAGTATTTGCAGCTTTGATGAAGTTTTCAAAAAGGTATTAAGATTAGGCATATAATTACTTTTGCTGACTTGTTTATTTTTTTATTGGTTTTCCCATTTTCAATAGAAGATTCTATTTAATTTGCGAGTTCACAATATTGTAATTCAATATGTTATAATAATGTTTTGATAATTATATATATAAACAGTAAAATTGTTCTAAAATCATTAGAGGCTCAAAATTCGTTCCTTAAGCAGATTTGATTTATACTGTGCAGATTAGCATTTGCCATTCACCAATTGATGAGTAAGTTTTAAAAAATGGCCATTAAAAAATTGTGGAACATTTGACAAAGTTGATGAGTAACATTTTTTGTGCTCAGTCAAGTATGATGCTAGGCAAAAACATTTATGTCATCGGTTCTGAATTGTCAGATTCACTCTTCGCCACTTTCTAAAAATTTGTATACTGACATACTGCTGCGAGAAAGTCTCTGAACAGGGTTGCTGCAAGTAGACAGGTCGAAGAAAGGAGGGAGAAAGGCTTAAAATCGACTGCAACATTTGGCAAATCAAGCCCACTTTGTTAGGCGAGGAATCCATTTCGTCTATCATGATGTACTAAAAAAAAGTAGTCGATGTTTTTTATCCAACAGTTAAATAAAAATTTCATATTAAATGGCATTAAATTATAGATTAACTTAAAAATTTCTCATCATTTAAACTCAGAAAATAATTTGTTGTTATAGACGACAGCTCTATTAGAACAATCTATTGAACAAAGTAGTTTTAGATATTTTCTTTTAGATTCAGGTAGTTTTGGGAGAGAAAAGCTTATGATTTAAAACTAGAATTTATATCATTTTGTTTAAAACTAAATTTCGAATTAGATGAAAATTATTACAGTTTTCAGTAAGCAAGATATCAGCAAGTTACATAATTATTAGTCAGCAAAAAGGAAAAGAATAAATAATAAATAGGCAAAATTATGACTTAAATATTCATTCTCTTCATATTTTTTCAATCAGTTATAAAATATTCATTCATATTCATTTGAATAACTATTATCTACTATGTCCGAATCACTTGAAATGTCTTTACTTGAAGAAAAGTCTGAATCACTATCCGACAGATTTATCACTAATTCATCCACAATATCTTCCTTCAGTCAGTCTTTCTTCAATAAATGTTCTCTATTTTTCCAATGTGTTTGTTCGCAGTGTTTTTTCCATTCATTTCGTGTTACTTTTAAAAAGCTTCTTTAAGCAATAGTTGTAAATTGTTCAAACTTAAGTCACCTGCTACATTTTGTTCTCGGATGCAACATTTGACAGACGACCATATGTATTCAATGGGGTTGAGATTGCGATAATAGGGAGGTAATTTTGCAATTTCATGCCCTGCTTCTTTTAAAATTTGGTCCGCCATGTATGTGGTGGATTTGGGCACATGTTTTGAAATAATATGAAATAGTTCTGTTTTTCGCATTGTTGAGTTATGGAAAATTTTCTTTTTTCCAACCATTCAAGCATCGCTCCTTTAGTTGAATATTTTGTAGGAACGCGATCCACTTTTACTGAATGGTAGGAAGCATTGTCCATGCCGATTACACTATGAGGCTGCAAATTAGGCAACAGTTTTTCAATAATCCACTTTTTGAATTGTTCGCCTTTCATCTGCCCATGGTAGTCGTCACTACTTGAAGAAGCTTTGTAAATTAGCTCAGCTCCGTTAATAAATCCATCAGATAAACCTGCATGTACGACAATTAGACGTTTTTTAGAACTGGTATACATACTAATACCTTCAATAAAATCATCCTACCAACATTTGCCATGCTTTAAATCTCCATTTACCCAAGTTTCGTAGATGTAAACCAAACAACGTTGCTCCTCTCTGAATTTTTTTCAATGCTCTCAAATACTTATGCCTCCAGAACACAATGTCCGGCCTTTCGATTAAAATCTTTCGTGAGCTGATATATTTCTTCCATCGAAAATTCAGTGAATGTAGAATTCGTATGAGGGACTCTCTTTTCCATACAAAATTAATTTTTTTCTTTTAACACTGGGAGCAGTTTCCCAATAGAAGGAACACATTTCTCTTTTATGTAAAAGTCTTGAATAGTTTGTCTTATGACACATTTGTCAAAATCATCAATATTGCAGTTTCGATATGATGGTATTTTTCAGGGGTAGATAAAATACTTATCTCAGTCTCATTATTCGATTTCACCTCACATTTTATCTTTTTAACTGACATTGCTGAAACGCCTGTTGCTTCCGCAGTTCTCTTCATTGCATTTGAAATTGGTATTTTTAGAGAATTTGTGGTTTTTTTCCTCTTCAAAAAATGCCGTAACATTGTGGATTATTGCACGTGCTTGCGAATGGAAAGTCTTTCCACTTTTAAATGTAGTCATTTTTCAACTAGGCAAAATCTACAAAATGTGCAACACAGTGACAAGTTACTTCACATCTTAAAAAGACAAAGAATGCAAGCGTCTAGCATTGATCCAAGTACAAAACGAAATGCGACTTTCGTCAGTTCTATCTGCGCCAAATTGAAAAAAGCACTTTCCTTCACACCTAAAATGCAGTGGAGTAACCTGTTTCCATAGTGACCGCCACCAAAACGTCTGCTGTCTGGGGGACTCTCTCGTGGCGGCAGGACAGTATGTATTGATAAAATTAATTTCACAAAGATGTAAATATCAGGGACTGATATTTATCATATGTCTGGGTACATTTTCAAGTATGGTATCAATCGAAAGATTTTTTTAAAATGAAGGTTGACATGCTGTAACTGTAATCATTTGGTCCAACGATGCAGATTTAAAAAATAATTTCTTGTAGAATTTGAAGAAAAAGAAAAGCTACTTAAAAATGGATTATGGTATAAGAAAGTCTAGTTGAGCCACACACCAGTTAATTTTTCAAGGAATGTAAAAATTCATGATTTTTGAGAAAAGTTGCAAAAATTTGAGTTCAGTAAGGCAGTTTTCCTGGTTTTTAGCACTTTTATATAAATTGCCATAAATTTTTGCACTTTAGAATAGCGAATTTTGAAACTTTTAAATTACAGCATGCATTTTAGTGTTTTTGAATGAAATTGCATATTTTAAAACATTTAAATAAAAAAATGGAGTATTAGCACTTTTAAATAAAATTACATATATTAGAACTTTTAAATAAGATTGTTAATTTTTTTTTTTTAACATTATGAATTTCAGTTCTATTTTAAGAAATTGCACTTTTTAGCATTCTTGCAAGAAAAAAAAATTGCAACATTGACATTTCCTAAATTTTTTTTTAGTTTTAATGCACTATTTCAATTTACACAAATTACTGTGCTCTTTCATTCAAATTTTAGCATTTTTGCATAAAATCCATGAATTTTGGTACTTTTTCATAAAAATAACCAATTTTAGCACTTATAAAAATTGCGAAGATGCCAAATCTATTATTTAGATAACTTTGATTTTCAATAAGCACATAAAACACAAAATTTTAAGAAATGTAATTATGCATGAATTATTATACAACAACACAGCATATATTAAGCCCATTTAGTTTTTTTAACACATAATGTTTGTTAACTTAGAGAATCCATTGTTGTGTTACAATTTATGTGTAATTATGTTACTTAATCTTATCTTTCATTTTATTGCAGTGCTTTACTTAATAAAATTGCTACTTGCAACTTCAGCACCTTTGACAATATGACTAATGCCCCCATTTGATATTTATTCCCCTCAAGACCGATTCTTGTGAGCTGTTTCAAAATTTTATGTATTGTTTTAATCATATAAAAACTGATTAATATTTTTTTTCCTGAAAATTTCAGAAGGCTGATTTCCTTGCTACAAACTGCTACAAAAACGTTTTATTTCTATAAAGTAAAATACAATATGCAAATTTTCTTTCTACAAATTTAAAATTTTTCTGTATCACATTCATTCTACTTTTATTGCTAACTCCAATAAACTGGGATTTTTGCTGTTTCAAAAGAACTGTATGATTGTGTTATGCATATTTCAGCATTATATTTATGTTGAGGGGGATGTTAATTATGAGGAGTGGAAATTAAAATTTCTACTTTTTCCATTAAGATTCCTGTTTTTGTTCCTCTTTTTTGGGAAAGTTGACTACAATTCTTGAACATGGAATAATTTAGCAAAATTTTAAGTTGATAAAAAATATATATAAACTGTTAAAAAAAGTGTTTATCTTTTGAAGTAGGAATGTATTTGTTTAACAATTATCTAATTTCTGCTCATTCTATTTCTTCATTTTTATTATAGGGAGTGTGAGGGTGTAGTTGTTTTATTTAATTGCCAAATTGCATTGTTTAATCGATCTCTGGTGAGTGGTGAATGCCTATTTTTAGG
The DNA here is from genome assembly GCA_951213105.1 of Amaurobius ferox. Lineage (NCBI taxonomy): Eukaryota > Metazoa > Arthropoda > Arachnida > Araneae > Amaurobiidae > Amaurobius > Amaurobius ferox. Next base: position 145,377,198 of record OX578133.1, on the reverse strand, counting down.
TCTATTTACAGATAACACTACTCAGGAGCCCGACAGCCCAGTGGTTAGCTCTTGGGAATTGCACTTGGTCGGCCCGGGTTCGCTTTCTGCCACTGCCAAAACTGCCGCCATGTTCATGCAGAGTACGATCACATTAAACATGTGGGTCCGTAAGCCCTTCCGAGAGGTTGGTGGTAGGGGAAGAAGGGTACGGTCCCTGTGGATGCTTCACCTACTGGGTTCCAGTCTAAATTGGTCCCGGACATCCAAACAGATACCTTATACCTTTCTGGTAGGTTGGACGGTCTGGATTGAAGAAGAAGATAACACTACTCAATTTCCAAATCATCTGTTTGAAACAAAATTATTTCTTCCTTTCATTTCATGACATTCTGCTATTTGAACACCAAAATGTTCGATTTGAGAAATAAATGAGATAGATAGAGACATTAAATTTGATACACAGGTCAATCGTATGATTAACCTTCCAGGAAAAATCAAATTTATGAAAATGTTCAGTAGAAGGCGGGAAAGGGTCCTCAAAAACAAAACTTCTAAAACACGAAATGGCAGAAAACATAATTTGCAATGAGATAGAGACTAGAAATTTAGTTCAAGGGTAAATCATTTATATAGAAGAAGGTGTATAATTTCACATTTCCAATATTTCTGATCACTCAAGCTGCTGCTCATGCCTCAGGGTGAGTCGAGTGGTCTGGGTTTTCGACATTTTCAAAATTTGTTCTTTAGGGGTACCATACATCATAATATTTGATTTACAGAATAAATGAAAAAGCCCTTCTATTACGTGAGGTAGAAACATAAAATCTGACACATAGATGAGTAATTTGATAAGACACATGGCAGAAAATAATTTTTTCTAAAGTATAAATTTGAAGGAGACAATGATCCACACCAAAATTTTCAAAATATGGAGTGTTTGGAAAATGCACTTAGACGAGCAATATAAACTTAAATTTTGGTGATAATATGGGTCATATAATGGAAAATAGGAACAAAATTATTGTGTTGCAATATTTTGTATTTTTGGGGTTGCGCACTCTAAAGCATTCTATTGGTGAAATTAACGAGAAATGAGTTAGATATTGAAAATTGGGCCATAAGTAAACAGTTTAAAAAGTCCTACTGCAAAAATTGAATTATTCAAAAATTCAAAATCTTCGGGGTGCGAATATTGTGAGGCTGTTGATTTCAACTTGTATTGGGCTAGTGATTTTTCTAAACTATGATGAGTCATTATTTAGCAGTGGCACAGTGAGGTGGTTGGGCAGGGGATGTGAAGAAAGAAAGGAATGTTTTTGGCTCATAAACACAGCTGACCCCTTTGAGAGGTCAGTGCATTAATGACCTTGTTCTTTGTAATTCAATCTAATTTAGTTATTTGTTTTTTATGGTAAATATGGCTTTTTAAATAAAAAGAGCAAAGTATAATCGATTTCAAGCTGAAAGCTATTACTTTTACTAGTAACAGCTGTGCTGTTGCAAGGAGGTTCGATAATAGCAAAAAACTCATCAGATATTGGGGAGGAAAATGTTGGAGATGAAACAGAATCCATTGAAGAATGGGATCCTTACTATAATGAAGTGAACGAAATAAATTTCCATGAATATTTACATTTGTAACAAATAAAAATTCTCAGGATTTTTAGATGAAATTTAACATGCTGTGATAAGATATTATGATAGTGTTTTAAAGTGTTTAACATTAAATGTTATATTATTTTTAAAAAATGTCTTCTTTTTCTGTATTTAAAAATCTATGTATATTTTGCAGAAAATAATTCGGGAATCATCACTCACATAAGGGGGCATAGATTGACATATATAACATGATTCATGCTCTATCCACAAGCTAATTTACAGGAATCTATTTTTATATCCGGTATATAAGTCAGCTACTAAACTTAAGCCTAATTTTTGAGCTTCAAAAACTCTACTTATACACCGAAAATACAATATTTGTTTATAAAATATAATTCAATATAAATAATCTTATCCTTTTGTTTTAAATCTGCGACTTTTCCTGTCCGATAGTTTAAGAAGTGAAAACCTAGGAAAAGTTGAAAACGTCCACATTTTCAAGGTTGTACTGTATAATAATTTTATTATGTCACAAATTTTACTTCGTGCATAGTTTCCTCTTTTTTGCAGTTTTCTCAGTCTCCTATTATATACAAATTTATACAACTTATGAATAATAATTTTTTTTTTTTAATTAGTATTTTACCTGTTATATATAGAGTGATAATTGGTTTTTTTACTTTAAATATTCGTGTAGAATTTAAACACCATCAGTGTTTTCTATTCAACTGATGTACATTATAAAATACTACATCTTTAAAGTACACTATTTCTTCTAATAAGGATTCACTATTATAATGTTAATTTCAGGCATTGTTGGCAAATTTGTAGCAAGTATTTCTCTTTTGTAATTCATGTGACACTTACAGTACAGAAAGAGTTATTACATGATGTTGCAAAAGGTTAGTGTTAAGAAGATTGATATCTATTTCAGTTTGCCATATTCCTCAGATTACTCGAGACATTTTTCTTTAAATTTTTTGTAAATTTTAATATAGACATTCTACTAATTTAATTTCTGAACCATATTACTTAAGCAGAATGAAAATGCAAGATTAAAAGTGATATGTTTTATGTAACATTACATAAGATCATCACAAGCCATCACATGTTGCTTTATAGTATTCAAGTATCTATCTACTTACCATCATGTAAAAAATATTAGAAAAATAATTATAAGTGAATACTTTGTATATGTAATTAACATAATTTGTGTTAAAAATGGAAAATAGATTTTGATTTTTCTGCAAAGTGACACTCCATCAGTCTCTCTATATTAAAAAAAAGCCTTTGCCACTGTTTGAGAAATTTCTTGTTTCTTGAGATTCTTAGCTTCTTACCGCAAAAACTATTGCATACAAAAATATGAAATTTGGTACACTTGCGGAAAAAGCTTTGGGGAATATGCTGAAATAAACCATTTTTGATATATATTGTAGTTTAAGAAATATTTAATGTCAAAGTCAGAAACAAAATATTTGAGCTGTGAGTTCGTGTCCTGGATAAATTAACAATAGCAAGACCACAAGTTTTTGCAGGTAGGTACCTATATGGGCGAAATTTTGCAGAATGGAGCCCCTTTTTTTAATTTTTATATAGTTTTTGAGATATTTTACTTTTTATGCACTTCTGAGTGAAATTTTTTTTTCGTATCGGCATGTCTAGCGATTTCTCTGTCTCGTACTGCAAAAACTATAGCATACAAAAATATGAAATTTGGTACATTTATAGAAAAATAATAGGGTAATACGATGAAATAAACCATTTATCAATTTAAACTTTAGTTTGGCATGAAATAGCTCAGGATCAATGAATTCAGTTTTTGGATTCCTTGGGCTAAGAAAAAGCACTGCTTTTACCTCCTACAGAAAATAGGTATAGAAAAGAAATTTTTGAAAGTAAAATTTTTAGGAGAGGAAGGTATGAAGCGAGTTTTGCGAGTAGGAGGCAGCGAGTAGGAGGTGAAGCCTCCTGAAGGGGATTGGTGAAGTGTAGGGAGCTGGGGGCAGAGCCCCCTAGTAATTTCCAAGTATATAAAAACTGCTGGTCTGTCATTATTTTTTCAAACCTTGGATTTTGATAATGGTCCATTAAATATTACAAACATTATCCTGTTTTAAACATTTTATTCATAATGTTATTCCAATATTGTGTTTTCTTTTTGATATATTTTAACAAGAATTAAATTAGAATTTTTTTAAAAAATAAATACCTATATTCTTAAGAACTTTGACTGTTCAGATCATATTTGAAAAAAAAATTATCATATACTTTTGTGTTTCAATAAGTATTTTTCTTATAGATTTATGATTCAGTGTGATATTTGTGAAGATTGGTTTCATGGATCATGTGTTGGCATTACAAGACAACAAGGTCGAAAATTAGAAAAGCAGCAAAAAGAATGGAAATGTCCCAACTGCTTGTCTAAAGGTTTTAATTTACTTTAATAATATTTGAATTAGTTAAATATTATGTTTATTATATGTAAAGTACTAGTTGATTTATGATATGTGGGATTACGTGACAGGTCTGGGCAAGATTTGTACCTTGAGATTGAATATACAACCAACTCCATTCAACACAATTGCCATATTGTTTTATTGCTGAATAATGTTTTAAAAAATCTTGATGCTAAACATAGTGCTAAAAGTTATATAATAATACTATTATTGTATTTCTTGGTTGTCCAAAATGAAAGTAACAAATGAAAAATGAAAAAAAAATATCTGAATACTAGTTATTGAATTATGGTACATGTGTACTAAATCGGCTGATACACACCTATGCAAATTTTCAACTCCTGTATAATATATTTGGGACACCTTTGCTTCACAGGTGTCCTGTTTTTGTTCTGAATGTAGTACTTTAGATAACAGGGGATTTGCATTGAAAGAGTATGTTTAAAGCCCCATTAGTAAGCACTTCTCCACATAATAGTGTCGGGGGCACAGTAGCCCAGTGGTTAGCATGCAGGAATTGCATTTGGTAGGCCCGGGTTTGATTCCTGCCACTGCCAAAACTGCCGCCGTGTTCACGCAGAGTACGAACACATTAAACATGTGGTTCCGTAAGGCCTTCCGAGAGGTTGGTGGTAGGGGAAGGAGGGTGCTGTCCTTGTGGATGCCTCCCCCCAATGCGTTCCGGTCTAAATTGGGTGGCATTTCCTGGTCATCCAAATAGTTACCTTACAGCTTTCTGGTTGGTTAGACGGTCTGGGTCTCAACAACAGCAACAACATAATAGTGTCGAGCACCTAGATCACTCGAATGACCCTAGAGTTTACAGCCGCTATTTGAGTGGCCGTCCATATAATAGTGTGTATGGATATGGATTTCTCAAATCTGCAGGATTTTTGGATGCTGAAAAAGATAACTCCTCTGATATTGCTTTTCTAAGTAGGTTTATTTAATATTTTAAGATGTGATGCGACTTCTTACACACTTTAGAGCATCCGGCCATCCAAATGGTTGCTCTATGTCCTTGGATGAGTCGGACGGTCTAAGTCTTCAACACTTTAGAGCAGGGGTCTCCAAACTTTTTAGCTTAAGGGCCACACTGGCTCCTCCACTAAGACCCAAGAGCGAAAACCTAGCTAGCTCATCATACCAACATTCTGTAGTTTTGAATTATGCGCAAATTTTCGTTTCGGGACTAGCCAGCGAGTGAGATATATATGGCGCAGGGCGTGGGGATGGACTCCGCTCCATTAGCAATTTCGGTTGGTGTGCGCGCTGTCCAATACTTATTGTTAGGACTACTTACGACCATGCTAAATGTATAGTAGTGACATTTTGCGGAGAGTAGAGAAGTTAAGTGCAGGATGTGGCAAAGCTACAGTAGTACAGCATCATCTTGTGGGGAGCGGCGGAATTACGCAACAGCGTCAATTATGCTTGGTTAGATGAAGTATGCAACGCCATCATGATCACTTGTCTGGAAGAGAGTTGGACAGTTCCAAAGTTTGAATTTGGAGCAACAAGTGTGATCTGAAAAGTAAAATATAGTGCGGCTAGTGTGTTTTGTGACTATAGTTTCTTAGTGAAAATACAGCGTGTTTAATTGTGAGTGTTTAATTTAATTAAAAGTGTCTTAAAGATAAATCCAGTGCGTTTTGTTTACTAAGAACCCCTGCTCTTAACAGTATTAATTGGCATTATTTTGATTCGAAGTTACACCCCTTTTGTGTGGATTTGTATAAATATGGAAAAGAAACGAAAGATAGATAATGAGTGCAGAACATTTAAAGAGCAATGGGGATACCAATGTTTCGTGATTGAGTCAAGTAATACGGTAATGTGTATAATTTGCAATGAAACAATATCAGTTCTCAAAGAATACAATATAAAACGTCATTATGAGACTAAACATTCTCAGAATTACTCCAAATTTACAGAAAGCCTACGGTTAGAAAAATATGAATCTTTGAAACGCAGGTTGAAATCTCAGCAATTGTTGTTTAAGAAAGTAAATGCTGAACAAGAAGCAGCAACTCGTGCTAGTTTCCGCATGGCTCAATCAATAGTAAAGAATGGGAAACCATTTACGGAAGACGAATTAATTAAGGATTGTATGATTGCAGCATCAAAGAAATGTGTCCAGAAAAAGCTAATTTATTTAAAAACATCAGTTTGTCAGCAAACACTGTGTAATAGTAAAGCATGGGAAACCATTTACTGAAGACAAATTAATTAAGGATTGTATGATTGCAGCAGCAGAAGAAATGTGTCCAGAAAAAGTTAATTTATTTAAAAGCATCAGTTTGTCAGCAAACACTGTGGCTCGAAGAGTAGATGATATTGCAGAAAATATATTAACTCAATTGTCTGACAAAAATCGACACTTAGAATAGTTCTCTTTGGCCCTGGATGAGTCAACAGATGTTTCAGATACTGCTCAGGTGTTACTTTTTATTAGAGGGATAGATAAAAATTATGAAGTTTATGAAGAGCTTCTTGACGTTCATAGCATTCACGGCACGACCACTGGAGAAGATATTTTTAAAGGAGTTGAAAATGCTGTTCAGAAAAACAATCTTCAATGGAAAAATTTGAAGTGTATCACTACTGATGGTGGCAAAAACATGTGTGAAAAAATAATGGTGTTGTTGATCTCGTATCAAAGGCCGTAGAAAATGACGGTGGTTCAAAACCATTAATCGTACTTTGCATCATTCATCAACAGTCTTTGGGCGGAAAATGCTTGGATATGTCAGTTTTAAAGCCAGTCATGTCAGCTGTTAATTATATCAGATCACATATGCTCAATCATTGTCGATTTTGTGAGTTTATTGAAGAGATTGGAGAAAATTACTTATCATTATACTGCAGTACGCTGGCTTAGCTGCGGAAAAGTTCTAACGTGATTTTTTGAGCTCCGAGCAATAATCGAAATTTTCTTGAATGAAAGGAATTGTCCTCTGGCTGAGTTGCAAAACAATGAGTGGTTACGGAAGTTATCATTTTATACAGATTTAACTAAACATATGAATGATCTTAATTTAAAATTACAAGGAGAAAACCAACTTCTGCCTGATTTATACACTCATATTATGTCTTTTCGACAAAAAATTGTTTTGTTTCAATCTCAATTGAACGCATTTTAATACATGCCAAACATTCAGTTAGCAAACTGAGACTCACTCCATTTCCGGTAGATTTTTGGAATTGAAGCTTTGGGTGCTTTAAAAATAAATTTTGAGTCTCGTTTTTCAGATTTTGATGCAATTGCAAACGATATCAAGATTTTTCAAAATCCTTTTAATGCCGATATAGAAACCCTTGCCCCAGAACCCCAGAATTTGAAATGATTGATTTGCAGTGTAGCGATGTTTTTTTAAAAAAATAGTAAAATCATCATAGCTGGAATTTTATAAGAGTCTTCCACTCACACAGTTTGATCAGGTGCATAAATTTCCTCGTGGCTTTTTTTCTGCTTTCGGCACTACTTATCTGTGTGAAAAAACATTCTCCAAAATGAAATATACAAAAAATATTTACAGACCCAAATTAACTGATGAGCATATGAAGTTGCTGCTGATACTTTCCACTAGTAAACTTGATCTACAACTGCAAACAATTGTCAGTGGAAAGTTACAGCTACATAAACCTCATTAATCATACTTATAATGTTTAATTTCATTATGTGAATTACCTATGTATGTCACTTATTGTAAGTTTTTAGGATAAATCTCATACCATTAATTACAGTTAAAATGTTCAAAAGTCTAATTTTGCTCTACCATTTCAAGTCTGAGTCTGATCTGCTTTCTACTATTTGCTATGCCCTGAAATATATAGGGCATCTCATGTAGGATGTCACCTTGGAAGTTTTTTATGAATTTCCCACAGTGTCTGGAATTGACAGTAAACAATGTGTGGGCATTTCTTTATTACAAACAATCAGATTTTTGGGAACCATCTTTTTGCTTCCCACATCCATTTACAGATTCATAGTCTTGTTGGTCAATTCCTTACATATTTTGTCATATAAATAGTGATTCAGGCTTTTGAAATCTAATGCTATTCGTAAAAATAGTTGAATCTTTTTTGCAGTACCTTTACAGTATTCATTGACACTTAATAACAATCTGCAGTGATATTAGACCTTCTCTAATAGACACATTGTATTTCTCCCAGTTTGACATTGCACCTATTTCATAATCTTCAGTGGGAACTGAAACTATAAATCCTGAATTTTAATGCTTCACAGGGTTTACATTTGTTATGAAGTTAGATTTCATTTCTTTTCAAACAAAATTCCTAAAAATATCAGATATGCTGTTTCTTAATGCATGATGTTGTGCTTCACTCTAGTTACAATGATGATGCAAACTCTGCCTATTTACATGTATGTATCCTTTACTATGAACTGCTTCAAACATATATTTTCATTCCAGTCCAACTTTTCTATTTTAGTTTTGGAATATATTTTTTTAGATAAATTTTTGATAAATTTTATATAATTTTTAGATAAATTTTATAAATAAATATTTGACTGTTCTATGTCTAAGAAAATGTGTTTGTAAATGACAGTTCTCATCAAAAGTGCTCGAAAATTGGCTTTAGTTATTTTCATCCCTGCGTTTTAATAATGTATATGTTGTTTTGCATAAACCATATTTTATTTAATAAATAACTCTTTTGCATGGTTGTGGTCTTGATAAACAGTTTTAATTTTTTCTTTTTTAATTTGAGAGAAGAGAAGTATATAAATTTCTGTGATAAAAATCTGTTAATGTATGAAATACTACTGGTTTATTATTTATAATAAAAACCCTAATGTACCTATGTAAATATTTTTTAATTAATAATAATCAATTTTAAATTTATGGAATCAAGTGCGAGTGGAAATGATAGTGTCTCTCAAAATGAGGAAATAAGTTATACAGATGATATGATTGAGTAAGGAAGTTAGTGCTACAGATCGATAATCAAAGAATTTTCTTACTAAAATGAATTATTTTATTTTCAGGGATGTTGTACCTGTGTCAAATCTTAATACCCTGATACAAATTGTGCCAAACTACGCCAAATCTAATACGCTGTTACTGATCTAATACCCCCTTTTGATTATTTTCATAAAATGTGTGAATTCATGGGGAAAAACTTGTAGCATTCAATTCATTTTCCAGTTCATTGCTGAGCATCCTTATCAGTTTGCATCTACTTTCATCTTCCATATCAGAGCTGTAAACTATTTTATTTTTATAGTGCGAGTTAAAATAAACAATTATCTTACTAAACAAATTAATATTTTCTTAAATTATGTGATTGCGCAGTTCTGTTCTTATTCTTGGGCATTGCTAAGAATATACAATTATCTTTTTCCTTCTATGTCCATCCTCTTATTAGTGCACATTAGCTTGGCTGAACCAATTTTCCACCAAAATATTTTCATATTTTGATTAATTCTAAAGGTTAATTTAAAAATTATTTTTGCATAAATAGTACGATTGCGCAATTTAGCTTTTATTTTTGGACTTTGCCGAGATTGCACAATTATCCTTTTCCATCCATGTCCATCCTCATATTATTGCATATGAGCTTGCCTAAACTAACTTATCACATTTAATTTTCGTATGAAAGGTACGATTGTGCAATTCAATTTTTATTCTTGGGCGTTGCCAAGAGTACGCAATTATCTTTTTTCATCCATATCCATCCTCCTATTATTGCACATGATCTTGACTAAACTATTTTATTTTCCTATTTTGGTTGATTATGAAGGTTAATTTTTTAATTTTCGAATAACTAGTATGGCAGTATAGCATAAATAGTATGATTGCACAATTCAGTTTTTATTCTCGGGTGTTAAGAAATATTTTGTGCAATTTATCAAATAGTATAAAAATTAACTCTTTAGCTATGAGACATTCCCTTGCTGTGCTGTAAATTTAAAGGCATTTTTCTCAGATTTACAAAATTTCAGATTTTGAAGTGGTAAATTTGTTTTATTATGTTAATGCTTATTTTAAAGTATATATTTTATTGAATAATTCTATAAACACCAAATAAAGTACTAGTAATAAATTAATAAGCAATTAATATATCTATGCATTTATTTATTCTTGAACAGAAAAGTAAATTGTGCTTTGATAATCACAGTTATGAAGAAATTTTTTTTTCTTTTCTACTTTTCTCACCTTAAAAAATCTCATTAAACCAGTTTTTTTAACCCCTTTTAAGGGTAGCAGGTATAGAAGTGTGTATTAATGATTCGAAACAAGTTTCAACTAATTTATAAATGTATTAAAAATATATTCTATTTTATACTTTTCCAGAAACAGAAAAGACAAATTATTGTATCAAATTACATTTGTACTCACTTTACTTGGGGGAAAACTTCTAAACTTATATTTTATCTAAAATGTACATTTAGAAAAAAAACTTAAACATTATTATTAAAAATATTTTTATTAAAAATATTTATTTGGAGGCTTTATAATCTTAGAAAGGTTTTAATCATATTTGGTATATAAATAAAATACAACATAAATTTTCATTTTTCTAAAATTCATAATCAAAAAATGCACAGTGCCAAGTTTCAAAACAATTTTAATAACTGAGCTTAAAAGTCTTTTGCAAGATAAAAAATTTCATTTAAAAGTTGAAGCTGTATATGTATTCATTAAAAATTATATAAAACATTTAGAGAGAGAGAGAGAATATTTTGTTTTCTACCTTCATGTACTTATCAAGTAATTCAAAAATTAATTATTCGCAAAAATTTTGTTAAAATAGCAAGCAGTGTGCACTATCTTGATTTTGCTGAAGACAACAGGATAAATCTGGAAAACTATGGGAATTTCACTTTGAAAAATGAGCAGTAGGTTGGACAAACACATTGACAGTCTTATTAATTGAATGTGCTTGTAAATGTTCAGTATTGTACAGTTAACATTGTCATTTTCTTGACTCATATTTTGCTTAACTTTTGTTAAACTTTTTAAAAACACTTTTTCACAGATATTGTAATTATACATGAATTATTATACAACAACACAGCATCTATTTATCCCATTTACCTTTTCTTTTACTTATGTTTGTTGATAGAGATGATCCATTGTGTTAGAATTTGTGCATAATTATGTTACTTAATTTTAATTTTATTGCAGTGCTTTACTTAATAAAATGCAGCATTACTGCTTCCAACTTCAATGCCTTTGACAATATGACTAATTTCATATTTATTCCTCTCAGGACCAAAATGCCTGATAAAATTTCAAAATTTTATATATTGTTTTAATCAGATGAAAAGTGTTTAATATTTTTTTTCCTGAAACTTTCAGAATGCTGATATACTTGCTACAAACTGCTACAAAAAGGTTTTATTTCTATAAAGTAAAATACAATATGCAAGTTTTCTTGCTACAAGTTTAAAATTTTTTTGCTCCGTAATCCGCATTTATTGCTAACTCCAATAAAATGGGATTTTTGCTGTTTTAAAAGAACTGTATGATTGTGCTATGCATATTTCAGCATTATGCTTATGTTGAGGGGGATGTTAATTATGAGTGGTGGGAATTAAAATTCCTACTTTTTATATAAAAATTTGTTTTTGTTCCTCTTTGTTGAGAAAAGCTTGCAATTCTTGAACATAGAATAATTTAGCAAAATTTTAAGTTGAAAAAAAAATATATATATATAAACTATTAAAAAAGTGTGTACTCCCACTAGGTGCCTATGTGGGCTCTAGTCCTTCATTTCTGGAGACTTGGAAAAAAGCATTACTTCGGTCATCTTCCCATCTTCAAGCAATAGTTACATATAAACACTATCCTTTTATGAAACTCCTCTCTTTATGATATTTTTTTTTCTTTAGGAAATTAAAGTGGGATTTATTCCCCTCCTGGACACTTCTTGAACCTCTGTCCCTGAGTCCTTTTGTTTCGCTCAAGAACTTGTTATAGCAATGCCCAGACCCATTGCATAGCGACTGGAAATAGAAGAACTTCACGTAATTCATTAGCTGAATCTAAAATTTAAATTTTTATGCAATTGTTTGATAAATCACAGAAAATAAAAAATAGAGTAATTTTTTGTTAGAAAACTATGCACCCATATTTTTTGCAAAAGTGTAGAATCATGCTAATTTTCTATTTTCGGATGCAATGAAACAGGAATGAGACAACTTAAGAAATCCATATTTTGCTGATTTAAAAATAAATAAATAAATGAATATGAAGCAATTGTTCTACAGATTCAGTTCAAACATCGTTAGAAAGAACATATCTTTTCGATCGCTAAGGAACTGATTTGTGCGCATATCACTCAAAATCCTGCTTCAGAAAATTACGGAAAAACTAATTCAAATTTTAAAGAAATCTTGCCAAACTATATTATCCTAGGTCCTGAAGTACCTTTATAGTAAATTTCGTCACTGTAAGAAACTTAGATTTCCTACTACAGATATACAGACATACAAACAAATATTTTTTAAGATGAGTGATTGTACTGTTCAAACAGCATCTAAATTTCACCTGTATAATAAAACAAAGCAAAATATCAGATGTATTTGGAAAAATTTAATAAATTTAATTCCTAGTTAATTTTAAGGGTGGAACTAGGCATTCTATATAATTAAGAAATATTATGCTCTAGGATAAAATGATGTACCTTGAAAATTAATAAATACCTTAAGTTATACACTGGTCATAATCTTTAAAATACTAGGTACAGTACAGGATCTATTATCCGGAATGTTCGGGACTTCAGGCATTCTGGATAAGGGGTTTTTCCATAATTCAGAACACTTTTTCTAAAACAGTAAAACAGTTTTCTAAACAGCGTACAGTTAACAAAACGGTTAACTGGAAATGCCAAAAGTTAATTTTTATGTTAAGAATTTCAAAAATATGTGAAAATGAAATCTATAAATTGAAAATTATAAACTTACTAATACACGAGAAAAAAAATTTAAAATCTTTGCAAATTTTTTTAGATTCCATAGCCTTTTCCAAAAGCCCCAGTCACTTTGCAGTGAAAAACATTATGACATCACTTTACCACTACGAAGTCATCGAGGCATCAAATGAACGCACACCCATTCTAAAAAAGAAAAAAAAATTTTTTTGTAAAAATATAAGTTTTTTACATCGTTTCACAAACAAACTGTTTTGTCATTCGTCGAAAGTATGTTTATCTGACATGGAATAAATATATCCACCATGAAGGTAGAGTTCACTTTTACCTCCATGATACTTGTAGTTTTCCTCTTCTTCTGGAAATATTTTTAGCAACATTTCCAGTGTGGTAAGTTGTGGATTCAGCCAGACCTTTGTTTATGTCAAGATCACAAACAGTTGAAGTGAGAAAAATGTAGATTTTCAACGCATTATTTTATAATATTAATATTGCTAATTAAGGCAAAAAATCATTTGGTGGGATTTTACACAAAAAATTGCTATTTGGCGCAATTTTTGGCAAATAATTGAGTGTTGGCGCAGAATTTGCGTTATTTTGCTGCATTCCGGTTTTGGGAGAGTCCGGATATTGGGATGCCGGATAAGAGGTCGCATACTGTATTTGTAAAATTGAATTGCCAAGTTGCTAATAAAAACAGACTGTTAGAATTTTATGTTACAAATTAAGAATCAAATTCTCTGTTATTAGAAGCATACAGAAACGGGGTTTTATTAATGGAAATTTTGCAGAAATGGTAAATACTGTGCATTGTCAGACTGTATTGAAATTTATTACTGGGTTCCCATTAGAGTCAGATCATAAGAATCTGGCACAAATAAATTGCTGTGTGAAGTTTCTTTATCCTATGAAGCAAGTTGTTGTTCGGCAGTTGCTGCAACACAGCTAGCATTTTATTGGCTTTAAAACAGAATTCCTGCACTGTTTAAATCTATTTTTATCTTCTTGATTTTATGTAATTCAAGGCTGCCCATAAAGATTTCTGATATTTTTAATTACTTTTACAGTTTTATCTGCATTTTAAACTTTAATTTCAAAAGCATGCATTTTATGAAGTTTTTAGTTTGATGTAATTCTTTTACAGGAAGTAATGCCCCTGATGCAAAGATTGACAAAGTATCAGAACAAAAACCAGAATATGAAGATAAAAAAGTATGTACATGTGTATATTTTCAGTTTCTGTGTTTGTAAAATATAATGTTTCATGTTTCGTAAGTGAGGTCTGTTTTCTCATTAAATTATACATTGCAGACACCAGACACAATTCATGCCCTATTTTATTTAACCATGCGTCTGTCATTCCATGTCAAATCAACAGAGCCCACAACCCGAATTTCAGATTTCTTTTTTCAAATATGGCCATTTTGTTTTCCAATGAGACTATGCAAAATTTTGGCTTTCAATTTGTATTAGTTTTTATTTATAAAAATTTAGAGACTTTTCAGTGTTCTTGACTTTTCTTCAGTGACTTTTCTTGTAGTTTTTCAAGATTCTGGACATGCATGTATCTATTGACCTAATGTACTGATTGTATTGAAAAAAAGACTTATTTTGTAGTTTAATGTTTGGTCTTTTATTTGCCATATTCACAATCCTGTTAACAACATTTTGTTTTATTTCAAGGTCATTCAATTTGACCTTTTACTTTTGACCTTGAATTGCAAAAAGATCTACCTTTTAAAAAATCTGGGGTAAAGTGAATAAAGTTGAATATAAGTTGAATTATTTTGTAGCTGTCATGAAAAGTCCCACTCAGGGGAACATTATTAAACTTGGTATCAATCGAAATATTTTTTCAAGCCCTTTAAAATAAAGGGTAGGCAACATGCTATAATTTGGATAATTTGGAGCAATGATACAGATTTTTCAAAATTTTTTTATAAAATTTGAAAATAGAAAAAATCCAAATTCTATAATTCGGAAAGTTCTGGAATAAGTAAAGTCTGGACTGGTCCTTTGTTTCTAAGTTGTATGCAAACAAAATTGTATACAAACATAAAACATTTCTTATTTTGAATGTTCTTTTTTTATACTGTCATGTATTCACGGTATCAATTAAATCTGTACATTCTATCAATTAAATGTTTACAAACATAAAACATTTCAGGTTATTTTGAATGGTTTTTTTGCACTGTCATGTATTCATTGTATCAATTAAATCTAAAATTAATTTTTTGAAATTATCGTTAAAATAGCAGTATGCAATACCTGGAATTTTGATACAGACAACAGGGAATGATACAGACAACAGGACTCTGGGAATTTCACACCGTATTAATGGAAGTTTACTAAATATTTAATATTTTAATGAAGTTTTAAGCTTAATATTTATTTTCTTTAGCTTGGTTAACTTATAAAATTTCTGTTTCGATTTAATGGGGGTTTCTCATATTTATTTTTAATTTTATGATTTTATTTTTTGCTTGTGTTATTTCTTTTTTTAGTACAATATAAATGACCAGTATCTTTTATCTTATTATAAAAAAGTATCGCGAATTTTAAATGTTGTGCATTTCTTTAGATCTTCCCTTAAATTATTTTAGATCTTTTTAAAAATTATTTATTGTAAGTTTTTTAATTTTGTAGATCTTTCCTAAAATTATTTATTTTATATATATTTTTTCTAAATATTATTTTTCTCCCTAAAATTATTTATTTGATTTTGTTAGATCTTTTTTAAAAATTTTAATGTAATAAAATATTTTTAGATCTTAAGTTATTTATTTTAGTTTTTTAAAATATGTTTTAAAATTATTTATTGCAATTTTTTCTAGAATTTTTTTTAATTTTTTAGATTTTTTCTAATTATTTAATGTATAAAATTTATTTAGATCTGTAAAATTATTGCGATACAGGCAAACCTGTTTAAAATGGAAACTGTAGGAAACGGAACACTGTAATAAGTGGAAAATATTACTCTGTCCAAAATATAGGAAATGTATGTTATTTCTCCTGTGAGAAACGGAATCTGCACAATGCAGAAATGGAAGGCTAATTTAAAATAATTTGTTAATAAAGCATCTGTTATAACAAACAAAGAATGGAAAAAATCATCTAACTATTTCATCCATTTATTTACAAGAGAACAATTTTCCACAGTACTTTCTATTAAATCATTTGATGATTTTCGGAAAGCTGTTTCAGAACTTCAAGAAATTTCAGTTAATCAGAAAGATTTTGAAATGCTAGAAATATTAATCAATGCATGATTTTTAACTGAAAGTTGCATTATTAGTAAGACATATGTCCAAGAAACCATGTTGGATTATTTTAGAAGTCCATCTCAATAAAAAATACAGTATTTTTTTTTTATTAATTTATTTTTTGTTTCTTTTTAAGCAGTAATATTTTGCCTGTAAGTCAATTCATCTAGGTTTTAAGTTGTAGTAATAAGTTAAAAATCAAGGACATGGTACAGTATTTTTTTATTTACATGTACTCCTGTGATCGCAGTATGCAAAAATGTATGTATATACATATTTAAAATAATTAAATTATCTATTATAGTATAATATAGTATTAATCAAGTGCATCTAAATACACTTTTCAGAATTTTTAAAGTTTTTCAGGTGATTAATTACATATGGACAACCTGTATTCCCAGTTATACATTAATCTTCACTTTTCCTGAAATAACCTGCATGAAACGGAAACCTTTTCAAGACAGAAAATTTTTCTGGTCCTCTGAAATTCCATTTAAGACAGGCTCGACTGTAATAAGTATTGCAAACTTGAAAAATTGAAAATTTTCAATCATCTTTAACTTACAAGACAACTACTCAAAAACAATAAGCGATTTAAAAATAAATAAATATGGATTTGAGAAACTAAACTTACTGATACATATTCTTGTCACTTATAAGGTGAAAAGTCAGTCACCTTTTATCACCTTTTTTTGAATTGGTCACTTTTTTCAGTTGTTATCATTCTTTTCAACCTTTTTTTACTATATTGGGTGGAAATGTACATTTTACCCATATTTGTACATAATTTTCATTTATTTAGTATCTTGCACGATCACACTTTTGTAGTTGGGATTCGATAATAATTTCAGAAGAAGAGGCTTGAAGATGAATGATTATTATTGTATGTCTTATTGTATGTCTTCTCTCTCTTTCTCTTTCTCTCTGTCTTTCTTTCTTTCTTTCTTTCTTTCTTTATATATATATATATATATATATATATATATATATATATATATATATATGAATGTAGCTTTTCTGTTCTCCTATTATAATTGTGTAGGAAGGCCTTATAAGTTAAGCCCCAATGATGAGGTAAATGATGAGGTGATTTAGGTAAAGATGATGGAGAAACATTGCATCAAATACATCATATGTGAAGCACTTTCTGAGGCTAATTTATCACAAAATAGATGTCTAATACTTGGATCCAGACGGACCTAATGCTAATAAAAAAGTATTTAGACTTTTCGATAGTAGTATCCAGGAGACACGAGGAACAAGACTTATAGGTACCTGCAACATCCACACAATGCATAATACATATGTAAAGGCATTGGGAGAGTTTAGGTGAAGAAGCTTCTGAGCTGATAATCAAAATTTACCATTATTTTGATGGTTGGCCTGCCCACTGGGAAGAGTTTGAAGAAATCCAATCTAAATCTAATATTCCACACCATAAATTTTTGAAACATGCAACAACAAGGTGGCTTATCTTTGGACCTTCAGCCAACAGGATTTTGGAGCTGTGGGACATTATTCAGTTCTATTTCTTTTAGCATGTGCCTCTGAAAAAAATATGCGTCTGTTCTTCAATCCAACTCCTACAAGGCTGTTGTGAGTGCTTTAAAGAAACCTTCGATAAAAACTTAACTTCATTTCATTATTTCATCAGCAGAACTATTCAGAAAGTTCACACAACATTTTCAGTGTCAAGCACCCATGATCCACAAATTGAATGAAGAAATAGGGAAAGTTCTTCAGACCTTCATAGCTCATGTTTTGAAAACTCCTGTCATTAGAAAAATCACTGATTTTCCTAAAGTTGATCTTGATGAACTCTTCACAGTTAGTAATCTACTTTCTCTTGACGAACTTATCATTAATGTCACAGACGAACTTTCTAAACTGAAAGAAAATGATAAGTTGTTGTTTCTAAAAGAAGTTTGAAATCATTGCATTACTGCTTGTAAGCATGTGATGGAAAAGACTTGCTTATCAAATGGATCACTTAAAAGTTTTAGAATTTTGGACCCAAAAGAACAAAGGCTAGAAGCTGCAGAGACATATTGAAAGTTGCAAAAATTATGCCATTTCTTGTTCAATTAAATTATTTATTAGATGAGTGGAAAGTTTTACAACTGGAAACAAAGAGATGATACAACATTTGAAAATAAAGCTATTGATGATTATTGGCAACAACACATCTCAAAAAGGGACTTATTATCAAGAGATATTAAGTTTCCGAATGCTTCAAAAGTTATAAAGGCTGCTCTTATTTTGTTGCATGGAAATGCTGACATAGAGAGAAGATTTTCCATTTCTAAGCATATATTAGTGGAAGATAAGTCAGCAATGACAGAAAGATTTTTAAATAGTATATTGATAGTGAAGGATGTCTTGAAACAATACCTCCATTTTCTTTTTGTACCCATTGATCCAAAACTTATTAAGTATGGGTAATAAGCACATTCAAAGTACACTGCCTTTATGGAAGATTGTGAGAGGAAAAAGAAAATCGAATTAGAAGAAAAACAAAAAGAAGAACAAAGAAGAAAGGATTCTGAAGAAGATATGAAAAAGATGGAAAAAATAAAAAAGTGAATCGAATGTGAGACTACGGCTCTGAATGACAAGCAAAAAGAACACCTACAAACTAAGGCCGTCCGTCCAAATAGCTGCTCTTAGTCCTCTGGACGAGTCGGACGGTCTGGGTCTTCAACCTACAAACTAAGGAGGCAGGGTGCGTATGCGGCCTGGAAAACCTGGAAAGTCCTTGAATTTCATTATTTTTTTCCAGGGCCTTGAATAGCCTGGAAAATTGGGAATATTTTCAAAAAGTTCTGGAATGTCCTTGGAATTTCTCATTTCTAATTTAAAAACTGCAAAATTTCGGTTTTACTAGAATTCCTATGTCACGCATTACATCATATTCTCAAACCAGTTCTCTTTTTCCCGGCGCTGTCAATCCTAGTTTAATCGGTTCCTCCCATTACTTGTTTCTGGCGAATGGTGGCTGCTTGTTTTGTCATTACCACATGGTTTGCATTTTGAATGGTCCTGGCGTGTTGCGTTTCTGATATCCTGTTTTGTTTTACGTTTGCTCTACGGCTCTCATCATTCTCAGAGATGCCAACTTTTATGGCTTACTAATAATTTTTAATTTGTACTTCATCTTATGGTTTTATGGACATTACTCTCAAAACTACGGAAAATCCTGTGAAATCCATGCATCTCACCATTCAATTCATATTCCCTGTTTTGCCGAGAGTCCAAAATTATCAGTTTACATCCATTTTCTTCTAATGATTTCATATCAGAACAATAGACTTGATTTTTATAGTGCGAGAAAAATAAAGAAATATTTTATTAAATTATATTTCGCTTAAATTATAAGATTGCGCAATTCAGTCTTTTTTTTTTTTTCGGGCTTTGCTGAAAGTACACAATTTCCTTTTTCCATCACATACTTTTCACATACTTTTTCCATCTATCTCCGTCCCCTTATTATTGCACATTAACTTGACTAAACTAGCTTATTTTCATATTTTGGTTTATTATAAAGGTTAACTTTTTAATATAAATAGTACGATCGTGAAATTCAGTTTTTTTGTTTTCTTTGCGGCTGATGCCGAGAGTACGCAATCATCCTTTTCCATCGATTTCCATCTCCCTATTGTTACATATGAACTTGACTAAACTAATTTATTTTCATATTTTGATTGATTATAAAGGCTAATTTTTAAATTATTTTCACATAAATAGTATGATCGTGAAATTTAGTTTTTTTTTCGTGGGCATTTCAGAGAGTACGCAATTATCCTTTTCCATCTATCTCCATCTCCCTATTGTTTCACATTAACTTAACTAAACTAGCTTATTTTCATATTTTGGTTTATTATAAAGGTTAATTTTTTAATTTTCACATAAATAGTACTATAATGAAATTCAGTTTTTTTTTCGCGGGTGTTGCCTAGAGTACGTAATTATCTTTTTCCATCCATCTCCCTATTGTTGCACATTAACTTGACTACACAAGGTTATTTTCATATTTTGGTTGATTATGAACATTAATTTTTTAAATATTTTCACATAAATAGTACGATCGTGAAATTCAGTTTCTTTTTGCAGGCATTTCCGAGAGTACGTAATTATCCTTTTCCATCCATTGTTGCACATTAACTTGACTAAACAAAGTTGTTTTCATATTTTGGTTGATGATAAAGGTTAATTTTTTAATTATTTTCACATAAATAGTACGATTGTGAAATTCAGTTTTTTTTCGCGGCTGTTGTCGAGAGTACGTTGTACTTAATTATGCTTTTCCATCCATCTCGCTATTGCTGCACATTAACTTGACTAAACAAGGTTGTTTTCATATTTTGGTTGATGACAAAGGTTAATTTTTTAATTATTTTCACAAAAGTTGAGGTTCCCTTGTAAGTAATATAATAACATTTGTTATGGTTTATTATTGATTTATTTTTCTATCTAATTCAGAGGTGAGGTATGGGATAAGTGTGACATAAATATTTAATTTAATGTTTTTTGTTTTCATAAATTTTTGAAAATGCTAATATCAAATTTTGTTTCAGCTGTTCAATATGTTTTGTGTTCAATAATAAAATTTGAGAATTATATCTTTGATTTGAATTTCAACTTTTACAATCATTTCTAACTATAGGTTAAAATATATTACACTGTCCTCACTAGAATCTATTTTGTTTGTGTTTTGAATTCAAATATTTTGTGTTAAAATAATAGTTTCGAAGAATTCCAAAATTAAGGTTTTTAAATTGTACTATAAATACAAACTTAAGATAATTTTTTTATATTTATTACTCCATTAATATAATATATACTATACATATTTTTAAACTGTAAGAGATATAATAATGATGTTTTTTTTTTTATCGTTAATACATTAAGATTTTTTCAAGAATTTCAGTGATAACAGATAATTCATGCATTATGTCAATAATTACATATGGTTACATCTTTTCTGTTTAACAATATATTTTTATATTTAAAACTTCTTACAAATTCATTAATTTAAAAAAAAAAAACTTAAAAATGCAATTTTTGTACTGACTCAATTTTGTGCAACGGTAAATTAGGTCCTTGATTTCTTTTGTAATGTTCTTGAAAAAGTCCTTGAAAGTCCTTGAAATTCGCTTTCAAAAAGTGTACACACCCTGAGGAGGCTGGAGAAGAACGCTTCTCTGAAGCTTCAGCTAAACTGAAAAAAGCACTTGAAAAAAATGATTTAAAGGCAGCAAAATTGGCTCAAGCATGCTCGAGGGTGTAAAAAGTATGTAAGTGGAAGAAAAGATGCAAGAAAAGGAGGTTTAAAGCATTCGAAGGAATTTTGAGAAATGAAAATCAAATATGATTATGTCATTTTTTGCTAAGATACCTAGAAAACAATAGGCCAGACAGTTTTTTTTTAGAATTGTTTTTATGGAACATTGAAGAGAATAAATACATCATTAGATTTTCAGAATAATTTTGTGTAGATTTTTTGTTTTCATAAATTTGATAAACCTTATGTGTAAACATTTTGTATAATATTTATATGGCCATACCCCTTCCAGGATCACAATAAAGAAATCTATTATGATCTTACGCGGTCTTTTTTGGTAGGAGAGTATAAAAAAAATTAAAAAAATTTTGTGTAATCAAATTTTATTTCATTCTATTGGTAGGAATTCTATTTTTTAATCACCTTTTAGTCACCTTTTTGAAAAAATTTATCACCTTTCTCACCTTTTTTCAAAGGTCACTTCTGCTCCTCACCCTTCACTTACTATTTATATCTATTTTTGCTGTTTCAAAGATATTTCGAGTGAAAGTAATGAAGAAAAAACTCATTTGAACAGATACTTTTAAAAGTTTTTTTTTAAAAGGAAAAAGAACTTGATCCAAAATTCAATAATAGTATTTTCAAAGAGTTACAAATTCTTGCTTATTGTTTGGAACTAGCACTTTTAGTTTTTGAGATATGCACATTACAAACTTGAAATCAGAAAATTTTTAATCTTCTTCACCTTGACAAGATGATTATTTAAAACTGTAAGAGCTTTTATTAACAATAACTATAGATTTTTATACTAAATTTCTTAGCACATATTTTTGTGGCTTACTATTTATATTTATCTTTTATAGTTTTGAAGATATTTTGAGAGAAATTAAGGGAAAAAAAAAAAAAAAAAAACTTGCTTAGCTACTTTTTCAAGTTTTTTCGGTGGAAAAAAGTTCAAAATATTAAAATATTGAAATTAATTTTATATATTCATAATCTGGACCGTATTTCTGACAAAAAAAAAAAAAAATTATCTATTAGGTTTGAGGGTATGAACATCCAAAGTGTTTGCATTTTTCATATCGTTCCATTTTCTGCCACAGCAGCCCCAAGCATAAATCACAATTATAATTGCAATGATAGCATATGAGAAAAAGTAACTATAAAATGTCACATTTACGATAATCATTCCATCCTCTTTTACTTTCCTTATATATATAGTATAGTGTAGAAGGAAAGTATTGTGACAGGGTCAAGAATTTGAGTTTTTGATGGGAGAGCATGTTTCATGCATCCCTGAATACGAATTGAACGATTTTGTGGTGATATCTGTGTGTATGTATGTCCATGAGTCTGTGGAGATGATATCTCATGAACGAATGGAGCGATTCAAGAAAATCTTGAACTACAATCAGTGAACACTGGAAGCCTATTGTTTTTAAATGCAATTGAATGTTTGGAAGCACCTCTCCCCAAATTTTTGAATGAATTTTTGAAAAAAAAAAATCATCAAAAACCATCAATGAAGTTATATAAATAATCATTTCTTATGCAATTTTTCATTGGAAAACGATTGACACAAACTTTGGAATGCTAAAATGAACTGTTCTTGAGATATTGTACATTTTTCACATAAATTTATGAAAATTATTATATGAAATTAAAAAATATATTATCATGAAATATGTTCACTTCTCATGCAATATTATGTGACAATTGGTTAATATCATTCTTGTGGGTCTACTTCATTCCCTTTATAAGAGAAGATATTTGTGTAACAGTTTTGTACTTTTAGGACCAATAATTTAATATGAGAAATGCTCTTCTTTTTTTCTATTTTTAATACTTGAAGATGAATTTGGTGAACTTGGCAACTAATTTTGCGAGATATCATCATCTTGGGGCAATGTTGCCCTAGATGGACGAAACAATATAGTCAAAATTGCAAAAGTGATGCTAAATTAATGATTGAAGCCAAATTGATCAATTATTAAAATATTTTAATATATGGACTGTTATTTATTGTGGATGCTATCAATATTGATAATTGTCCATTTACAGTTGTGCGAAATATAAATTAATTGGGTACTTTGAAATAGTTTTACACATTCGGAGGAGCACCAAATGTACAATTCAACATTAAAACATTGTGCCTTGAATATTATACAGAATTTTTTCACTGTGAAAGAAGTAAATTTATTGCATTATATAGTAAAAGTCATGTGCTGTCCGCATCAGATTTTTTCATATGTAATTTTAAAGTTTTCTACTTCAATTTTGATCTATTCTTGACTGTTTTATTTATGTCTCCCCAACTCGAATTAAAAAAAAATGACCTGAACCTGGCACAGTGGTTTTCTTAAAATTTGGCATGTCTCGGACCTAAGCTCATGTGCCAGGCATAAGCCTGGGCAGACTTTTCCCTGAGTTGCCTGGGAGTTAAAGGAAGGAATAATTTTATTTATTCATTCAAGTTTGCAAAAGTGCAGAAATACTATTAGAGAAAACAATCCCTACTCGGAATTGTGGGGCATAATTAATATGCATATGCTCCAATAGCAGAAACATAATTTTTTGTTTGAGACAATGTGCAATATTTTTTTTAATATCACAATATTAAAATCAGTACTTCGGGTCTTCAAAGCATGAGAAGTATATGTATTTTTTAAATTCTTTTAGTCGGTTTGCCAGTCAATTATTTTATATTGCAATCTTAAAATCAGAACATCTGAAAATTTGTCTGTTAATCCTATGAATTCCCAAAATCATGCAGTAGATGATAGCACCAGTCAAGTTCTCTTCAAAACATATTATATATTTAACACATTATATATTTTTTAAAAATTTACTAAAATTTGTCTATCGTGTATTAATCATATGAATTCCATTCAAAGTTTCTTAATCTTAATATATTAAGATTAAGAAATGTTTTTATATCTTAACTCACTTGCAAATTGCTGACATATGTTTTACCCACAGGCTACAGGGCTAGTAGGTGAGCATGAACCTTCTTGTAACTGGTGTCAAACATCAGAGAGTGTAAAAACGTTTTTATAACTCAACTCGCTTGTGAATTGATCACACACATTTTACCCACAGGTATTTGCTTGTAGGTGAGAATGAACCTTCTTGTAACTAGTGTCAAACATAAGTGAGTGTAAAACACTTTTTAACCGAGTACACTAGTTTTAGTCATCATAGTTTTAAATACTTCATTATTTATGATATGAGGGCTATTTTTTTTTTTTTCAAGATCCGATCGGTCACGAAGTAAAAACCACAGTAAAAATCAAAACTGTTTTATTTGGAAAATTTAGATACACCTTCCAGCTACTTCTCTACATAGTCGCCACTCCTATTGAGACATTTGTTGTAGCGTGGTACCAACTTTACAATGCCCTCGTCATAGAAGGCAGCCGCCTGTGCTTTCAGCCAATTCTCTATGCTAGTCTGTAGCTCTTTGTCTGAGCCAAAGTTCTGTCCTCCTAGCCAGCGTTTCATGTGAAGAAAGAGATGAAAATCGGAGGAAGCCAAGTCCGGGCTGTATGGTGGGTGATCAAACACTGTCCAGTGAAAACGCTGCAGGACATTCTTTGTTGCAGCTGCAGTGTGCGGCTGTGCATTGTCATGAAGATGGACAATGCCTGATGACAACATTCCTTTTCGCTTGTTCTGAATTGCCCTTCGTAGACGTTCAAGAGTCACGCTGTACGAGGCTGCAGTTATGGTCGTGTCATGTTCCATGAATTCCACCAGGAGAACACCTTTTCGGTCCCAGAACACTGTAGCCATACACTTTCTGTTGGAGAAGGTTCGCTTGAACTTCATTGGTTTACGGGTCGGGGAATGAGAATGCATCCACTGTTTGGATTGCTTTTTTGTTTCTTCAGTATCGAAACGGACCCATGTCTCGTCCCCTGTGACGATTTTGTTCAAAAAATCTTCTCCTTCATCATGGTAGCACTGAAGAAACATTAAGGTGGCACCCATTCGCTGTGTTTTGTGAAGATCAGGCAGCATCTTGGGAATCTATCTCGCACAGAGTTTGCGGTACTAGAGTCTCTCACTCACGATGGTATAGAGAGCTCACTGTGAAATTTCGGGAAACAATTCAATCAACACCGAAATTGTGAACAGACGATTTTCTCAAATCGCTTGATCCACTCGCTGAACAAGATCATCGGTTGACACTGGCTTCCTTCCCTGGCCGCCTGCATCATGAACTTCTGTACGTCCTGCTTCAAACTTCCTGCACCATTCCTGCACTTTGCTGTCACTCATGAAAGTTGCACCGTACACATTACTCATTCGTTGATGAATTTTGGCTGCATTGCACCCCTCAGCATGCAGAAATCGAATGACAGCACTCACTTCACACTTGGCGGGAGACTGTATTGTTTGTGGCATGTTTACATGCTCACTGTGCGCTCAGAACTGACAGCTCCGACCTGACTTGATCGACGAGCATACTACAGATACTGCGCAACACATCTGCACGCAGCGTCATGGAATTTTCACTGCGGTTTTCATTTCGCGAACGATCAGACCTTGAAAAAAAAATAGCCCCCGTATTTTAATGGACTTGATAGGAGAAAATCCTTAGCCTAGTTTTTTTTTCATTTTTGTTGGATATAAGATTTTTTTTATCATATTTATCATTTTACCTCTCACGTTGTATCATCCTTTTACCATATCTGATATCATCTGGTTTTGTCTCTTACATTGTCATGTTATTATGTGTTATTGCATGTATATACTGTCCACGGCTCTTGCTCATTTCGTTATTAATGATAATTTCTATCCTATGTTCGATAAGACTTTACTCTTAATTAGCTGCAATAACCCCCATAATATTTTACTTTATGAATCCCTTTTCATTTATATTTTCCGTGATTCTATTTACAATTCTGATCCTGTTTAGACCCTCCGTTATGCTTAGTATCTTGTTCTCGACTCAATGCGTGTTAAACCATTGTATGATTTTCTGGATATTTATTACCTTTTTTCTTTTGCTTCTGATGATATATCTATTAGTTACCCTGTAATTTATGATCTTTTGTCATTTATGTATTTTGTAATTAAATTATTATTTTAAATGTATTGAATTTAAAATGATTAGTATGAAAATCTTGTCTCGCGGTTGTGGCCTGTATATTAAAGCTTATGTTCACCACTTATTTTTACTTTGCCACTGATGAAAGGCATAATAATGTCCAAAAGCACTCTGGTTATGTAATTTTTATGTACCTCATGGATGGAGATGATTTTTAAAGTTTTTGCTGATTTGACGTGTTTTCCATACAGTTTTAGTACTATTGCAATTCAGTTTATGCTTTCGTGAAGTACTGAGAGTCCATTAGTAACTTTTTCCATCCATCTCCATCAAATATTGCATATTAGATTGACTAAACTATCTTAGTATCCTGGTTAATTATTTTCACATAGACAGTGTGATTGCACAATTCATTTTATATTCTCTTGAATAGCCAAGAGCCTATTAGTATCTTTTCCAGCCATCTCTATCTTCTAAATAATGATTAAGGTTAATCACCTATCTGAAATTTAATATGGCTATGAGAAATATTCCTGGAGGCAAATTTAATTAGTCTACCTGTGGTGCCATTTTGTGCAGATTTTCAAAATTAAAATGAATCTCGCAAATATTACAAATTTGATATGGTTAAGTTTTGGTTTAATTAGATTAGACTTATTATATGAACTGCATAAAATGTAAGTAAAATCTATTAATGAAAATAAAATTAATGAAATGCTTCCATAGCAGGGTTTAAACTGTGTTAGTTTTTTTTAGCATTTTGCTGAAACATTTGCTGCAATTTTAGCTAAAAAGCAAATGCTGTTATCAACTTGATATTTTTCATATAATCATAAACACAGGATGTCTGGCGATCTGGAGAAGTCGTGGAAGTTTTTATAATGGAAGTCAGAGAAATTTAAATTTAAAAATGCCACAAATTCCATAATTTTCCAAAAATTAAGTAAAATAAATTATTTTTTCAGAAAATTGAAATTATCTTTATATTTATTATTTTTATATTTTATTATTTGCCTGTCAAAATTCTGCCCAATTTGTTAAGAAAATTTGTAATTTAAACTTTTGTGGTTTGTCTATGGTCTCCATTGATGTCAAGTCATTGTTTACTAATGTCCGTATTAAGGGTTCATTGTCCTGTCTCAGGAAACATTTGTATGAATTTCATTTTTTTGAACTTGAAATTGATGAACTTGTTTCTCTTATTAACACTTTTTATTGCAGAATTATTTTGCCTTTCATAAGAATTCTACAGTATGTCTAAAAGCTTGTCTATGGGTAATCCACTCAGTCATATTCTCAGTGACATCTCTGTGCATTATTTTGAAGTTAAGCCTTTTGAAATTATCCAGTTTGTTTTTTATACTCTTTATGTGGATGACAGTTTTACTCTTCTGGATCACACTTTTAATGATAGCTATGATATTTTGGATACTTTGAATTCCATTGATCCTTGCATTCAGCTTACCTGGGAAATAGAAAAGAACAATCGTTTTGCATTTTTGGATGTCTTGGTCATCCGAAATGATAAGGAATTTCTTACTATTCTCTTTCATAAACATTTTTTGATCTCTCAACCTCCACATAAAAATTCCTATCATCTGCCTAACCAGAAAATTGCAGCTTTCAATACTTTTGTCCTCACGCTTTGATTGTTTGTTCTATGGATTTTCTAAATTACGAGGTCAATTTTTTAAAAGCTGTTGCTGTCAATCGTGGTTTCTCTCCCAACATTGTTTATCATGTAATTCAAAAAATTTCCAAACCTTCATACAAACTAACTTCTAAAAAAGATTTCAATAACATTATCATTTTACCATTTTATCCAAAAATCAGTCAACAGATTACTAAAATCCTTAAAAATTTCATATTCAATATCACATTTAAACCTTCTAATAAATTCAGATTTTCTAATCTGAAAGATCTTTTAGAAATTAATAATAGTTGGGGCATTTACAGTATTCTTGCCAGTGTGGATTTTCTTATATTTCTCAAACTAAACATGCTTTATAATTTGGTATTAAGAAACATAAAAACTATCTAAAAAAAATTCGAATTTATTAAATATTTAATTGTTAACCGTTTTGAGTTTTCTTCAGCAAGGATCATACAAAAATGCATATCGATCTACGATCTTGATTTCTTTGAAGCCTTCCACATCTAGAAAAATTCTAGTAATTTAGTTAATGTCTTGTCTAGTACTTCATTTTTGTCTGCAATCTGATGTAGTATCCTGTGAAAATTTTTCTTTCTTTATATTCTTTTGGGGCTCTTGTGTGTCATTTCTATCTATTTTTCATCTTGTTTGGTCTCATTTATTTTTATTTAGACTTGATTTGTCTTGTCGGGATATTCCTGTCATGTTTTGGTGCACACCAATCTTTGTTGTTACTTCTTGTTTAGGATTGGCTGGACTGTTCTTCATGCTGCTTTCTGATTGGCTCTCTCTTAATGCAGGTCTTGGGTATATAATCCCTCTGCTTCTTCTTTCCATGCCCATTCCCCATTTGGACTTCAGGTTTGTTGGTTCTCCTGCACTGACGAAGGGGATCCATCATATCTTTGAAACAGCTGTATGCTGCATTATTGTGTTATTTGTACTCACTTATGTTGCTCTAGTTTTCTTTATACTTTGCACAAAGTGTATTTTATTGATACATTCTGTTGCTCAAAAGATCTATTTTACCCGTTCCAAATACGTATTCTGTTGCTTCAAAAATGTGTTTTGCCTGCTCCAAAATGTGCTCCAAAAATGAATTCTCAACTTTCTATCACTGGACTTGAATTAAAGTCTCATCTCACCAGAGACTTCCAATTAGCATTGAAACAGTTGTATGCTGCATTTTGTCTTATTCGTGCTTATATATGTTGCTCAAATTTTTCTTACCTACAAAACTAATTCGAATTAAAAAAAAATCTCACCGAGGCATATTGTCCCGGGTCTTGAAGTACCTGTGTACCAAATTTTGTGACTGCACAACATTTAGATTTTTCACTACATATAACAGACAGACATCTTCCTTTATTATTATAGACTAGCTGCCTTTGGCGACCAGCCTGTTCGCTACCCTTGAAAATTCTGACCATGGCAAACTCGCTGATGCCTTAATCCTGTGGAGTTGTTGGTATGGTAACTATTTGGACAGCCAGGAAGTGCCACCCAATTTAGACCAGAACCCAGTGGGGGAGGCATCCACAGGGACCATACCCTCCTTCCCCTACCACCAACCTCTCGGAAGGACTTACGGACCCTCATGTTTAACGTGAACGTTCTCTGCATGAACACAGTGGCAGTTTTGGCAGTGGCGGGAATTGAACCCGGGCCTACTGAGTGCAATTCCTGCTCTAACCACTGGGCTACCGCACCCTCAACCCCGTGGAGTTCACAAAGTTTGGTTTAGTTTAATGACGTTAAAACTAATAATGAAATTTTAAGGCACCGCCACAATCTCCATAACTTTGTTTTTATTTATTTTTTTATTTCTTCAGTGTGTTTCTTCAGTTTTTTCATTGTGGTTCCAACTACCACCCGATGTAAACAATACATTGCCACAATTCAATCCAGCATAATGAGCCCAAAACCTTATAAAAAGCAAACACTAATACGGTTTTTAATTGTCCCTAGACCAAAAACCGCACAAAAAGTAAACACTCATTCGGCCCTAGGCCAAAACCTGTATAAAAAGCAATCACTGATGACATTTGCCCCATGCGAATATCCTCAAATATACCACCAAACATCTGCTAGGCCAAAAACCGTTTGCATGACAACTACATCTGCCCATGCAAGAAATCAAACTTCGTGGGCTGTTCAGTGCATCTGCGCGGGCATGTTGGATAAAAACTTCTTTTGCTGAAAATTTGAAATTCGGAAATTTTTAAAATTCGGTTTCTGCAACTACTTTTTATTATTTCTTGATCAAATTGGGCTTGTAAGAATGCCTGGTGTTTGAGCTTTCTAAAAGTGTAAATTATTAGTCGAAATTTTCAATACTTTTCCCGATGCGAGGATTTAAAAATGAAAGTTCATTTTTTTGAGCCAAAAGTGACTTTTGTTTTAAAATCTTTAAAAAATATTAGAATTTGTCCCTGAGATTTGAAATTGATATATTTTTACTTGCAATTGTCTGCTCATTCCGGTCGTGTGATTTGTTTTTTTTTCTACGATGTCTGGAAAAAAAGGGGAAAAAAATGATCGAAATCGCATAAAACATATAACAACAACAAAAAAATTCATATTTTAAAAATCGATCTTCACGTGTCCCTAGACCAAAAACCGCACAAAAAGTAAACACTCATTCGGCCCTAGGCCAAAACCTGTA
Source organism: Amaurobius ferox (assembly GCA_951213105.1). Taxonomy (NCBI): domain Eukaryota; kingdom Metazoa; phylum Arthropoda; class Arachnida; order Araneae; family Amaurobiidae; genus Amaurobius; species Amaurobius ferox. The sequence continues at coordinate 145,346,341 of OX578133.1, read as the reverse complement.
TAAAAAGCAATCACTGATGACATTTGCCCCATGCGAATATCCTCAAATATACCACCAAACATCTGCTAGGCCAAAAACCGTTTGCATGACAACTACATCTGCCCATGCAAGAAATCAAACTTCGTGGGCTGTTCAGTGCATCTGCGCGGGCATGTTGGATAAAAACTTCTTTTGCTGAAAATTTGAAATTCGGAAATTTTTAAAATTCGGTTTCTGCAACTACTTTTTATTATTTCTTGATCAAATTGGGCTTGTAAGAATGCCTGGTGTTTGAGCTTTCTAAAAGTGTAAATTATTAGTCGAAATTTTCAATACTTTTCCCGATGCGAGGATTTAAAAATGAAAGTTCATTTTTTTGAGCCAAAAGTGACTTTTGTTTTAAAATCTTTAAAAAATATTAGAATTTGTCCCTGAGATTTGAAATTGATATATTTTTACTCGCAATTGTCTGCTCATTCCGGTCGTGTGATTTGTTTTTTTTCTACGATGTCTGGAAAAAAAGGGGAAAAAAATGATCGAAATCGCATAAAACATATAACAACAACAAAAAAATTCATATTTTAAAAATCGATCTTCACGTGTCCCCCCCCCCCCGCCGTCTCTGATTGCCACATTTCGTAGCTCTGTGACGCGCGGTTGTTGAGCCTATAGTGTATAAGACAGACACACAGACAGACATACATTGCCTTTTATTATTTAAGATATAAATATGATATTTCATAAATTATGCATATTTTAGGAAATTAGTTTTTTAAATATGAAGGAATTGTTTAATGGATTCCGTTTAAAGTTCTAAAAGATCATTCTTCGATCTTTCCAATAGTGTCAAGATGGAAACTCCTATGATTTTTTCAATTACTAAAGAATCAATTTTTGTGAAAATTGCTCAAAATTGCTTTTCAACATTAAATAATTAAAAATCAAATTTGAATTTAAAAAAAAAATCTTGACAAAGTGTTTTCTCTCTCCGGCTGAGGTCCCCTTATGTATAAAATTTCATGACTGTAGCTTAGCTGACACTGCAGATGACATAAGCACACAATATTTTTTATTATTATTGATGCAAAACAAATTCTGTATTCTTAACGGATTAACTGTTTATGTAAGTATATCGAATACAGATGCTTGTTCACAAGTTTCACATTATGCTTTACTCATATGCTTACTTCACACATTATGTTTTGCTGTGTGTGTGTAACACAATGAAAACATAGTTGAACATTTACCAGGTTTAACTAACTTGTGTAAGACATTGAACTTTCCAATTGTCATATTCTTATCTATTACTAATTCTTAATCTTATCAATTTCTAATAATGTAATTTTAATTTTGCCATCTTCTTTCATTTGATTATTATTTTAGGCTAAAGCAAGTGAAAGTAATCAAATGACGACTGATGAAAAAGACAACCTGAGCAGTAGTACTCTTTCCCCCAAAATAGATAAAAGTGATAAAATATCAAAGACTCAGGGGAAAAATAATTTGGACCGTGATATATCCACTAGCTCAAAACACTCTCACCTTCCTTCTTTTTCTTTTAATAAGAAGGGACCTGTCAAAAGTTTTAACCGGAATGCTGCAAAAGAATTATTTTCAACTGCACATATTAAAAAGGTAAGAAAGAGGTTAAACCTTTATTTAGATTGCATTTTTTTGTGTGTGTTCTAAAGTGGGTAAATTTGTTCATCTGTGGTAAATGTTTACATAGTTTCCATTAAAGCTTAAAATCCTCATTTTTAGTTAGTAGCTACATAGTTAGTAGGTTCATGAAGTTTAATGGCCAGTTGTTGACAACTGCAAAATGTGCGATGGTTTTTCAAGTTGCTTAATGTTATGCAAAATTGTGTTTAAGTGTTTTATAATAATTTAGAAATTTGCTCTTGTTACTTACTTATTTATTTATAGATTTATTATACAGTAGACATAAGTGTCAAACAACCAATACTTCTCCCCATGTCTTGAGTAATGTTGTTAGCATGCATTTATTGTTGCTATCTTCTCATTTTTAACATTTAATAAATTTTCAAAACTTATTTTAAGTGGTTTTTTTCTAAAACTTCATTCTTTTCTGTAAGGCAGTGTCACTATTACTATCTATCCCATTTCTTAAAGGTTTTTCAAATTTAAATTTTTCATTTATCCATTTTTTGAATCCTTTAAACATTTATATTTACTAATTTTTTTAAATCTTGTTTTAAATCTTGCCAACGATTTTCATTATAGGCCTTTTCAGGTGTTTTATTATTATATTTGTTTTCCAATACATCATAAATGTTCATTCATCATGACATATTTAAATACAGTTGGAGACAATTTTAAATTCATTTAAGTTTTTTCATCTTAATCTTTTTATTTTTTTACTTTTCGAAGCTGATAAAGCATTTACTATTATTTATTCCTCTTTTATTTTTGAGAAACCCATCCACTTATTTTTCTTTAACTTAGAGGGTTTTTTCAATGATTTTCAACAATTTTTAATAAATTAATATTTTATTTCTATTTTTGGATCATTTTACTCTAATTTTTCAATCATCGCAATTGCGATATTTCGGTCTTTTTCCATGTTATATTATCAGACGTTATGAACTCTTATTTTAAAATTTTCCCAGTATGTTTATATCATAACAAGCAAATTCTTTATCCTCTTGAAAAATTTTGATTTTTTTTTATATTTCGATGTTTTGAATTTAAAAAATGGCATTTTGTATCGCTAGAAACATACCTTTTTATTGCAATACTCGAATTTTCCTATCAAAGGGGGAGGGAAGGTGTGTGAACTGCCCCTGATCGCATGTAAGTTGAAAATGGAACCGATTTAACTTTGAATTTACAATAACAGTTAGCACTTCTGAAAACACAACTTAGCAAACATTTTAGGAATCCATATACATCATTGTTTTATACATTGTCGATGAAAGAGACTAATAACGTAAAACAGGGTATAATTTATAGAAAGAAATCTGAAATTTCTCTGAGCGAAAATCTGTCGTGCATCCAGACTTTAAAAATTGTAAAATTCTTGCAATCTAGTTTTAAAATTAATACAAAGTATGTCCAGAATAGTAGCCTTCAAAAGTGCTATTTTAGCCAATGCTACACACATTCATAATTTTTATGTCTTTTATGGACTGTACATATGTAGGTTAAAGTAGAACAATAATACGCAACACTGTAATATTGGCAATTCAGTTCGAAAAAGCATTCGCCCATCCCCAAGGTTGATGTCCTTTATTCGCACTGAGCATCCAGATTTAGTTCGCTCATGCCAGTCCCAAGCCGCAGTGTATTCCCAAAACTCTTTCATATAGATAAATTCTTTTAATTTTTCATTATTAAAAATATGCTATAATGAATATTTAACCAATAAATAAATTCACAAGCCGGGAATAGCAGGGACAAGTTTCACACACTATTTTTAGTTTAGTGAGTGATTTTAATTCCATTCGTACATCCATATTCGAGAACCCTTTTAAATTTAAGTCAGATGCAAAAATGATGAAATAGCTATTTGTACAGCGTGTAAAAATGGGGAACTTTAACCCTTTCGGGACGGCGGCATTCCAAAACTACCGTGGCCCAAAGGACGAAGCGATTCGTTTCCGAAATGTGCGTAAAAGACGGCTACTTTTTTGCGCTAAGCCTTACTCTCGAAAAAAATTCACTAAAAATCACCCGTTCAACACAGCATTCTACTTTTTTCAGGAAGAAAGGAAATACTTATTTTCTATTTGATGTATATTTTTTATTCAAATTTTCTTTTATCAAAATATTAAAAATTTTAGTGTATATATGTTTTAGGTACAGATGGATAATTCTTTGGCATGTCCTTCCGATTTTTTAAAACTGTACTACATATATGCGTATTCTTAGACAACAAATACTTTGCAAGTACAGGAGAGGTAAAAAATTTATCCAAATACAAAGTATATCCTTTTCCTGAAAGTTCACTGAGAAGTGTTTTCACAACGCGTTCTCCATACCCACCATCAGAGCTTGATAATCCCGTGTCCTTTCCAGTATACACAAGAAAATTCCATTTATGGTCTCATTCCGATTCTGACGATTTATATATTTTTATTCCATATCTGGACCTTTTCGATGGGATATATTAACGAAATCCCAGCCTTCCTTTCCATGAGAACATAAATAACGTAATCATTTCATTGCCGCACATTCCTTTACCTCCCCCCCCCCCCCTAAAAAAAAAACCTCTCTTATATTCCTCTAATTCAACAACCAAATCAATAAAAGACAAAATCAGAACGAGACCCGGAACTCAATTATAAAATTGTTGATGCTACGAGAAGTGCTATGTTTACTTTACAGAACCATGTGTTTCACCGCTCCAAATGGAGAAATAATTCATTGGATTCTCCTTGTGCCAAGGTCAAACATCTACAAAATACATTTAAGTTGCTTCCACGGGCATTTAGCGCCATCTGGGAGAAAAATACATTCAAACTAAAACGTTCCACATAGAAACACCCATACGTGCCAGTCGTCCTTTAGGGTAACATTTCCTCCGGCCCGCGGGAGTGCCGTTTGTCCTTGAATGCAACTTCACAGCTGGCGCGTGGACGTGCCACTCGTCGCGAAAGGGTTAACTCATTGTAGAGAGCCCGGCAAAGATACTACACCCCGGCATGTCGCAAAACACATCAGTGATTACTAGGAGGGGTAAGATAAGAATATGAATTACACTCATTCTCAGCAGCAAATGCAATAAATTACAATCGCCTTGTAGGAGATAACTACAGGAGAGCTGTAGCAGTATCATAGTGGTTGTTGATAGATTTTTCTTACTCCACAGGTTTAAGGAGTGCCATCCTATGCTATCGCACAGTTTGCCCGGTAGTCAGGATTTTGTTAATCGCCAGTTTCTCAAGTTTAATCGCTATGGGGCGATTGGCGAGTGGAAATTTTAAGCTTTAGTTTCCATCATTTATAAAAATAGACAATTTTTTAATGTCTTTTTGTACTTATAGATCTTTTAAGTTTAACTAGTACAGTACAGGATCTATTATCCAAACTGCTTGGGACTTCAGGCAGTCTGGATAAGGGGTTTTTACGTAATTCGGAACACTTTTTCCAAAACTTACTGGAATGGTCTAAAATGTTATAGAATAAATTATAATTCATTTTAGAAACATGTATTAACTAAATATTTTTTACAATCCATATGAAAAGATATACTTGGTTAACTAAAATGCATTATAGTATCAAACTTAGTGATTAAGAAAATTTTTGAAAGAAAATATCTGAAAAAAAGTTGATTATTCAGGGTAGTTATTAGAAGGTTTTTTTTTTTTTTTGGAACATTTCAACTAAAGTGGACCCTCACCATATCCATCTTAATATTTTAGCAGAAGCACCTTTGTTCATATGTTTCAAAATATTTTAAAGTACTTTTAATAAAATTATAAAATTAAGATGAGAAGGATGTTCATTTTTAATTGAAATGAGAGATTCAACTATGGATGCAAATATATCAAATTCTAATTTATGCTCTTCAAATGTATTTCTAGTAAACCTTATAATTCTACATGCTTGAATAAATAAAAAAAATTTAATTTCGCTATCCTAAACATATATCTCAATTTCATCAACAATATGTTTAAAAGATAGTATCCCAGCATAAAAAGCACAAAAAATATAAATAATATTAGTGGGTGGAAACATATTGAAAAAATGGAAAATATTTAAAAGTAAAACGATATATACTGGCGATCGTGTTTAAATAAAAAAAATTCTGCGATATTACTAAACTGTCCTTTATAAATTATTAATTAATAAATCTAACACATTAAAACCCCACCGGCCATCCCCAATTAGCTGCTCAAGTCCTCAGGATGAGTCGGACTGTCTGGGTCTTCAAAATTAAAATATATTGCAATGGAATTTTTTGCTAGGGTCAATTTTCGGTCCAAAATAGCCATTTTCATCCAAATAACAGGATTTAATTGAAAATGATTTTGATGTTGGAATTCCATCAACGGTTTTTAAAATATTGAAGATGTGTATATTTCCACAGAGATGAAAAAAAAATTGGATTTTCCCGAGAAAATGACAAGTTTATTGCTTAGGTTAAGTATTTAAAGAGATCAATCAGAAGGCCCTGAATGACATTTTATAGCTGCTATATTTTTCTTATCATTTCGGCAAAAGTGAACGCATTAATTTCGGGAATTCCTTACTTAAACGTACTTTCTCTCATCTCGCAAATGCGCTGATGACTCTTTATCTATTTTTTTTTCATCTTTTCCAATAAATGTTTATTAAATTGTGCAAAATAGTGTGAATTCTGTGCGGTACATCGCGTTTGAAGAGCATAGACAAAGTAAATAGGCATTCTTTAGTGATATCGGAATATTTCTAGCGACAAAGTTGGAATACTTTTACCGATATCAAAGTCCCAGAACAAAGTGCAGAAAAGAAAATGTAAAGAATTTGGAAAAATCAAAACCTTTGTGCCTAGTGTGCTCTGCCCTATACACACAGAAAAAATGAAACGCCATTAAGAAAGCATCTTGCCGCAACTTGTCCGTAACTAAGGCTCCTATATATACAGGAGCCTTATCTGTAACTAGTGAAGAATGGAATGATGCGCCTTGCCTGTGCCGGATGCAGCAGCTTATGAAATTTTCGGGAAAAACGGTGCTACATCGGATGGTTTCCAGAAAAGAGGAGTTGCGCTATGGAGATGCAAAACTCCCAACAAAAACATGATCCACGGAATATTTTCATTCCTGCTTTTCATTTACTATCGCGAGAATTCCTAGCGTTCGTTTTCGAAATTTAAGAAGGATCAGCGGCAACGAGTGCGTGCGAATTTCCGCACGAGATTTTTGAATTTCGTGCATGGTTTGCACGTTCTATTTCAAACCCTGGAAAAATGTAGGTCAATGCATCATTTTTTAAAAATTAATATTGCTAATTAAGGCAAAAAAGAATTTGGTGGAATTTTAAACAAAAAATCACTATTTGGTGCAATATTTGGCAAATAATCATTTGTTGGTGCAGAATTTTGCATTATTTTGCCAAATTCTGGTTTTGGGAGCGTCCAGATATTGGGACGCCGGATACGAGGTCACGTACTGTATTACTTTTTCATAGTATAGTTTTAAAGCATACATTGTAAACAACTTGGTTTGGTTGATATTATTGTTTGTATTAACACTTATGACTTATGACTTATAGGTGGGTGGCTCAAAGAGAGCCTAGCACAGCGACCAGAGGTCTATTGTACTGTCCCCAAAAGATGAAGCAATCTCTAAGAAAAGAGACCAGTAGCTGAGGCAAAAATCAGTAGGCACTTGACAAGAATATCCTGCAACTCCCAGGGCTCGATCACATGGCAGCCCAAATGCTTGAACCTGTAGGCAGAAAACGCTTCAAACTCAGCGCATGTGTGTTGCAGTTTCTTCGCTGTATTTACAGCCTCTTCAGATCAGGTCCTTAGTGGCGCCCATAATGCTTAGGTGTCTTTTAAGGGTGCAGTGCCCAGTAAGGAGTCCAATAGCTCTTCTAATGCCAGTTCTATTGAGTTTGAATAGCTCCCTATGATGCACACTAGGGCACTTACAATTCAGTTCTTTCGCCTGCCTTTGGCCCTTGATGTCATACCAGTTCTTGCACTGCAGCTTCCTAAAGATGTTATAAACAGTTCTTCTGATCAGTTCATTAGAGACACCCAAAGCTGGCTCTGGACCAACAAAGGATGTGCTCGAACCTCTTCTAGGCAACTCATCAGCCTGTTCATTACCTGAAATGCCTGAATGTCCAGGCACCCAATAAAGTGTGACTTGATTGTTTCTGGCAGTATTGCGCAGTATAGCACTCCCAGACAAGGGAAGAGGTCATAGTAGACTTCCCTAGAGCCATAAGAGCAGCCTGGGTATCAGAGCAGCTATAGATGTGGTTATTCCTGTAATTTCTGTCAGAGCAAATTCTGCAACACATTAGAATAGCAAAGACCTCAGCCTGAAAGACAGTAGCATAGCTGCCAAGTGGGTAAAACAGTTTTATACCATCATCTGGATAGCATACTCCAGCACCAGTGCTAATACCTAGCTGGGAGTCATCAGTGTACCATACAATGCACTTCTTCTTGTAGGTAGTAGTCTTCCTCCAGTCATCCCGTGTGAAGGGACCTGAATCCCATAAGGCTTGCCAAAGGCATACTTAACAAGAATGCCATCAGAGGGCGTATAGAAATATGGATGATTCATAACATTTAATATTTAGATTACTCCAAGACAAATATTTTGAGTAATCTTTCCAGTGATCCAAATATTTGAGTCTTTTCAGGCTTATGAAAGCCTCAGCCTCAATGTGCATGTAAAGAGGATGTAGTCCAAGCAAAAATTCAAGAGTTGCAGTGGGAGTAGTTTTCATGTACCCAGAAATTGCAATACATCCTTTGGAGCTTGATTAAATCTGACTTGGCAGTTTTGCACCTGACTTTAGACTACCAGATAATAGAGCCGTAGGTAATTATGGGACAGATTACCATGGAATAAATCCAATGGATAGCCCTGGGATTCAATCCTCAGGTTCTTGCAATAGCACTTTTTCATGACCAGAAAATTCTTCTGGCTTTAGTCACACAGTAATCAAAGTATCTCTTCCAATTAAGGCTCATATCAAAATAAATTCCTAAGAATGTTATTTCTTTAGAACAGATATGCTTCTGACCAGTGAAACAAATGTTTCTAAAGTTAAGAATATGTTTTCTGGTAAACACAGCGATGTCTGTCTTCTGTGGATTAACAGCGAGACCCGCATTATTGGACCATATCTCAACACCTCTAAGGGTACCATACATAATGTCAGAGACAGTATTACCAATCTTGCCTCTAGCAATGATTATAACATCATCAGCATATCCAATGCAGGATAAGCCAGAACTAGTTATATTCTCCCAAAGAGAGTCCACATCTAGACACCATAAAATAAGTGAAAGACCCCTCCCCCTTCTAACGACCTGCAAGAGCATGAACCGTCATGTTATCACCAAGTAAAGAGGCACAGATGTACCTAGTAGATAACAGATTCTTAATCCAGTGAGAGATGGTCATATCAACACCTTTCCTGTCGAGAGCATGAAGGATGGTGTTAATAGGCACTTTATCAAAGGCATTCTCAATGTCAAGAAAAACAGCTAGAGCATTTCCTTAGCATTCAAGTTTCTTTCCAACATGAAGGAGAGACTGTAAAGGGCAGTATCCGTGGATTTACCCAGTTGATAGGCATGCTGGGAGTTAGAAAGTGACATTATAGCTAGAATCACTCCCCTTATGTACCTGTCAATAAACTTTTCAATCATCTTTAAGAGGAAAGACTTAAGGCTAATAGACTTGACTTCATAATAGTTATCTTTCCCAATCTTGGGAATAAAAATTATCTTAGTATGCCTTCAGGCAATCGGTATGTGTCCAAAGGCAATACAGGCTCAGTAGATCTCACAGAGAATGGGAGTAAGCACATGAATTCCCTTCTTAAGAAGAATCGGAATAATGCCATCCATCTCCAGGGTTTTATAGAGTTTAAAAGAATTAATTGCCCAATTAACCATGTCAAGAGTAACCACCTTCTTAGCAATGCCCCACTTGCTACTATCACAAATAGAAGTGGAACAAGCAATAGGAATTGTATTATAGCTATTCATCTCTGAAACTGGAAAGTGAATCCTAAACAATTCAACAACGGTCCCCTCCCCAGTTTCAGAGAACTTACTATTAGTTGTATTAACATTTAGTATAATTAGAAGTTTTCATTTTTCACATCTTTTTTAGCCCTTAAAAGAAGCGATAAAGAAAAGGTACAGCTGTGTTACATGTCAAACTCCTGCTGTTCCAAACACTTGTTATTGCAGTGATAAATGCTTGGAAAAGCATGCAACTGACTGTCTTGCCATCATGCGGGAAACAGCATTAAAGGTAGTTTCTTACTCATTTATAAATATATATATTTTTTTGTTTGTAGTAGTAAGTAAATATGCTATATAGGGTGTTCCAAAAACATTGCCCTCAGCTTTTATTCTTTAAATATTGATTTTAGAGATATATAATAAATTACAAAGCTGCATAAAAAAAGGTACAGAATTTTATGAAATTGATTAAAATTTTCAAGGAAATTAAATTTTAAGAAATACAAAATTTAAGTTTTTATATTGCCCCCGTACAAAAACATTTCCAATGAGTAAAATGTGCCCATACACTAAAAGGTAATGTACAAAATTTCAGCATTTTATCATAAAAAGTTCCAGAGATATAAAAAAACAAAAATCCTGACTTAAACCAAGGTCCGTAGATTATCTTATACGATTGTCTTGTTTGTTGGAAATCTTGTCCCGGGAAGGAAAGATGTGATGTCACAGCTGGACCTAAGACTCCTAGGAACTCTTAAGAGCTCTAACTAGGCCCACTCTCTCTCAAAGGAGAGAAAAGCTGTTGAGACATATTGATCAAAATTGCTTGGAAAACTATTTAAACATTTAGTTACATTAGTAAGAGTATGTACACAATATAGAATACAATAAAATAGTATATGCATAGTAATGTAAAGTTTATGGATACTTAATAAATCCTCTACATATGAAAAGAAATAGCAAATTTGTGATCAGAAGGTAGGCCATGAAAATTTTAATATCATGAGAAGTTAATGCAAAAAATAATTGAATGACATGTTCAAAGATGATATTGAATGATCAAACATTATATATATATAAATTATTAAATGTCATGTTCATGATCATATTCAAAGATTATTGAATGCTATGTCCAAATAAATTCATGATTTTTGATACATAAATAACAATATTACCTTTATATTTGGTAGGGTCTTTATGTTGTAATTTTCATAATTTGCCTTTTTTGCCTACCATTCGTATCGTTTGCCAGTTTTGTAGACTCAAATTTATTATTTAAATAATTATTATTTAAAGAATTTAAGAAGACTAGAGTTTATTATTTAAATACTTCATACAAATAATTGTTTGCATCTTAATGTAAGTTCTTATAGCTTCGGGGGAATTGAAAGGAGTTGCTTGCTGACTTTTTATGTTAAAGTTGCAACACCACCTGGTTCTTTTATAAGATTTGAGGCAGAATGAAAATGAACAAACTCTCGTTCAATAATTTTGCATGCCGATCGCCATTCATATGATGGTTCTATAAGTCTGCCAAAAGACAAATGTTGCAGCCATGACAGAGTATTGGAAATACAATCAGTATTTTTGTGTGTAAACTGTCCTAGTTGTGAATATTTAATCCTGTATTTTTTCATTCCCAACCTTGTAAATAGTCTTGCTCAGCTTCTTCAATTGGTGTAAGGCTTCCTTCAACTGTTTGAGATCCGTCAGTGTTTAATGCCGTATAGAAAGTTTCATCTTCCTCACTGAACTCTTTGATTGCAACTTCATTGTAATTATTTGCTAAACCGCTTTTATTTAACACTGTACAATAAACATTTCACTTATGTAACTAGGATTTTCAGTATTTATTCCTTTTTGAATTATTCCAGGATTTTCCCCTATTAAAATCATGCGAATACGGTGAAGTGCATTAAGAAGGGTGGGATCACAGTTGGGCAAAGTATTTTTGATACAAAATACATAGGTTTTAGTGCTTAAAATACAAAATACTTTTCAAATTTGAAAAATTCCAAATACAAAATACTTGCCTTTTTAAAATACATTCAAAATACAAAATATATTCAAAAAGTTAAACATTGTGTATTGGACTGCATTGAATTTTCAATGTAAAGCAACATTTGTCTATACATTTTATTGGAAATAAGTAAGCTTATTTTTGTTAAATAGTATATTTGTTATATTTGTTAAATAGTAATATTGGAACTTTAAAAAGATTAGAATGTATTGAAAAAGTATGACTTAAAAGACTATAACCTTTGAAATTTTAAATCTCCAAATTAATAAAGTAAAAATAAGGGAATATATGGAAGAACATATTTAATATAACAGACAAAGATATAATAAAAAACAAGAAATTTATGAAAAAACCTTCATATGGTGACAAATGGTTTATACACTTCATTTTTGACGGAACTGTTAAGCATTTTAACTCTCTTTTGCATACATATTTCTTTCAATCATACAAATTTTGAGGAAAACCAATAGTGACATCTTCTACTCTGGAAATGAAAATGCTTAGTGAATCCCCCACCCCTCCTCTAGAATTCGACGATAAATCCATATCAGTCATCATCTAAAGCTCTATCGATAGCCAAACCTTAGAAATAGATATTTCAAGAAAATTTTTTGACACAAAAGTGAAAAAAAAAGCTAGAAGTGAAAACAAAAACAGAAGTAGGAATCTTTAGTAAACTCCCAACCATCTCCCGAATTTAATGCTAAATTAATATCAGTCATAATCTCAGCTCTATCTATAGTCAATCTGAGGAAATAAAGTTTAAAAAAAATGTTTTTAAACCGGATGTGGAGAAAACTGCATGTGGATATCCTTAGTGAACCTCCGTTCTGCTCTGGAATTTGATGCTCAATCCATATGTCATTATCTCTATCTATATCCAATTCTGAGAAATAGATGCTTTAAGGGAAATTTTTGAATCAGATATAGAAAAGAAACTGGAAATACAAATTATACTGGGAGTAGAAAAAGAACTGAAAGTGGAAATTCTTAGTAAACATAGCCTCTTTATAATGCTGTAAAGAATTTTTTCTGTCATTTGACAGTCAAAGTCAACAAAAATGGGTTGTTTCCAACTTGAAAATAATCCCCTTGCCATAACAACCTGCATTTGAGAAAAGGGGCCCATAATTTTATCAAATTTCTCATCATACTCATAGCCTTTTTTTATTTTCATTTCATCAAACGAAAGTACATCAACTTTGTCATTAGCATTCATATTCGATGCAGCAACTTTCATTAGTTTCATGACATCGTCAATGTCATGAAACATGATGTTTCATCGTCCTTGTCGAATAGTTATAGCTGATGCCCATTTATGAAGAGTTGATATTTCTGGAAGAGGAAATTTCAGTTATTTTCTTAAATAAATGTAGGCTCTTTTACTGAGGTGTCTCAAACTTATGGCAAGCGCAATGTCCTCGTTTGACCAATGGATTTTTTTCTTGCAATTTAAAATGTTATCTACTTGATGTTTAGTAAATATTTTTTCCAATTCTTTATTAATATTTTCTATTTCATTTTCCGTTGCATTAATTTTTTTCAATTTGCTGCGTTTAGTTTTATTCAGCCTCCGAGTCTGAAGTTGTTTAAATTGTTTAATTTGTTTTATATAGTTCATCTGAATGGAAATATAGTAGGTGACCTCATATCCGCAACCCTAAAATCCGCAATGCCCTAAAATCTGCAAACATTTCTAAATGTAAACAAACATTTTTTGTATGTAAGCAGTGAAATTTACTGTTACAAAAGAGACTTTAAAGAATGGATGGCACAATTTATGGCCTTCTGCATTAGTTTTGATAGCAATGAGGATGAGACCAATGACTTTAAGGTTTTAGAATGACTGAAACAAAGAAAAAATTTTCAGAATTACTTTCCTGTACACAGAAAGTAAATTCAAATATATCCAGTGTTCTAAGCCAAGATGCTATTGAAGATTGGTTTGATAAAGAAAAATCCACCAGTAAACAAGTGATTGCGGATAATGAAATCATAGCAAATGTAGAATCTGAACCAAGTGGTTCAGATGCAGAATCGAATTGTGAAAAAGAACAAATCTCATTTAACAAAGGAATGGAATTTGGAGATCAGTATCTGAAATTCTTAGAAAAACAAAGTTGTGTTACACTACAAGAAAGAATGACTATATACAGACTGCAACAAAAGTTACACAAGGAAAATTTAAAGTTTTGAAACAACCAACCATTGTGTCAATGTTCTCAAAATTACAAGATAGACATAAAATGGCATAGATTAAACAAAATATTTTTACTGGATTCAAATTTAGTACATATCATTAACCTGTATCATTTAGTGTATATCAATAAATTCTTGTATAAATTTGAATAAAATGTGTCTGTTTTTATTGTGTGTATGTATGTGTATTTATTTAATGTGCATATGCCGTTCATATGATTATGTCAACAAAGTAAGTAGTAGCAATTTTTTCTTTTAGTCCTTAAAATTTGCAAAATGCTGAAATCTGCACAAACGTCTGGTCCCAAGCAGTGCGGATATGAGGTTACCTACTGTAATTTGCTTTTTTAGGAAATTGTAGTTTTTCACTATACAGTACAACCTCGAAAATCCGGAAATCTCCAAAATCTGGATGTTTTCCAAATTTTTTAGGCCCCCCCCCCCCCCCCCCTGGACTGACAAAGTCACAGATTTCAAACAACAGGATAGGATTATTTATATGGAATTATATTTTATAAACAAATACCGTATTTTCCGGTCGACTTTCTGAATCCAGAAATGAAACGAAAGTTTAGATGGACGGCCGTAGATCGGCTCGTGGTTGGAGCGTGAATTACGTTGTTAGCGTTAATCCCTCCTTCCCCTTATTCAAGTCACAACTTCCGATGAATTATTTCACATAAAATATACATCGTTATTTAAATACGGAATTTTTGTTATCAAAATTTCCTTTTCTCATTATTGAAAAAGACATTTTTCTGAAACAATGTAATTTTTAATATTAAACACTTTAAAACGTTATCGTAACATTTTATCACAAATTGTACTATTAAATCTAAAAATCCCAAGAATTCATATTAACGCTCACGGAAATTTATTTTGTTCACTTCGTAGTACGAATTCCATTCTTCAATATATTCTGTTTTGTCTTCAGATTCTCTTCCTCCTCCCGATATCTGACGATTTTTTCATTCTCGTCGAACGTGTCAGCTTGAAATCAACTGTATATTTTGCCTTTTTTGTTTAGAAAGCCATATTTACATACTATAAATAGCAAATAAATAACTAAATAATATCGTATCGCACAGAACCACCGAGCGACAAGGTCATTAATACACAGACCTCTCAAAGGGGTCGGCTGCGTTTATGATTAGAAACTAAGCAAATTTCTTTCTTCGCTTTCCCTGCCCCACTATGTCCCGGTGCTGCTGCAGCCTAGTAATGACTCATCGTAATTTAGAAAAATCATTGAGAAGAGAGATATTTTTCTTTTTTGGAAAAGATATTTGTTGTATCTACTGTGATATTTTTTACATATTTGACTATTACTAATAAAGTTTTTACTCTTTTCAGAGTCATCAGCCTTTTTAAACATAGCATTATATAGATGCTAGAAAATAAATAAAACTTTTAAGTTCTTATTTTATGTTTTTCGTTCGTTAATAGCGAAAACGGTTTAAACACATTTAAATATATCGTCAAAAGTGCTAATCCTTGATCTTTATTAAATTTCGGCACTTCATTAAATCTTCCGGCACTTCATTAAATCTCGACAAAGCCGATATAACGGAAGTTCTGCACTGTGATGATGATTTACCATTCGTAAATAAATTGAGTGATGGCGAAATTTCCGATATAATATTAAATAAAAACAGATCAAAGTAGCAACAATAAATGTGGAGAAGAAAAAATACTCATTAATAAGCTTATGCAAACAATCAATCATGCAATTAAAGGTCTTGAACAAAGAAGCTTTACCGAGCAGAAATAATGTTCATCTACAGGATAAAGAAAACTGCTTTCCCATAAACCAAAATGAATCAAATAACAAATGTTAATTCAAATATTTAAATGAAATGATAAAATGTAATTTTATCATTCCGTTTCGTTCACACATTCTAAATTATTAATGTGTATATTTTTTCTTAGAAATTTCTTTTGCCCTATATTTTAGATTAAATAATGTTTTAATTGATTAACTTAACTTTTGCTATTATTTTTACTAAAAATAGTGCTTTATAGTGTATTTAGTTAATATTAAATCTGAATTTTATTCAAATTCTATAATCCAGAAAAATCGAAAATCCGGAATCAGCAAAGTCCGGACGAGTTCGGATTTTCGAAGTTGTACTGTATTAGCATAATCAGTGGCTGAAATTTCAACATTTTCTTTATTTTCATTAGTTGAAATTAGTTCATTAACTAATTTACAATCATCTCTTTGTTTAAGCCGAAATGCACAGTCAGCCCTACTTTCGACTACTTTCATGTCGTCAAATGAATTTTTTAAAAATTTTGAAGGAATGGCTGTATGTTTAATTTTCTGTTTTGCTGGTATATTCAAGAGTTCAGACTTTATATCCCTTTCATAATCCTCCGGCACAAAATATTCAGCGCAGACGTAACACGTGCCCAAATTCCCCTTTCCAACAACAATACACTGCACAAATGAACCCATTTCTTTCTTAATTCTAAATCCTTTGGAAATGTATTGTCTGGTAAAGTATATTTTTGGGATCCGGGTTTTTTTTTTGACATAACAAGACTGTTATTACAAAGAGCAACTGTGTAATGTGTCCCAGGCATAATAATTCCACTATCTGACTAATGATAACACTTAATGAACACTATTAAAAATCGAAGCAAATGCACATAAAGAAATGTAAAATTTTCCGGATAGCATCGAATTGAGCGATAAGGTGCCAAATCCCTATTTACGTGTGATGCATAATTTACATTAGTTGGCAAATTTGGAAGTCTACCTTGGGGTTCTTGGCGAGAATGGAGAAAACGTGCAACAACCCATGGATTTCTAGAAAACTTACTTGGGGCTAGTGTTGAAGTCACATTTGGACTCAAAAGTGACCATGGAGGGAATATGGAATGAAACAACCTGTTAATATTCTATTAACCTTGGACTTAAACCACTTTTCGATGTATCAACATGGGTTCTCAGAGGGGAAAAATCACATAGGCAGATTGCGTTTCAGGTGTCATACACAAATTATGAAAGAAAACAATGATGACATTAATAAATAATAAAATTGCTATTTATTGGTACAAAAGTATCTACACTGTGTAGAAATAATGACTTTACACAAAGATTACAAAGCTTGTTCAAAATGTTTTCCATCCATGCCAAAGATCCATTAAAGATAAGAGGCAGATATTATTTGCCTATGATGTATTTCTGCATTGCATCATATGAACTTTTACTGTAAACATTTACATTTTAATTTGTGATTAATCCTTCACCAACTTTGTTTAAACATATCTCTGGAACTTTTTATGATAAAATGCTGAGATTTTGTACATCACCTTATTAGTGTATGAGTCACATTTTACTCTGGCCATATAAAAATTTAAATTTTGTATTTCTTCAAATTTAATCCCCTGAAAATTTTTATCGATTTCATAAAATTCTGTACTTTTTTTTTACGCAACTTTGTAATTTATTATATATGTCTAAGATCAATATTTAAGGAATAAAAGCCTAGGTCAATGTTTTTGGGAATGTTTTTGTATATATAATATTAATCTCATATCAAGTCTTTACTTGGATTGCTCCTAAACTTTTTACAAATTTGACCTTACTCTGGGATTTTTTTTCCTTTACTCACAAATTAGCCATCTTTTTACTGGCCACTTTTTAAAATTTATAGCCACTGATTTTATTTTTATAATTTTCACTATATCTATTGTTTTTTTTTTCTTTATAGAAAGCAGGTACTTTCCCTTCAATAATCTGTAAAATAAAATAAAATTTTCTGAAGCTATTTTTACACTCTATAATTATTTATTTTGTGTAGTTGACAAAATATTAATAAAATAGCCATGTATGTATGTATGAGATATAAAAAAAAAAAATTCTCACCACTAAGTCTTGCCACTTTGTGGAATTTTATGTCACAAATAGCAAATTTGGTGATCAGCAGTGCAAGGCCTGCAAATAGTATAAGTGTTTATTTTTAATCTGATTCTATTTGCATACAAAATATTTTTATTAGTCTAATACTTATTTACTTTCTAAAAATACATTTGTTTTTATAATTATTGAATTTCTAATTTTGCAGTTTTATCTTAATAGAATCATTAACCGAAAATACATTATAAGTAAGGCCCTATACATTATGCTGAAGTATTTTTGAAATTATGTGGTTACTATGTGGACTAGGAAAAGCAATTGACTAGTATACATGCATACCTAAAAAAATTCAACTTTGAATGGAATATCCATTAATAAACTCTTTATTTGCTTTCTTATTATGATTACAAAAATAAAAAAATAGATTCCATAATCGTAATAATCCTTACCACTGCTATTGCAGTTTGTTGAAATGAATTGTTAGTCTAGTTGCTAAAAATTCCTGCAATCTCAGTCTTTGTTTGCTAAAAACTTGGAGGTAACATGATACCGCTCTTTTGCAATCTGCATAATTAGGTAGAATCTAAAGTTTTGCTTTTTTTTAGTCCTAGAAATTGCTTTAAATCTGTTTCTGAATTTCAGAATTTGATAACATCAGAAATAGTACCCTCGTTTACAATATCTTTGTATGCAGCAAACTTAAGTCCTATTGATGGATTATCAAATCCTGGAATTCTTTTAAACACTACATCATCATCAATATCTATGATGGTCATTTGATGGGGGTTAAACACTCGAGCCTTCATGAAACTCAAACCAGGTTGTCCAAACTTGGGTCCTTGCTTTTTGAAAATAGACAATCTGAGCAATAGTGAATATTTAACTTTGATATGGTTTTGTAAAACACTTCTTGCAGCATTGAATTGAAACCAGATTTTCGAGAAATAGATGCCTGTAATTTAAGTTGTTATTTAGATTGCAGATCAAGTATCTTGTATGCCTTGTGAATAGACACTTCACATAAAGAGCAACATGTCCATCAGGATTAGGGTTGCACCGAATATTCGGTTGGTATTCGGTATACTGCCTATTCTGCAGTCAAACCGAATATTCGGTTCGGCCGAATACTTTAATATTCGGCCGAACCGAATAGTAAGAAAAATTTAAAATATTCGACAATTGTTAAAGCATAAAAAGGCGTAAAATAGAAATATTTTCTATTTTAAATTGGCATAAAATATAAATATTACCTTTAAAAAATTTAACCAAATATTCGGTATTCGGCCAAATATTCGGTTCGAATTTCAACCGAATATTCGGTATTCGGCAAAATATGGTATTCGGTGCAACCCTAATCAGGATCAGGGCATGTTCTTCAATGAACTAAAAGTCTCAAATGTATGTACTCTCTATCGAGATTTGTACGCAAAGGCCGCCCTTCTACTAGTCGGGACCCTGTTGCAAGTACACCTTTAAAAATATAACCAAATATATTACCTTTAAAAATATAATAACCTTTAAAAATATAACCAAATATATTACCTTTAAAAATATAATTACCTTTAAAAATATAATATATTACCTTTAAAAAATTTAACCAAATATTCGGTATTCGGCCAAATATTCGGTTCGAATTTCAACCGAATATTCGGTATTCGGCAAAATATGGTATTCGGTGCAACCCTAATCAGGATCAGGGCATGTTCTTCAATGAACTAAAAGTCTCAAATGTATGTACTCTCTATCGAGATTTGTACGCAAAGGCCGCCCTTCTACTAGTCGGGACCCTGTTGCAAGTACACTATGTTCACAGTTATTTTATTTCATTCTTCTTAGCTTCAAAAGCTTTAGGTAGATAGTTCTATGGCGTGACAGCTCAGTGGTTAGCGTGCAGGGATTGCACTAGGACAACCTGAGTTCGATTCTCTCCTCTGCTCAAACTGTCACAGTGTTCACGCGGAGCATGATCACATTAAACATGTGGGTCTGTAAGTCCTTTTGAGAGGTTGGTGGTAAGGGAAGGAGGGTACGGTCCCTGTGGATGCCTCCCCCACTGGGTTCCAGTCTAAATTGGGTGGCATTTCCCGGTCGTCCAAACAGATACCTTACACTTTTGGGTATGTAGGACAGTCTGGATCAAAGAAGAAGAAGGGAGATAGTTATGTTGTACAGAATTAGCTAAAGGTAAGGCATGTGCACTTGTGACATTCTTAGTAAGCTATCACTTTAGGATGATTTAGTTTTTCTATGGGACAAACTAGATCACTTCTATATGCATTTGCAAACATGTCAACAATTTCAAAGTACAAGATATTGCTTATTTATCCATATTCTGTTTGTCAGAGTCCTCTTGCTCGGCTTTTCTTTCTTTTCTTTGTGATGATTTCAAATAGTGATCTATTGCAGACTTTTTGTGTGATTGATGGAAACATTGCAAGTGGTACAAAACATTATGCTATTGGAAATGTTAAAAATATGGGGATACACTTTGCACCTACCTTGAGCAGAAACATGTAAGCATTCTTTTGGGGTTTTGATAGATACATTTTGTTAGAGTATGTTTATAAACATGGAAATCTATTCGATTATATAAATTATGATTCTGCCGGAAAAGAGTTTTTTGTCTTAACTTCCTATGCAAGTGCACATAGACGTGTAAGAGCAGGTGGAGCGGAATGAACGTGAAAATCATGCGAAAAAAAAGCCTTGACATGACCCCTGGGCCGGTCTGATAGGAAAAAACAGGGGGAGGGGTTACTCATACTTGTTCATTCACTTTGAAAGCCATTTCAGTAATCAAACATATCAAGCACAAACAAAAGAGGGGAAGGAAATATTTTGGTAAGTGTTGATTTGTGGTAACCAGGTTTTCACTCTCTTGATGGCAATGGGTTAAAGACAAAGGGAGCATGCAGTTAAAAATACAGAGTAAAATTATGTGTAAAATTGCATATTATGCATTTTCCACATTGCATATTTTACTGGGCCCTTATTATAAGTATCTTCTAATCTTCTATTGGTCTAAAATTGTCTAAAGTTCATAATTGAAAATCTACAGAGCAGTCTAATATCTTATATTTGAGTGAAATAATTGAGGTACGAGCTATGTCAATCTTCCCTGGTGTCCAAAATTTTCTTTACATGTACAAAAACTATGATTTCTCAACAACTGATCAATATAATTGAATGATATTTTTTTTTGGGGGGGGGGGGGGGGTGATACATAGCATCATAACACATACATACAAACTGAAAAATCGAATGTGAGTGCATATAATATAAAAATTATTGGGAAACAATATGTTACTTCCATCAATGTCTGCCCAGTCTCTAAACTGCTGACAACTTGCCTACTCAAAGATATTTTCCAAATGATACTTCGAAGCCATAAAAAACTGTTTTAATTTGATGAGCATAGAAATCAAATCCTTTATTGCAGAAGTTCGCAGTGAAACATACTCATACTTTGTGCAGAGCACTTGTGCCACTTATTTTTATATATGTAAAGATAATTTTAGACACCAATTTAGATAAAACAAGTAATTTGATTGGTACCTACAGCTTAAAATGACAATTATAATTATTCATAATGAATACTATTTCATTTCATCAACATATATCTTCAAAACAAAACAATGATGTGATTAACATTATTAATCATTATTGAACTTGAAATTGCATATCTTAAAATTACATATGCACTCAACTGCAATCTGAGCTTTTGTTGAGTTTGCACATGTTTTTAGCTCCACCCAAAATCTAGAAAAAAAGTGTACTAAGTCTCTTACCCTTTTTTTAATTATTCTGCCAGTGAGTCCAGTTGATGAACTGATTATCTATTTTCTGTATATAGATGTTTGGAAATTATATATCAGTCAAACAATTCACGTGGTTCAGTTAAGTGAGCGTATTTGCATCTGTTCATTGAATTTTTTCCATACAAGCAGGAAGTTCTAATTTAATAAAAGTGGCTAAAAATCATGGCTAAAAATATGTTTTTGATATTATATAATTATATTTTGAATTATATAATTATATTTTATATTATATAATTATATTTTATATTATATAATTATATTTTTTTCTTGTTATGTTTTCCCCTTGTATCTTTAAACTTTGTTAACCTGGGTTTAATTTAATCTATTATACAACACATTTTCTTTTTAAATGGAGCGGTTTGAATATAAATTACTACTGTAAATTTTTTTTTTTTTTTTTTTTTTTTTTTTGAGTTGTTAGTATGCTGCATTGAGGACCTACAGTGTGTCCAACAAAGGACTCCCTGAATTTAAAATTAAATAACATGAAAACAAAGATTGATAGAAGAATGCAACAAACGGTACGTTTATTGTGAAAGCTGTAAGAATTTTTACAGAAGTTTCGAAATAGTTACAAAAGCTGCTAACAGATGGTGCTGTAATCACAATAAGTAGTGCTTATAAATAGTGCTCCGAAGCCCAGAGCTATCAGTTCTACCATTCAAATGTGAAAGGAAGTTAGCGTACTGAAGTAAGAGGTTGAAATCATGTATTCCATTGAAGAACGTGTGTTTCTGGTACTGGAATACCACAGGTTAGAATACAGTATTACGGCAACAAGGCACAGTTTTCAAACACGATTTAATGTTCCAAAATGACCCGATGCAAAAATCATTCGCAAGCTCTTCGCCAAATTCGAATGGACAGGCAGTGTGGCTGATGTTCTAGTGGGGAATGTTGACCCCAGGACAACTGTAGTTACTCTTGTAAATGTCGCCAGAGTTTCTGGAATTATTCAGCAACATCCGAGGAAATCCGTCTGAAGAATTGCAGCAGAGACTGGTTTGAAGTGTTCCAGCACGCATACAATACTGAAAAATAGTCTACACACGTTTCTATTCAAAATCCAAAGTCACCAGGTCATACCCGTACCAGCTGTGCGACAAAGGGCTGACTTTGCGAACCAGATTCTCACAATGATTAATTATGAAGGATTTGATGTTGACTGCATTTGGTTCACAGATGAAGCACACTTCCACCTGAATGGATACGTGAATAAACAAAACTGGCGATTTTGTAGTTCCGAAAATCCCTATTTGTGTGAAGCGAAACCACTGCATTCTCCCACTGCGTTTTCCCAAAGTTACTGTTTGGGCTGCGGTATGCAGCAGAGGCATTCTCGGCCCGTTTTTCATGCGAGAAACGATAACTGGTGAATGTTACATTGCAATTTTTGGAACAATTTGTTGCCACACAGCGAGCGTTGAAGGATCAACCAGGCACCGAGTGGATCATGCAAGATAAGGTCCGACCACATCGCACCAGACAGGTATTTCTCTTTCTTGATGAATACTTCGGGAATTGAATCATTGCATTGGATTATCCCAAATTTACTGGCGCAGTCATGGATTGGCCTCCATATTCGCCCGATCTGACTTCTTGTGGCTACTTTTTGTGGGACACATTGAAAGACACTGTATACTGCAACCATCCCACAATGCTGGACGAGCTTGAATTGCCGATCTGTGTAGCATCTGAATCCATTTCCTTTGAGACACTACAAGATATAATGGCAAATTTCATTGTTCGTTTGTGCCACCTCTGTGCTGGAGTGGTGGACATTTTGAAAAGATTGTGATGTGATTGCAAAGACTGCTTACAGAGGACAAGTTTATTTATGCATGCTGATACGAGCTGTACAGCTTACAGCACCATCTGTTAGCAGCTTTTGTAACTACTATTTTGAAACTTCTGTAAAAATTCTTACAGCTTTCACAATAAACATACTGTTTGTTGCATTCTTCTATCGATCTTTGTTTTCATATTATTTAATTTTAAATTCAGGGAGTCCTTTGTTGGACACCCTGTATTTCCCGACTTAACAATTTATATAAAAAGTGCATTTCTTACTGTTGTATATATGTATGCTTTTCAAGTTGATAATTAAGCAGCATTTAACTTAGCTTTGACTGGCCATACAATTTTAGATTCTTCTGTGGGCCATTTAAAAGATCTTGCTGCCTTAACAGCATACCACACCTTGAAACCACTTTAGTTCATTTGTTATCGACTACTAGACTATTATTTTACTAGCCAATCTAGTTACTTTAGTACATTTGCACTTAAAATAAGCTAATATCATTAGACTCTGAACCCTTAAATACGTGAACAATGTTAGATTGCTGCAAAAATATAATCAATATTTTAAATTATTAGTTACAATGGTTACTTCTTAACAAAATTTCATTAGTGAAATTTGAAATTTATTATCCAGATGTCTAATGGCTATCACATAATTTAAGCTATAGGCAATTGTATTTAGCTATTCATTATTTTTTCAATTCACTTGTATATTTTTAGCCTGGGAATTTTCAACAACTTATCAGGAAAAGTCAAGGAATTTTATTATGGCATTTGGGTTAAATATCAACCTTGCACTGAACACAAAATAACCACAGCTGGTAGCTTAGAGGATTAGTCCTTGTGCAGACAAATTCAAGTATGCTTGCTGTTTTTTTAGTTTATAACAGGAATATGACCCAGTCAGTGTTCTCAGTATTTAACATTAATGTGGTTTGGT
>OX578133.1:144717050-144719550 GCA_951213105.1 Amaurobius ferox | reverse complement strand
GATAGTATGGGCTGTATAAGTCTCCATATAATAAGAACAGATATTCATATAGATCCATATAGAGTTTACCAACAAGATTTATTAACTATTTTTTGTCGTAGCTAGTTTTATTGAGTTTTCAATTTAACTGGGATAATTCTATGTCAGTTTGTCCGTGTAAAATTAATGTTATATTAATTATATAAAATAATAAAATTTATACAAAATTAATAAAAGAATATAATGCAAAATTAAGAACTTTGTGGTGGCTTTTCGGATTGTAGAAAGTCACGGTATTTCTCATCACCTATAAAAGAGCAAATTGAATCTCTTGAAACAGTTAAATATTTAAAACTTTTATTAAAACGCCCTTTAAATACACACGTGAATCTTTCTTAGCACTATCTTATCATCTGAGACAAGAGCGACGACAAGAGCGACTAGCTTCCCGTATGTGACGCGTGCTCAGAACACACACACACACATATATATATATATATATACAGGGTGTCCCAAAAACATTGGCCTCGGCTTTTATTCCTTAAATATTGATCTTAGACGTATATAATAAATTACAAATTTGCGCAAAAAGAAGGTACAGAAGTTTATGAAATCCATAAAAATTTTCATGGGATTAAATTTTAAGATATACAAAATTTAAATTTTTATACGGGCCCCCGTACAAAAACATTTCGAATGAGTAAAATGTGCCATATATACTAATAAGGTGATGTACAAAATTTCAGCATTTTATCATGAAACATCCCAGAGATATGTTTAAACAAAGTTTGGTGAGGGATTAATCACAAATTAAAATGTAAATGTTTACAGCAAGAGTGCAAATGACGCAACGCAGAAATGCATCATAGGCTTGTTATCAAGCGAATGCAGCTCTGTATTGGCATGGATGGAAAACATTTTGAACACGTTTTGCAATCTTTGTGTAAAGTTATTATTTCTACACAGTGTAGATACTTTTCTACCAATAAATAGCAAAATTATTATTTATTTATGTAATCATTGTTTTTTTCGTAATTTGTGTATGACCTTTGAAACGCGATCTGCCGACATGATTTTTCCCCTCTGAGAACCCATATCGATGTATCGAAAAGTGGTTTAAGTCAGCATTTTTTTCTTTTCATATATTTGCGACTTTTTATGATAAAATGCTGAAATTTTGTACTTCACCTTATCAATGTATGGGGCACATTTTACTCATTGGAATTGTTTTTGTACGGGGGCCGTATAAAAATTTAAATTTTGTATTTCTTAAAATTTAATTCCCTTGAAAATTTTAATCGATTTCATAAAATTTTGTACCTTTCTCTACGCAACTTTGTAATTTATTATATATATCTAAGATCAATATTTAAGGAATAAAAGCCGAGGTCAATGTTTTCGGGACACCCTGTATATATATATGTAATATATATATATACACACACACACATATGTATATATATATATATATATATATATATATATATATATATAATATATATATATATATATATATATATTATATATATATATATATTTATATATATATATTATATATATATATATATTATATTATATATATATATATATTATATATATATATATTATGTACTAGCCGCCTTTGGCGACCAGCCTGTTCGCAACCCTTGAAAATGCTGATCGTGGCAAATTCCAACCGTGGCAAACTCGTTGGCGCGACCTACCAGAAATGTGTAAGGTAACTGGTTGGACGGCCAGGATGTGCCACCCAATTTAGACCGGAACCCAGTGGGGGCGGCATCCACAGGGAACGTACCCTCCTTCCCCTACCACCAACCTCTCGGAAAAACATACGGACCCATATGTTTAACGTGATCGTACTCCGTGTCAGTGGCGGAAATCGAACCCGGACCTACCGCGTGCAATTCCCGCGCGCTAACCACTGGGCTACTTCGCCCTCCGCGACAATCTCCATAACTTTCTTTTTATTCACCCAATTTAGACCGTACCCTCCTTCCCCTACCACCAACCTCTCGGAAGGACTCACGAACCCACATGTTTAACGTGATCGTACTTAGCGTGAACGTGGCGTAAGTTTTGGCAGTGGCGGGAATCGAACCCGGGCCTACTGAGTGCAATTCCCGCGCGCTAACCACTGGGCTGCCGCGCCCTCCGCGACAATCTCCATAACTTTCTATATATTCACCCAAGGGTAGTGTAAGGTAACTGTATGGATGGCCTGGAAGTGCCACCCAATTTAGACCGGAACCCAGTGGGGGAGGCATCCACAGGGGCCGTATCCTCCTTCCCCTACCACCAACCTCTCGGAAGGACTTACGGACCCACATATTTAACGTGATCGTATTCCACATAAACACGGCGGCAGTTTTGGCAGTGGCGGGAATCGAACCCGGGCCTACCGCTAACTTCCCGCGCGCTAATTTGCAATTTAAAATGACCATATGCTTAATTCCATCATCCTCATTCCATTGTTTCATTGTTCCATCATTTAAAATATCCAAAAGTTAAAATATACATTTAA